>CM040127.1:49520741-50048093 GCA_022559845.1 Amorphophallus konjac
GAAGTCTTCTCAAACCTTAAGCGGCAGAAGCAAAACAAATGCAAGAAAGGCGACCGACCAATATCCAATCAACTAGGGCGGACGCCAACGGGGATTTTTCGCCAGCGGATGTCGGTGTAAATCAAATAAACAGTGTTGGGCTTATTTTTTAACAATTTTTTTATTTTTTTTATTTTTTTTGAGCCGTCAGATTAGAATACAACTTACACGGTAAATTAAGATGAATTAAACCTCACGTTATATAATTTTTAAATTTTTTTTAAAAATTAAACCTAATGAACGTCGGGGGTGTATAGCCTCGGTTTTAAGACATTAGTCGAGAACCTATGTTTCACGAGTCAGAGGTAGATTTGAGGCCTATCGTACCGTGGGAACCCACTTTTAAGACATAGACCTCCTAAGGCCTGGTTTGATAACCGAGCTGTCGAGACGGGGGTGGCGCACCCGCCGATTTTCACGCCGGTTTTACCAATTTTAACCTGATCCGAGTTTGATAAACCCCCGAGCAAGTCACCCTAACCGCCTCTTAACAGAGAAAACCTGGATTATCTCACCCCACCCGTGAGGTCGAGGATGGCTCACTCAAACATAAATATGCTCGTTTATCAAAGACGTCCTAAGAGAAGTTGGGCTCCAACATACGGCCCACTCTAGAAAGCAGGAGACGATCCATACAAGAAGGGGATTTCGCGTGCTAAACTAATAAGAATAGCTTTTTTTTTTTTTTTTACTAAGGAAATTCTATGCCTTCAACTTAAGAAGAGAAAAAAAATAACAAAGAGCGAAAGATGCAGAAAAAGGATTGTAAATTACCGTCAAACTTACACAAAACATGCAAGCTGGCCCCCACCAGAATGTCCCCTTGGTGTAAAAGCAAAGGTCCAAAGGAGAGGGAGGAACCAAGGGGGTAGGTTTGTGCAGCCTACAGCGTCAAGAAAGTTCACAGGGTCTGTTAGAAAATATTTTTTATATTCTTTCTAATTTTTGAATTTCTAATTTAGTTTAATAAATAGCATCAATTTTTTGTGAAAGAAATCGACTGTGATGTCCAAAACTCGAATAATGCATACTTCTAATATTTCTCTTATTCCCTAATTATTTATTTATCAAAGTACCTTAAATTATTAAATTCAAATGTATTCCGCATTTTATTTAACAGTTTTTCGAAAAAAAGTCTGACATAATTAATTAAACTCACATTTCTTTCCAAACATTATATGTAGTTTCAAATTAAACTGCATTGAACAGCCTGTGAAAGCTGTGTTTCAGGGGATGGACATCCAATCCAAATAGGCTTCAAGTCGGCGGCCGACAGCAGATGCTCCCTCTCTCTCTCTCTCTCTCTCTCTGAGATCCCAATTCGGTTCCTAGAGACATCTGCATACCGGGTGGCGCTGTGCCGGCCAAATGTTCTTCTCCGGCTCGGCATGGCGCATCCCCGGGAGGCCCCTCGCCTTCGCCTTCGCGTTCATTGCCCTCCCTCTTCTCCTCCTCGCCTTCCTCTCTCCGGCCAGCCCCTTTACGGCATATTCCGCAGTGCCCAGCAGCTCCCCCCCACAGTACGCTCTCTCTCTCTCTCTCTCACACACACACACTAACTATCTATCTAAGATCTGAGTGGTATGTCGACTTGTTGTTGCACAAGGCGGTATTCGTCGAGGGAGATAGCAGGTGGCGTCTGGGGTGCGCGCCGGATTATGGAGTGGAGGCCCTGTCAGTGGTGGCGGAAAGGCGGCGCCTTGACCGGTCAGTCCTCTGCGATATTGATAGATCTGGGCGTTAGGGTTTACGCCTCATCCTTTTGGGTGGTCCTTCTACCCTCTTTGTAAGCCTGAGTCTATGTTGAACTTACTTCATTTGCAGAAAGACTATGCTACAATGTGTTTAATTGTTGAAATGCTGCAGCTCTGCGGGCGGAGAGCCGCGGGTACATCAGGGTGGACTGCTACGGCGGGCTCAATCAAATGCGCCGTGATGTAAGTCTTGGGTCGCTTGATTTTGAGTGTTCTCTCTATGAATTCCTCTCCACCCAAGTTTTTGTGTCAGCCCCTTTGACACTCTTTCTCCAAAAAAATTGTAGTTTTGTGATGGCATTGGGATAGCACGCTTGCTGAATGCAACCCTTGTTCTGCCTAAGTTCGAGGTGGCTGCATACTGGAATGAAACAAGGTCTACCTGGGGAATGCTGGATCTAAACAAAATTCATTTTGATTAATGTGTGGTTTATGGAACTCAAACTTGGGTTTTGAAACAGTCGCTTTGCAGATATATTCGATGTTGACTATTTTATCGAGCAAACGAAGGATTTCATACATGTCGTGAGAGAACTGCCGGAGGATATCTCGTCTAGAGAGCCTTTCAGAGTGGACTGCAGCAAGCGCAAAGGCCAGTTCGATTATGTAGAGCATGTTCTGCCATTCCTGTTGGAACACCGTTACATTTCCATCACACCGGCAATGAGCCAGAGGAGAGACAGGTAATTGCTTTAGACCTGGTCTTATGCCGTTTTTTCTTCTCCAACTTTACTTAGTTGCAACTTCCATGCTGATAACTTAATGTTGTTTTAGATATTCAAAGCTATGGACTAGTTTCTTGTTATTTTGTTTATATTGTAGAGGAAATGCAGAAACTGTCGCACTTCTAATTCCATGTCCTTTTGAACCTATAATGCTAAGAAGTCTATGTATAGTGTTCCAGATTGTTTGGGGCGGGGGACGCAAAACAGCAAATGCATCAAGGTGGTTGGTGTATGTGCTTGTAGACAAGTGCAACGAGTAACCGGAGCCTCCTTATGGTTTAAGGTCCCCTCCATTCCACACAGGATATGCGTATGTGACAATTCCACTCATGTGTGCACGTCCATAGATCCTCAGCTTTTTTGTTAATTCTTTGAAAAAGAGGAATATAGTGGCTCTTACGGTAAGTTCATACTTATTTCTATGCAAATACATATGACTAGAAGAGCAAAATTAGAAAAGGAGGAATAAGAAAGGCACAGCTCTTACCTGTTTGGATTACCACTTTACATAACTCTTATCGGAAATGCTTCCAAGAAATGTCATTCTGTTATTTATGAAACCTCTAGATTGGATATGGCAGTTGTCAGTTTTGCCTTCTTGTTAAACACTTGGTTATCCAGTCAAGACAACTGCAGATGGGTTGTGGATTTTCTCTTTGGATATACATCCATCCAACTGAAAATGAATGTTTTTGACTCTTTCCCATGCACCCCCCCTCCGGCAGATTAAAAGGTATATTGCTTCTCCAAAGGGAAAAAAGTCAAGGATGCATTTGCCATACTATAGTACTTGGTAAACTTGGATTCTTTTAGGTTTTAGAGCACTTTAAATAACTATGCATTTTAATGTAGTTTTTCTTTAATGAGTCCCCTGGCAATCCACAATCTAGGTGTGATCTCTTTAAAGCAGAAGCCAGTCTTCAGAAGGTGCCAAACTCCTTAAGGATCATCATATATTCCACTGGTAAGTTGTCGTTCTTTTCAAGACAAATAAAGATAAAGTCACAAGCCGGAAAACTGAAGTTACAGCTCTAGGTATTTGACAAAAGAAGTAAAACAGGATATCATTAGTGAAAAGGATTGAATAATGCTATTTGAAATCCTGCCTTCAATTTTGGTGCATTTTAACTCCTTTTTTTGGAAGGTAATCTCCTACTTTGCCCTCATATGCTACTATCTTCATCTTTCATCACATATAGGCTCCCTTCCATCTTGTAACCCTGCAGACAAGATCTATCTTGGCTTGCATGTGCAAGCTCACTACTGTCTGCACGGTAGCTGTCTCTTTCTGATCTATTTAGCTACTTGTCTTCCCCTCCAATGGGCTTACTTTGTTGCTTTCGGCCTTGCATTATTCTATGCAACCACTGAGAAGAAATCTCATGTAAGTTATGCCTTCTTGTTCATCTTCTTCCAAGTTCAGGTTCTTGGCAAATTCCCATTGTTGATACCTGGCACCATTTTATTCATGTCCAACATTTGAAGGCCATATTCTATCCTGATCAAGTTGTTGGATTCCGCAGCGTAAGTGCAAAATTCCATGGGCTGGATACAGATTAGTAAAGTAGGTTTTAATTTCTCTCTTCAAAAAACAAAGAAGGGTAATGTTAGGTTCATAGCAAACTCCAAAATTGATTGAAATGTTACTTAAGATAGATTCTGATGGTGTTTCACTATCAGAAGCCCCAAAGTTGCACCTAAGATGATGAAATTTTGTCTTAAGTGGATATCCTTAGAGTAACACAAGTTCAAGAAGCATGACTAAGAAGTAACAACTGACTGAAGTTATGTTTCTGGATGCAAGGTGGATTTCTGAAGCACAACTCCCATTTGTTTTCAGTCTAAGCAAACCTTAGTAATTCCTAAACATATCCTAGTAATCTTAGGGTTCTTACAATTCAATCCTTGTAGTGTTTGGTTTTTATTAGCAAGGGCACAAAAGAAGCATTTCATCCCAACCTAAATAGGACTGTAAGCAAAAACGGAATGTATTGGACTGCATCTGATACACTGCATGCTGAAGATGGATTCATCTTCTTCAAAAGATGTGTTGCATAACTTTAGACTCATTGCCTCAGTAGGAATTTGGCAATGGACTTCCACCGTGTCTAATGACATTCCATTCAATTACCAGGGTAAGATGTTAGTTGCTTAGCATGCTGATGGTTCCAGCCTGCCTAGTATCTTCAGTTGTATCTACGTTTGTTGACTGTAAATAGTCTGGCATGATCCATGGGTGCAGCCAAGTGACTGCATAAGATCTTCTATTATAGTAAACTTGATGCCTATTGGTGGAGGATCATTAAGCCACACGATCATCTCTGTGCCCTGTATTACTACATCACCATGGAGAATGACAAATGTAATTGATTGAAGAACAACTTTCTTCCATTCACTGAATGAGCAGCATTATCTTTGTCATTGATTTTTTCCCACTTAGACATAAAATAATTCCTAGGCTTGAATCTTTTTAACGGACTTGTTAGGGATGTCAATGGATTGGGCCCAGGTTCAGCTTGGTTGTATAAAGCCTGGCTCGGGCCTTGCAGGTAAGTGTGTAAATGAACTAATATACTCAATGAATGGATCATGAAACAATAAATGCTCAATTTGGCTCATTTACTAAGTTAAATAAGCAAGTTTTGGCAACACTATAAGCTCACTTTGTAAACGAGCCAAGCTTGAATGTTGGTGAATTGGATTCCCTTATATTTGCAAACAAACTCATTTTTTTTGTTCGTAGCTCATTTATTACTCATCTAGTCACTTATCCAAGCACTTATTTTCTATCTCGTTTGATAGCTCTTCTAGTGTGTGATAGGCTATAATCATATTAAAGATCATTATGTCATTTTAGTGTCCAGAGTATGGCTAATGTCATGGTAGGGATCGTTACTTTTTACCCCTACTCGTGAGAGCGCATGAGCATTTAAATACTTTGATGTCTCTTTCCTTTGCTCTCCCAAAACCAGCGGAAGTGTCAGAACCCTAGTGAGGAGTGCCACGACCACCCTTCTCTCAACCATCGTTCGCTGCTGTCAGCCACCCAATTCCCATGAGAGTTTCTAGTTACTCCCATCCCGAATGCAGGAGCTGCCCCTGTGACTCAGAGGCAGCATGTCTGACACAGAATCTTAATGTGAAGCTATGTCAAACAAGAAGAAAGAGCCAAGGGGTAGGAAACTACTACTGACACATCCTTCCTTTTATCGCTTCTTCTTGAAATTTCCTGCACCAGCAAGGGGCTTTGCCACATTCTCTCTCTCGTTCTGCTACCAAAGAAGGGGTTGCAGCCCCTCTCTATCTGCTGCCAAAGAAAGGGCTTGCCACTGTCTTCTTCTTGTCCTTGGGCCACACAGCAGCCACGCGATTTCTGCCCTTTTTGCCCCTGTTAGGCTTCCCCTTCTCCTTAGGGTGGAGCACAGCAAGCTGCAACCCCCCCCCCCCCCCCCCCGCCTCTTCAGTTCACCACCAGAGCTAATCAAGCTTAGCTGCACGTTCAAACATTAGAGATAAAATTCAAACTAAACTCTATCTCGAGCTCATTTGGATAGTTGAGCAGCTCTGTCAAGTGGAGTTTGAACACTGAGAATGTAAATTGAACCGAGTTTGAGCAATCTATGTATGTACTTGTTTAATTTAGAGCTCAATTTCAACTAGATGAATCAAATTTAAGCAAAGAAGTACCGGCCTCAGCTCACCCCTACATGCAGGGAGGTCAGTGAATGCCCATCTTATATAATAATGGGCCCAGCCCAGAATGTTTATCTTAAGCCGAATATATCTTTCCCTGCCCCCCCTGGATCTCTGATTACTTTGCCCTATTTGAACCTACTTAGGTGGTTTCACCTAATGCTTGTTTTCCATGGGAAGAAAAGAGACCGATCATTCACATAAATTTCTGATTTTTTTTTTAGACAGTGAACATATATACCCCACTCACTAGTGTCTCACTGTTGGCTCACACAGATGGTACATATATAAATGTTTTTCCTTTCTTAATTTTGGAGAAATCGGATGCTGAAGTTGTTATCATACAATGACAAGGCTGTGTAATTTTAGAGAGGTAAAATGTTCATTCCCAACCCAAGTCATTTTGTATTGTAGGATTATTCTTAATGGAATTCTTTTATGAGCTGAAATGAATATGATGATGTTCATTCCCAAGTCATTTTGTATTGGAGGATTACTCTTAATGAAACTCTTTTACCAAGAACAGGCGGCACATGAAGAGGAGATATTGAAATAGTGAAGGACTATAAACTTTAACTGCATAGCTGAGTTTATGCTATGAACTCCACAATCACTTTGGAAGAGGAAACACGGGAGTTGGGGGGTGTGTTAGTTTAAATGAGGGTATCCATTTGGCTGGTAATATAAAAGAAATTCTGGTTAGTGCTAAGCAGTAGGCAATCGATTTCTGTGTATATTGTGGATGTTCCAGGTCTTGTCCTTTCTGTTCCTTTGTTTCATAATTATGTTTACAATAATCTTACTCAGAACCAAGATGTGAGCCTTTGCTAATATAATTTCTGATGTTGCAGGTATCCTTTGTATGCCAAGGCTGCCCTTTGTCAAGGTTGTTACAATGCTTTGCGACTTAACAAGCACTTGGAAAAGAAAGGCTCTAAGCTTCTTGGCCGTATACCTAACCCCTTCCTATCACTTCACCTTAGGTTTGAACCAGATATGGTAGCCTACAGTCAATGTGAGTACACCGGGCTATCTTCCATTTCTATGGATGCCATTGAAGCTGCACGTGGGGATAGGAAGCCATGGACGGGGGATGCTGCCCGTGTGTGGAGAGAACGGGGAAAATGCCCACTCACACCACATGAGACGGCATTTATTCTTCAATCTCTCGCCATACCAACTAACACAACCATCTACCTAGCAGCTGGTGATGGTCTTTTGGAGATGGAGGGATTGACTTCTGTCTACAATAATGTTTACACCAAGTCTGACTTACTCAGTCGAGAAGACTTTGTTCAGATGCATGGCAATACTAAAGCTGCATTGGACTACTATATTTCCATAAACAGTGATGCGTACGTAGCTACATATTTTGGGAACATGGACAAGATGGTAGCCGCCATGAGAGCATTGGGAGGTTTATACAAGACTCTGTTTTTGAGCAGGAGGGCTTTTGCTAGCAGTGTGGCCAAGGGCTTGACTGGGAAGAAGCTGGTGAGAGCCATGTGGGAGGCTCATAAAGATGATTTTGTAATGGGGAGAGGATCTGCTTTGCCTGATTGCTTCTGTGAGTCTAAACTGTGATCAAAATCTTCTCACGCTGGGAGCTCTATCACAGGGAAGAATTGGTGCATGTGTTTTGATGTCAACCATCTTAGAAGCGGGGCATTCTTTCTCTTGCCAGAAGCCATTGCTTTACTAGGGTGACCATAATTACTTGTTAACTCCTTTACGATGTTGTATCTTGATGTCAGGTTGACAATTCGACAAAAAAAAATATTGTCAGTTCCGAAATCGGTTTCATTTGATAGACAGTTGTCACTGTACTTTTTTTCTCGAATATTTAACTCAGCTGTAGGCGTTAAAATGCCTATTGGATGAATTAAGATCACCAGGTACGATGTAGGGTGTTCATCAATTCTAAAGGGGAAGATGGTGCTGGCGTCGATGTTCATCTAGCATCAACAGGTTCCATGCATGCGATGCACATGGTTTGCATGCAAAATACCCGCGTGAAGCCTCCGATCACTGGGATAGCAGTAAACACTCGATGGTGTTCAGGAGAGGAGAAACTGAAAGCCTCATTAAACTCTAAGTTTAGTTCCTTTTAGCATGTGGGACTGGGAGGATTAGATTACAGCAGTGGGTGGTTGGCCAAATCGATTATGGGAGACTGATCCCCCCAGAAATGGAAGGAGCTGAAGTGTTGAACGGCTACATAACTCTTCTAGGCATTTCCGTCTTTCTTTCAGGAGAGGTGGCACAATGCCAAATATTTACATTTTTTTCCTCAAATAAAGAGAAATTGGATATTCAACTTCTTAAAAAATATTTTTAGTCTGCTTTTTTTTCGCAGAAGAATCACAAATGTATGCATGGTGTGAGCTATGGGTCCCACCGCAAAGTCACGTATTTGTCGAGGAGAAAAGTGATTATTATATCACCTCCCTAATTATACCATCCAGCGATGTACCAATTTTTTTATTTTTTATTTACAGGACTCGTGTCACCATCGGACGTGATTTACACACCAAGTTAAACAAATCACGTGAATATTATAAATTTGGGGGTTTTTTCTTCTTGGGTTGTTTGAAGAGAGAGATGAATCTTGAAGTGGGACTCGCGTCAAAAAAAATTTAAAAAAATCGATAAACATTTGGGCGATGTAATTAAGGGAGTGGTGTAATAAATATTTTCCTTTGTCTTAAATTAGAACTCAATTATTTCAGTCCTCATGATGGAGATTTTTCTGCACAACACATCCATCTGTGGGTGATCATTTCTAACTGTGAGGCTTTAACTAAAAAAGATGACCTTGAGATTCTCAACTTTTATCAGGAATAATGAATAAAAGTCATGCAATTTTTAAAAATAAATTCTTCCAATTTTGCATTTACCTTTTTCAAGATCAAATATTTGCAAATTCTCCATCCCATCCCTCCTATCTCATGTGATTCAAATGAACCATTTTTATTTTTAAAAAAAATTATAGGGGTTTTTACCAGGATGGGGGATGGCCACTTGGCACGTCAGATAAGTCGATCTCATTTGGATGCCCGAGGATCTTCAATTATTTCCATCTTAGGTGGGAAAGCTTTTCAGGCGGAGATTATTATTCCATCTTTTTTAAAGTAATTATTTTAGATCTTAAGATCTCGTTGTGAAGAGTAATGTTTTTTTTTCTTAAAAACACAAAGAGTACTATTCGGATATAGACTCTCAAAAATCGATAATATCTCTCTCGTGCAAACAAAAAGGATGAGATTTAAAATTTTAAGATCTTTTGCAAAAAAAACTCTCCTTATAAGTTTAATCGTTAAATTACTCTTCTTATTTTCATATTACTTTTAATATTTTTATATTAATATAGTGTAAAAAATGTCTCTACAATTAACCTCCATTGAAGATTTAAATAATGTTCTAGTTTCATCTATATAGTTGAATTTTTAGATGAAGATAAACTTACAAACATTATTTTAATCAACATATTGTGTGTGTGTGAGAGGGAGAAATAAAGTGTGTGTATATATATATATATATAGCTAGTGGTATGGGACTAAGAGGTGTACTAGGAGGGAAACGAGAGAACCGGGGTTCAAAATCGGCGCCTTATAATTTTTCATAAATCGAGGGCAGGTGATCCCCCTTCGAGGGTGGATGTCCTACTTCGCACCCTGGGGAGTAGAATCAAATTCACAGCCTCTCCATCGTTGGGGGAGGCATGTCTCAAGTTAAAAAAATGAAGAGAGAGAAGGAGAGATTAAGAGATAAATATATGATGAGAGAGAAATATGTTGGAAATATATATTTTCACAAATTTATTATTTTAGATTATAATAAAATAAATAATCATTTATTTTAGTAATTAAAAAGATTATATGTTTAACTTAAATTCAGGTCTCCATAAATATCTAAAATAAAATGATGAGAATATCGTCTAAGTAAATAAAAGAAATGAGATTAGATGATACATTGTTTAATCGAATGTAACATAGACGATATATCATCTAATAAACAAAACGATAAAAAATTGAGTTAGACAAGACTACGTCTAAATTATAAAGTTAGACGGAAGGATAGATGATCCATCATCTAAGTTCTAAAGATAGACAGAAGGATTAAACGTTATCATCGAAATCCCTAGGATAGATGATCCATCGTCTAATTAGTCTAGATAGACAGATGGTTAAACGATCTAACATCTAAGTCAGAATTGATAGACGATGAGAAAAGTAGGTAGACGATGTATCGCCCAACTAAACATGAGTTAGATGATATATCGTCTAATTAGAAAAAAATGAAAATAAGGATAGACGATACACCATCTAAATGGGCAAAGTCGTATTAGACGATACTTTGTCTAAAAGTGCATGGTTAGATAGAATGATAGACGATACTCCGTCTAAACAAGAAAAGGACAAAAGCTTAACAAATAGATGATATATCGTCTAAGTCATAATGAATAGATGCTGTTCCGTCTAATAAGAAAACAACAAAACTAAAGATAGATGGTAGATCGTCTACTTGAAATAGCGTTAGACGATACACTGTCTAACTCACGATATACGATTAGTTAAACAATACTTCGTCTAAAAAGAAAAAGATTAAAGATCAACTTTAGACGATACATCATCTAAATGAAGTTTTGATAGACAATACTCCGTCTAACTCACGACAGATAATGAGTTAGATGATATTCCGTCTAAAGGAAAAACGATAAAACATTGCGATAGACGGAACTTCGTCTAAGAAGATTATAAATAGACGAAGTAATAGACGAAACATCGTCTGAGTGAATAACAACAAAAATAAGGATAGATGATGCTATGTCTAACACAAAAAGTGATCATGATAGTTAGACGAATGAGTAGACGATGTTTGGTCTACTTCTATTAAACAAAGATAAAATTCTTTGTCTCACTTTTTATTGCGCGGTCCACTTGGAATATATTTGACTTGTTGACCGCACTAAATGATAAAAAAATAATAATGCACTTGCACAACACTTAAATGTTACAACGCTATGCACGCAAACAATTTATATTATTTAACGCCTTCCTCTTCCATCACATGAGCAAATGAAGTCTAAGAAATGGTGTTGAATAAGTCAAGCTTAACTATGTAGACATATTAAATATATAGTATCGGTTGAGATACTCGCTCATTTCTAAAATGAAAAGAACAATTATTTAAAATTTTTTTGAGATATCTTAAGCCATATTATTACGTGCTAAACTGGTAATATTTATTACATGATTTCCTTATTTATATTTTGAATTTGCTACCTATCTTATGTCCATGCACGAGAGAAACATTTTTAGTGTTATTTTAGAGGTACATGTAGCAACAGTTAGGAGGAAATTGCACAAGAAGAGAAATAAGCAGATGGATGACAACGATAGAAAAATTAACTCATCTCTTACCTGAAAAATAGAAGGATAGTAGCTAGTTTGACTTGCTAAACGCTAAGACTTAGATCCGACCGTTGAGAGACCATTATATCTAACGTATACAATGAAACCTGAAGCTTTAAATAGCCTGGACTTGAAGAAGAACGACAACTATTTAGGAATGCAACGAATGATCAAGTGATAAAATTAAGCTCCCTTCTATATTCAAGGTGATCCTAGCATTCTTCTTCCTACGCACTCGTGTCAAGAGAGGACTTCATCACATTCAAAGTTTCATCTCTGAAGTCTTTCGTTCAAGGAAGTATTAAAGATGAGGATATTGTTGTGTAACGATATTATGTTGTCTTCCTCCTTTCTATCTAAACATTCATTTATTTTTATTCTTTGTAGATCTGTCTATAGGATTGTTAGAGAGCATTTGTTGCTCTTGATAATCAACACTGCATGTGCTAGATCAGTCTACTAACACCGTGCAAATCAGTTGGGTGACTAACTCCTAAAAAGTTAACATGTGCATAATCATATGAAAAACTAAGTCACTTGGAGTGACCGATTGTTGAATGAAACCCGATCAAAATCAACTAGGTTGTGGTTCTTGAAATAACTATCGGATAGGATCCGCTGAATCTTGTGACGATCAAATGAAGAGGTGGCCCTGAAAAATAGCTAGTGTAACATTTGACGAAATATTAGTAGATATCCTAGATAAGTTGCAGGGGGGCTGGATGTAGGAAAGGCAAGCATACCTACCGAACCATTATAAAATCATGTGTCTTATGTGATTTAGTTTTGTTCTCACATTCTATTTTTCACTGCATAATCTTAATTAAATTTTAATACGCTATTATTTTTATCGGCACACCTAATCACCCCCTCTATAGTGTGCCCGACTATTATCAAAATAGTGTTGGATTTAATCTAATATGGGCATACATATATATAATAAATTGTATACTATGGGCTATCATAAAGTTTATCCCTATTAATGTGATTAATTAAGGATTTGGGGATATAAGTATTTAAATAAAAGTATGGGTCATATTTAAATTATGTGTAGAGATCAGGATGTTATTTCTATTTTTATGATGGGCTAAAATAGAAAAAGACACCAAAGGGTGCTTTAACACCCGTACGCACAATAATGATTTAAGAGGCTAGGTCATGGTCCCCAATTCACACACGAGACTTCTCCTTCTCTTAGACATCCCATCATCTTGGAGTGTCGTCGGAGAACACTGTACTGGATTGGAAGACCGTTTTCCATGGATTTAGGTATATTTCCGTTGTAATTCTTTCAATATTTTGACATGGAGATCATTGGACAACTCATGTTCTAAAAATTTAATCTCTCTCAAAAATCCTAACAATAGTATCAGAGCCGTTAAATCTATGTTAGAACCATAAAAATTAAATTTTCTGACGGTCGCATGCTTCATGTTTGACCGACGGGTGGATCCAGATTATTAAAAAAAAATGGTTGGGCCACCACCGCGGTGACCACCCCCACGATGGGAACCGCCCGACGCCACCCGTGCAGGGGCGCGCGGGCGCCGCGACGCCACCAGTCCTCACCGGACCACGACTCTGGTGTCGTCTCCGGTCGGCAGGGTCCGGCAGCGGCCGGGGCTACACCTCACCCCGACCATGGCCGCGGCAGTGATTTTCTGCAACACTGGGTCTCGCGGGGTGAAGGGAGAGGAAGAGAAATGGGCACGGAAACTTTTCCCATCGCAACCCAGGGACCCGCAGAACTTTACAGTTTTTCTTTTGAACCCCCAGTTTTCTATATATACATATTGATGGTTTCCTGGCGTGAATGTGAGAAAGAACAGAAATATATCATCTTTTAATACTCCACCATTCACATCCACCCACGTATACTGTCATCTTTTATGCAAAGTATGTTCTTATGTAAACATGAGGTTCGGTTGACAACATTTTCTGTGAACATACGACCTTAACCTCTCAAGTTAAATTGGTCTTCTTTGATATCACATGCCTTCGTGATTTCCTTCATTGTTTATCAAAGTGTTTTATTTTGTGAAGTGTTCGGATCTTTTGATTCTTTAATAGATATACACATTGGGTATATTTGACTGTACCTAGAAAGATCCAAATAATATTTTGGCTTCAAATTTTGGTATATTCCGGATGTCTAATATTCTGAATTAAATTAATTGAAACAACATGCTACGTACCAAAGTAGTCTCTCTTGTGTAAATCAATTTATTTTAGAATACGAAGATGGTTGTATTTATGTAATTCATGTAAATATTCACTAACCAAAGGATAGTTAATATTTGACCGAATTACATATATGTACATTTGTAATATTAAATATGTGATAATTATTTGATATTTCATGTGAATAATAAGTCGGTCCAAAGAAAGACTTATTGTTTGACAGAATTTATTATCAATATTTGACTGTTACACCAAGAGTATCATTTGCAAGTTAATATTTTTGTCCAAAGATAAAATATTAATGTTATACTAGATATCTTGTGATGGGTTGTACTATTATTTGAAACTTATTTTTAGCATAATATGAAACTTATGTGAGTTATTGTATTATTTTGTTCCAGTTACTAGTTCTGCTAATAATATTTCTGTCAGCATTAATTCAATTCCTATGCTTAATGGTACACTTCTCGCTTTGGTTTGTTCAGAGGTTAATTTAACTTCTGTACCCACACACACTTGGTGGATAGATTCCGGTGCTACTACTCATATAAGTGTGTCTATGCAAGGTTGTCTCCACTGCCGAAAGTCGAATGATAGTGAAAGATACATCTACGTGGGCGATGGTAAAATAGTGGAAGTTGAGGCTATAGGGACTTTTAGGTTATTATTAAAGACTGGTCATTATTGAGATTTGGATGAGACTTATGTTGTACCGTCTTTTAGACAGAATTTGATATCTATTTCTATGTTGGATAAATCTGGCTATTCTCGTTCATTTGGAAATAGTAACTTTAATCTTTTTCAAAGTTCAAATCTTGTTGGTACCGGTTCCTTGTCATTTAATGATAACCTATATTTGCTTAATATTGTAGTCTCATTTAATGAAACATTACATATAAGTTCACGCGATACAAAATGAAAATTAACCAATGAGAATTCCGCTTCACTATGGCACAAGCGATTAGGTCGTATCTCTAAACAAAGAATTGAGAGACTTGTGCCTAATGGTATTCTTGATTCCCTTGATTTTACGGACTTTGACATGTGTGTCAATTGTATAAAGGGAAAACAAATAAACATAAGGAGAACATGAGCCAATAGAGCTTCAGACGTTTTAGAATTAATACATACGGATATTTGTGGGCCATTTCCTATGCCTTATTGGAATGGTCAGCAATATTTTATTACATTCATAGATGATTATTCTCGATATGGCTACATGTATCTCATTCATGAGAAGTCCCAGTCACTGGATGTGTTCAAGAAGTATAAAGCTGAAGTTGAGAACTAACTCAACAAAAGGATAAAGGCTGTCAGATCGGACCGTGGTGGAGAATACTATGGTAGATATGATGGATCAGATGACCAACGTGCAGGACCTTTTGCTAAATTCCTAGAGGAATGCAGTATCGTCCCACAATACACCATGCCGGGATCTCCTAGCATGAATGGTGTTGCTGAGCGACGAAATAGGACACTTAAGGATATGGTAAGAAGTATGATTAGTAAATCTACCTTATCAGAATCTCTCTGGGGAGAAGCATTAAAGACTGCAGCTTATTTGCTAAACATAGTTCCAACAAAAGTAACTGTGAAAACCCCTTATGAACTTTGGATAGGTAAGAAGCCTAGTTTGAAGCATTTGCACATTTGGAGTTGTCCAGCTGAGATAAGACCTTACAAACCTAATGAAAGGAAACTGGACTCTAAAACTGTCAGTAGCTATTTTGTTGGATATCATGAAAGGTCAAGGGGTTACAAGTTTTATGATTCCACAACTAAGTCCATTTTTGAGACGGGAAATGCCCAATTCTTTGAGGATGTTGAGTTTGCCAAGGGGGATAAGATTAGAAATTTTATCTTTGAGAAGGAGTATGTCACTATTCCTCCAATTGCTATTGAAAATGACCAGGATCAGGTTTCTTTGACTGACATTGTTCAAGAAGCAATTCTAGATCAAGATAATATTCAAGCATCTCCCATTCAAAATAATAAAATTGGTTCAGATGAACAAACTCAACATTCTCAATAATCAATGTCATTAAGGAGATCCACTAGAGAAAGGAGAAGTGTAATTCCGGATGACTATATCATATTTTTTCAAGAACATGAGGTTGACATTGGGGTGTTAGAAGATGATCCAATCAACTTCCATCAAGCCATGCAAAGTTCTAACTTTCAAAAGTGGATAGATGCTATGAATGAGGAAATAAAGTCCATGAAAGATAATGATGTTTGGGATCTTGTCCCATTACCTGAAGGTGCGAAGCCCATTGGTTGTAAATGGATATTTAAAATCAAGAGGGATTCAGAAGGTAATGTGGAGAGATATAAGGCTCGTCTTGTCGCTAAGGGTTTTACTCAGAAGGACGGCATCGATTATAAAGAGACTTTCTCTCCTGTTTCATCTAAAGACTCTTTTAGAGTAATAATGGCATTAGTGACATATTTTGACATTGAGTTACATCAGATGGATGTAAAGACTGCATTTCTCAATGGCGACATTGATGAGACGATATATATGGTGCAATCAGAAAATTTTGTGTCGGGAGATCCAAAGAAAATGGTTTGCAAATTAAAGAAATCCATCTATGGATTTAAGCAAACTTCTCGTAAATGGTATTACAAATTTCATCAAGTTATCATCTCATTTGATTTTGAAATGAATATAGTGGATGATTGTATATACCATAAGTTCAGTGGGAGTAAAGATATTTTTCTGGTTTTATATGTCAATGACATACTACTTGCCAGCAATGATATAGACTTATTATGTGAAACTAAGAAGTTTCTGTCAAGAAATTTTGAGATGAAAGATCTTAGAGATGCCTCTTTTGTATTAGGCATACAGATATACCAAAATCGCTCTCAAAATATCATTGGGTTATCACAAAAGAGCTATATCGAAAAGGTTCTTAAAAGATTTGACATGTAAAACTGTAAACCAGGTGACACCCCTATTGCTAAAGGTGACAAGTTTAGCCTTAATCAATGTCCCAAAACTGACTTTGAAGTTAAAGAGATGCAGAAGATTCATTATGCATCAGCCATAGGAAGTCTTATGTATGCTTAGGTTTGTACGCGTCCGGATATTGCGTACATTGTTGGAATGTTAGGCAGATACTTAAGTAATCCATGAGTGGATCACTGGAAAGTAACCAAAAGGGTCATGCGGTACTTACAAAGAACAAAGGACTACATGCTCACATATAGAAAATCGGATCAACTAGAGATCATTGGATATTCTGATTCTGACTTTGCTGGATGCCAAGATAGTAGGAGATCCACATCAAGCTATATTTACCTATTGGCTGGAGGAGCTATTTCATGGAAGAGTGTTAAGCAGACACTTGTAGCTTCTTCCACCATGGCATCGAAGTTTATAGCATGTTATGAGACATCAAATCATGGGATATGGCTGCAAAATTTTATCACCGGGTTGTGAATTGTGGATTGAATTGAAAGACCACTTAAGATATTTTGTAACAATAAGTCAGCAGTGTTATATTCCAACAACAACATGAGTTCTACAAAGTCTAAGCACATTAACATCAAGTTCATGGTTGTTAAAGAAAGAGTACAGAGTGGTCACATATTTATAGAGCATATTGGTATAAACTCTATGATTGCGGATCCGCTTACTAAGGGACTTCCACCCAATATCTTTCATGAGCATATTACTCGTATGGGTATCTTATCATTTGATGATGTGCTAGTTTAGTGAGAGTTTGTGTTTATATTTTGAAAATATTTTATATTTGTGGATATTTTCTGCAGAAATAAAGAATTCAGTTTGTTCTCACTCTGTTATTTGTTGATCTCAATAAAGAATAAAGTCGGACCAGTTGGAAATAGGCATGACTGAATCACATTGCATGTAATTTCCATGATACACATCCGTATTTGATCCATGTCGTTCGTTATATTAATATATGTGATTATTGATGGGTCGAATTACGTCAAATGTGATGGAAATCTCTTTAGTCCTATGTTGATATGATTAATGGACTGGATTGATTGAAGATACTTTTGATGATGATAGCAAATTTTTGACCTCATAAAGTTTCAGTATACAATCGTAAAAGTGAATATGTATATGTTGTCCAAGTGGGAGATTGCTGGATTTAATCTAATATGGGCATACATATATATAATAAATTGTATACTATGGGCTATCATAAAGGTTATCCCTATTAATGTGATTAATTAAAGATTTGGGGATACAAGTATTTAAATAAAAGTATGGGTCATATTTAAATTATGTGTAGAGATCAGGGTGTTATTTCTATTTTTATGATGGGCTAAAATAGAAAAAGACACCAAATGGTGCTTTAACACCCGTACGCACAGCAACGGTCTTCTGGTTTAAGAGGCTGGGTCATGGTCCCCAATCCACACACGAGACTTCTCCTTCTCTTAGACATCCCATCATCTTGGAGTGCCGTCGGAGAACACTGTACTGGATTGGAAAACCGTTTCCCATGGATTCAGGTATGTTTCCATTGTAATTTTTTCGGTGTTTTGACATGGAGATCGTTGGACAACTCGTGTTCTAGAAATTTAATCTCTCTCTCAGGAATCCTAACAAATAGATTATAGAGAAATTAATGATATTTTATTTTTTAAAATTTAGTAAAATGTTAACATCAGGTAAGCCAATGACATTGTTGCAAGTATTGAGATCCAGCGATATTATTATAAATAATATAAAAACTAAATTCATAAATAAATTTGTAAGTGAGTGTTTATGTAAAAATTTCAAAATCTTTAAAAAATAAACAAGTAACACTCATATTGGCGGCCCAACTTTACACTTCCGAAAACAAAAGCAGAAATGCCCATCTGAACAATGACATGCCGCCGCCAGCATCACCCCATACGAGACTTCCCGTGCTCTCCCTCCCCTCCGTCGCCCTCCTCCGGACCCCCTCCCGCCACCTCTCTTCCGTCGCCGACCTCCCCCCTCTCTCCCTCCTCCCGCCATGCCCCTCCCTCCGCCAAATCCGCCAGGCTCACGCGCAGCTTGTCGCCCTCGGCCTCTCCTTCAGCCGGGCCGCCCTGGGCCACCTCCTTGCCGCCGGCGCCGCCTCCCCCTCCCCCTGCGCCGCCTACTCCCGCGCGGTCCTCGACCAGATCGACATCCCCAACGTCTTCGCCTGCAATAACTTCATCCGGTGCCTCGCCAGAGCCCCCGGTGGCGGCGCGGCCCCGGCGGAGGCCCTGGCGTTCTACGCGCGCATGCGCCGGGGAAACGTGCCGACGAACAACTACACTTTCCCTTTTCTGCTGCAAGCGTGCAGCAAGGACCCGGCGGCGGTTTATGGGGGTGCGCAGGTCCACGCCCACGTCGTGAAGCTTGGGCATGGTGGGGACTTCTTCGTACGCAATGGGCTGGTGCACTTCTACTGTGAGTGCCGTTGCGTGGGCGACGCGAGGAAGGTGTTCGACGAACTTCCCGACCGGCGAGATGTTGTAACGTGGAACGCTATCATTGCGGGGTATGCGAGGGATGGACAAGTGGAGGTCTGTGAGGAGCTTTTCAGAGCAATGCCGGAGAGAGATGTGATCTCCTGGAGCACCATGATCATGGGCTATGTCCAAGGCGGGCTTTTGGAGAAGGGCATGGGACTGTTCAGGGGGATGGTGGCGAGAGGGTTGGCGGTGAACGAGGCCACCTTGGTGAGCGTCCTCTCGGCCTCTGCTCAGCTGGGTCTTCTGGAACATGGCCAGTTCATCCACTCCGCCATCAAGGAGTTGAACTTTCCGATGACCATCACGGTTGCCACAGCGCTGGTGGACATGTACGCCAAATGCGGGTGCATCGCGCTAGCGAAGCAGGTGTTCGACGAAATGCCCCAGAGGGACGTTTTCTTTTGGAACGCCATGCTCTGTGGGCTGGCCGCCCACGGCCTTGCACAGGAAGCACTCCAGCTCTTCGAGAGGTTCATGGAGGAGAGGCTCTGTCCAACAAGTGTGACCTTTGTCGGAGTGTTGAATGCATGTAGCCGAGCTGGGATGGTGGGTGAGGGCCAGCGGCATTTCGATTCGATGACAAGAGTCCACGGAATCGAGCCAGAGATGGAACACTATGGCTGCATGGTCGATCTCTTTGCCCGCGCTGGCCTCGTGGCCGAAGCTCTTGAGTTTGTCAAAGGTATGAAAGTCCCGCCGGACCCTGTGCTGTGGGGGACACTGCTGGGGGCATGCAAGATGCATGGCTTGGTGGATCTGGGTGTCACCATTGGCAAGAAGCTGATCACGTTGGAACCTGCCCATGACGGCCATTATGTTCTTCTCGCCGGCATTTATGCGAAGGCGAGGAAATGGGATGATGTGGCAAAGGTCCGGCAACTGATGTCAAGCCGGGGCACCAACAAGACCGCCGGCTGGAGCTTGATCGAGGCCGAAGGGAGAGTTCACAAGTTCACTGCAGGGGACAGGGAACATGAGCGTTCCCCGGAGATCTATCAAATGCTAGAGACAATTGGGCACAGGTTGGGGGAGGCAGGGTACTCCCCCGATGTCTCTGCTGTTCTCCATGACATTGGGGAGGAGGACAAGGTCCATGTGATAAAGGAGCACAGCGAGAGGCTGGCCATTGCGTTTGGGTTGATGGTGATAGAGGCTGCCCGCCCAATCCGGGTTGTGAAGAACCTCAGGGTGTGTTGGGACTGCCATGAGGTGAGCAAGATGATATCCAAGGTGTTTGGGAGGGAGATTATTGTGAGGGATGGCAGCAGGTTTCACCATTTCAAGGAGGGGAGTTGCTCTTGCATGGACTACTGGTGAGCCCTTGGCTGGCGCAACTAGGTTTGCATTCTTGAGCCTGATGAGAATACCTGCTATCCGGATCGGTTCTTCTCATCTCATTAACATCCGTTTGTCGATGATGGCCGACACAATCCGAATTGTATAAGATGGATTTAATAAGATTCTTAGTAAGAAAACACCGACACAATCCGAATTGTATAAGATGGATTTAATAAGATTCTTAGTAAGAAAACATTAACTCATACTGGGTTATTACGAGTCCACTATATAAGTCAGTCTCAAATTGATAATGCCAGATTTTTTAGGATTTTGATATTGCAAATCTTGCTCTGCACTCTGTAAAAGTTGATGGTGTTGTCTTATTAGCTCAAACAAGATCATCTGTCATGAAATGTGTGTGATCAATGCACCATTGTTACCAACTTTATATGGTGAAGTTTCAAGAATTGTACAACTCAAAGTGCAAAATCTGTATCAATTTACCCTATTTGCCAGTTGGATAATTGGCCTAGAAAAGGGTTGATTTGCTTATATGCAAGAAGATCTAATTTGAGAACGGGACAATCAGATGGGTGAAAATTTCATCTACTTTCAATTTGGTATCTCCCAAGATAGATGGGAATTGAATAACCTGATAGTCAATGTATAACGTGTATCTGTTGATAAACCCATTTGAAGGTTTTTATTGTGGAATATTAAGCTTGTGAACGTTCTGTTGTACAAGGTGGTCATGAGAAAGATTGAAACATAATCAGCTTTGCCTTTCCCGTCAAGTGCAAATTACGCATGGTAAAGGGAATGCCAAAATTTCATAGTTTTCCAAACGCATGCATAAGAACCTTGTAAGGTAAAAAAATTAAGTTTAAGCATGGTTTGACAAATCGGTACGGGATGGCCCGAATCGGTGGTCCTGTCCCGTTCTAGCCACAGATCGGGACGACCGGTCTGAGACGCAACCGGGACGTTTCATATATTATATTAATTTTTTTATGTCGAATTTATTTTGTAGGTTGGTTGGTTGGGGACCCGGTTCGAAATTTGTTTCTCATGCGTTTCAAACTGATTTTTTAAAATTTTATTTTAAAGGAAAAAATATTTAAAACGGTGGCAAAGTTGGGATTCGAATCAGAGTCATCTAATTAAACCGTCGCACACGTAGCCAACTGAGATAGAAAGACTTTTAAGTTATATTATTATGTAACATATATATAATATAATTTTTGTGTCTCTGTATGTTACGGTACCAACCCATATCGTACCATCCCAGTGAAAGACCGAGGCGGTCGGTACAAGCGAGTTGACAAACCTTGGTTTTAAGTCACTTTGATTTCCACTTTGAACATAAAGTATGTTAAGTGAAAGCCAATGAAATAAAAGTATTAGTCTTTACTATAACCTAAGAATCTCTAACTAAGATCTTGTGATTAAAAGCTAAAATTAACTAACAAAATACATTAGAGGCTTTCAAGGTTTAATACCTCAAGGTAATTGAAATAAAAGCTAGTGAGCGCTCACAAGTTCTCCTAATTAGGAGCAAACCCAGACATAAAAAGAAGATAATCTGTTTATATTAGGTTTTTCACATACTCCTGTTAAAAGTGAATTTACATGAAAATTCAACATATGTTTATATTTGCACATATATCTTCTATACATGAATTAAATATCATGTGTGCTCTTATCATCACTTTTCTGTTAACAAACTGTTAAAATTTGTTGAAGATTGACGGAGAAGGAGACATAGTATTCTATGGATACTCTGATAGAAATTTATTAAAAGAGTACAGATGATATTAAATTCACATAATACGGGTATACATGCAAATGCACATATACGAGATATTTTCATGCAACTTCACTTTTAATATGTTGTACATGTAAAAGACTCTTACGTTTTTATACTACACGGTCGCATATAGAGTGAGCAGTCTATCCTTGCTAATACACGTTCTAGATCATTCTCAGACGCTGTGCCAAACACAGAAATAAAAAGAAGATAATTTTCAACGTTTCCACTGCCATGACTGGATCATGGCGAATCGGTGCTATGATCGAGAGTGGATTGGGTCCGATGACTCCGATCTACTCACGATTATTAAAACATCAGCATATTATTTAAAATTCAGTTAAAAAATTTAACATAATAGTATAACATTAGTTATGAATCTTACATTTGATGAATTAAAAGCATGAAGTCTTATTTTCGACTTTATTGACTATCTAAATAATGATATAATAATCAAAGATGAAAAATAGACTGAATAATTCATACATACTTTAGATTAATAAAATAGTAGATATATAAGCTAAAATATAGGATAATTATTTCAAACATTGCAATAAGTTTTGTTTTTCCAAAAAAAACCCTCGAACAGACTCGGTCACTCATTAGAAGCTGTGCCAAACACTGAACTAAAAAGAGAAGTTGTCGGTGAGAATATTATATTTTATATCAAAAGGTCGCGTCCAATATCAACCGTCCATCCTTGGCAAAATCAAGATGATGAGGTATTATATTTTGGATCGTCCTCACCCCCCCCCCCCCTAATTACTCAAGTCGGTTTTGAAGGATCGGTGTGGCAGGTACAGTTACCGCATGCGGCCCTGCTGCTGACTGACCGTCTTCCAAAAATGAAGAGCGGCAATGGAGGTGCGGGGAATCGAACCCCGTGCCTCTCGCATGCGAAGCGAGCGCTCTACCATATGAGCTACACCCCCAAATTGATGAGAGAACGACTAAATAACTAATACATACTGTAGATTAATAAAATAGTAGATCTATAAGCTAAAATATAGGATAATTATTTCAAGCATTGCAAGAAGTTTTGTTTTTCCAAAAAAAAAGTAAAAAAACCCTCGAGCAGACTCGGCCACTAAATTAGCAGCTGTGCCAAACACTGAAAAAAAAAAAAAGAGAAGTTGTCGGTGAGAATATTAAATTTTATATCAAAAAGTTGCATCCAATCTCGACTGTCCATCCTTGGCAAAATCAAAATGATGCGGTAACTGGATCATCCTCACCCCTAATTACTCAAGTCGGGTTCGAAGGATCGGTGTGGCAGTTGCTAGCAATGGTTAGATGGTACAGTTACCGCATGCGGCCCTGCTACTGTCAGACCCGTCTTCCACAAGGGAAAAAACGATGGAGGTGCGGGGAATCGAACCCCGTGCCTCTCGCATGCGAAGCGAGCGCTCTACCATATGAGCTACACCCCCACGTTGACAATCTTTTTTGTAATGTTAATATATATTTTAAAATACATCTAACAAAAGGAATTTGATAAATTAAATGATAAAAAATCTGATATCATAATATTTTCCTTATTTACCTAATCCTTTCTAACTTTTGACTTCACTTCTGTTTGTGCAATGGAGCATGCTTTAAGTGTGCAAATGCAATGGCAAACGTCCTCATATTTTTTTTCTTCACTGAGTCAGCTATTGAGACCCGAAAAATTTAAGATTTTACATTCTCCCAAATAATGAGAGAGTCAATATTTAAACGGTGGATCTCACGATTCTCCACAGAGTGAAAAACCAACTGGTTCGAATCATCCTCGTACTCGGTAAGCTCTAAGGATTACCATTATCTGTTTAGCCTAACCACATTATTAATGGTATTATAATCTGCAGAGGTTTTGTCTAATAAGTTCTCAACAAATCAGTCAAGTAAAAGGAGTAAGTAAAATCATCTCTTATCGCTATTGCTAATTAAATGACATCTTTTGCACATGAATTTCTCACCGCCGTGACGTGTGGACCCGACATAAGATGTCCCCTACATGTGTTCCCACACTAGACAATCATTTCCTTGTGCTGTAAAATGTTATTAAATAATATTTTAAATGTATTTAATAATCTTAGTAGATAGATGGAAATAGATATATAGTTCAGAATCAGATGGTTGGTGTTTTCAAGAATCTTAATTAATAGTGAATACATTGAGTTCTTTTAATTAAAACGAGCATTAATTCAAGCCATTTTTGTATTAATTAAAATGATAAAAATGCGATATCCTAGTCTCAATTAAAATTATACGATATAATCTTTAACTTTTACATGAATTATACGAGAAAAAATCTTTTTTGAGTGCAAAGCTCACACTAAAAAAAAGAGATCATTTAAAAATGGGGTCCAGATTATAAAGACAAATCTCTCTCGTGACTCTCGTTTTGGAGAGAGAGAGAGTGCGTGTGTGTACGTGTGTGTTGGCCACCGTCGGGTGACCGTTGCCAAACCCTGCCTAACAAGAGCAGGTGACCTGGTTTTGTTCTCTTCTTCCCGCCTTAAATTTTCGACATCCGAAGCAGACAGAAGAGGAAGAAGAAGAAGAACACCTGCTTCGACCTCGCATTCCTCCACAGTCCACACTCCCCCCTCCTCCTCCCCTTCCTCGAATTCTTCTTCGTCTTCTCCTTCTCATCCTCCCTCCTCCCCCCGTCTGCAGCCTCTTCAATGGTTACCGTGGGCAGCAGCCACAAAACAGTCAAGCTCGTAAGTGAAACATCTACAGTCGGTCCTCTCTTTCCGAGGCAATTGCTCTCTCCTGATCTCCACTTCCGGGTTCTCGATTGCTTCCTTGGCGAGATTTTGCAGGTGCTTCTGGGGGACATGGGCGCCGGCAAGTCCAGCATTGCCCTGCGCTTCGTAAAGGGCCAGTACCTCGAGTTCCAGGTCCCTTTCTCCTCCCATTCCGTGATCTCTAAAGTGTCCTACGACCATACTGCCGACTTTAGGAAAATAGATCGACTTTTTCATTTTCCCCCCACTTTGTTGCTCGCAGGAATCGACGATTGGGGCGGCGTTCTTCTCACAGACGCTTGCGGTGAACGATGCGTCGTTCAAGTTGGAAATTTGGGACACCGCCGGGCAGGAGCGGTACCACTGCCTTGCCCCTATGTACTACAGGGGAGCCGCCGCCGCCATCATCGTCTATGACATTACTAGGCTGGTTTGATCGCTTTCCTCCGATCACTCGGGTCGCTTGCATCGTGTGCCCCATATATCTATATATATTCTGTTTATGATGTCGTTTTCCTTTCCTTCTTCCCCATTGGATTCTAGGATTCGTTTGCGCGAGCGAAGAAATGGGTCGGGGAGCTTCAGAGACAAGGTTAAGCTTGTTGGTTCTTGTTTCTTTGGACCCCCCGTATTTCTTGCCAGAGAAGTTGTGGGTTTCAATAATGACTTTAGGGGAGTTGGTCTAAACGCTAAACTTTTGGGTGCAGGCGTTCCAAATATGGTGACAGCTCTCGCGGGGAACAAGGTTGATTTGGAAGACAAAAGGAAAGTGGCAACCAAGGCAAGTGTTGAATGAGCCCACTCTGCTGCGTTTTGGAGTTCATAGTTGCATTTTTTTTCTCTTTTACTTCTCTGGATGTTCACTGCTCCTGGTATTAAATGCTTGTTCATTATTATTTGTTTGGTATTTTTTTGAACCCGTTCTGCTACATTTTACAGCTGCTGAATGCATTACGCTCTTTAACTTCCGTGTAGTTACTGTTGGTGACTTGGTGTAAATATTTTTTTCCCTTAAACTGAACGAGATTAAAAAATCTTCCTTTTCTTCATAATCTAGAGTGTAAAGATTGTTTCTCCAAACTCAATGAACTTAAAAAATTATTTAGTTATTGCAGATTGCATGGCAAATTGTATTGTGTATACTGTAAGTGTTTGATGATAACATCTATCGGCTATAGAGAACCCCTGATCATGTGAAGTATTTGTTTCTCTTTTTCTTGTTCCTGCTCCTTCATCTTCCTTGTTTCAAGTTGCTATGATCTTCTTTTATTTTCATTTTCTTTACCCCCCTTCCCCAGGTAAAATAAACAACGAGAAAACGAGCCATCTTCAAGTTCAATCATTACTTCCCCCTCTGTAGATTAGCAGTTTTGCTCGTTACTTACAAGGTGACTCAGGTCTCTTTAGTGACGTTTTCTTTTGGAAGGTGTCTCTTCAGTGACGTTATTTTGGCGATTGGTGTTTTCAATAATGTATTTCTTTTCACTCCTTATATTGATTGATTGGTTTATGCATTTCTATGGTAGATCAGCTATTTGATCCTAAGTTTTATTTTCCTTTAAACATATTTAGTATCAGAGACAACTATCAGTTTTTTCTTTGTTTAAGTTACAGATAATGTGACTCGTATCAGCTACGCTTTTTTCCCACTATTAACAGGTATAAGGCTGTCTATCTATAACAAAAGAACCGATGGCTCCTGTACTGCCGTATTTTTACATGGATTGGTGGATGTACACATTTTGAAAGTAGTCCACAGTGCTACATCCCATGGTTCGCCCACTTGGACCGAGTCATGGTGACCCCGAACCGTGATCTAGGGTGGATCGGTCCGCCCTGCCGCTAATTATTTAAATAATAATATAATATTAAAGTTAATTATTTTTTAAAATAAAAAATTATAATAATAATGTAATGACATAACATTTGCTATGGATCTTGCATTTCATTGATGAAGAACATAAACCTCTATTTTCTAGTGTATTGATTTATTGATTATCTAATAATGATATAATATTCAAAAATTAGATAAAAATAAAAAATAGACTAAATAATTCGTACATGCTTTAGATTGATAAAATAGTAGTTCTACGAGTTAAAATACAAGGTAAATAATTCAATCGTTGCAAGAATTTTATTTTTGCAAAGAAAGAAATTAAAAAAAGATCTCAAACATGTGACTTAGCAGAGCCGACCCGAGTCAAGTCAACTCGTATCGGATCAGGCCGGTTCCGAGTCGCTGAGCCCTGCTACATCCAATGATGCCATAGGTCATTTGAATTAAGTAAGAAGACAAAAATAGACCAAAATTCAACACATATATATCTTCCCTAAGATTACTTGATATCAGATGATTTCAGTACACCTTGACGCTCCCCAAACATAAACATCCGAAAATGATAAAGACAGATGTCCACAAATCCAAGTGCTATGGAGTAGATCCATATTTCCTCCAAAACCATAAAAGTTTCTAACCAGCACAAACTGCCTAATGCCTTTGAAAATATCAAACAACTTTTGGTATCAAACAATGTCCATTGTGGCAAACTGTCTAGATATATCTGACATTCTACAAGACTGATTTAGCCTCTTCTGATTTTCTGCTATATGCCTTTTGTCATTTGACTGGCAATCATACCAGAAGCACCAAACACCATTTAGCAAGTTATGCAGTTTGCTTGATTAAGCACTGTAGTAATCATCATAACTATTTTCATTGGCCTGAACTTGATATTTCCTGAATAGGACAACTTTATGCTTATTATCAAATCCAATTTTCTACGCGCACAATTCCCTCATTAGACTCTAATAAGCTATGTGCACAGTGAGATGAGCCTAAAGGTCGAAGAGCAATCATCCATAAATAATCCCTCCGTTTCCACATCCAATTTGCCAGCAGTAGCAGAGTTTAGTGAATCATAAAGGGAGCTCATACACAAGACCTTCTCCCAGTCTTCAACGATGCCTTGCAAAACCCCCTGCCAGCAGCTAAAGCTGATCCACCTAATCCATGTGCATTCCCCTATGTTAGCATAGAAGAGCAAGTACTGCCTCCTTACAGTCCAAAAACAAAAAAAGAGCCTGAACCCATATTGGAAACTGCCACCAGGCAATATACATAATTGTATTTAAGACAATCTGAAACCAGCCAACAGCCTGATGGGCGGTTTAAAACCTGAAACTGATACTCACAATGTTCCAAGGACTCAATTCATCATCTCACTCATTCCCAGTGAGCAACCTTCTCTCCTAATACGTCCCCATAAGGAAACCTGCAAAACTTCTGCCTCAGGTTGGCACCTTCTGTTCTTCACCATTTGATGCCCAAGGCCTTGGGAGTCATCACAGTGACACAGCACCAAATGGGAAGATCAATTTCCTCACCTATATGGCATTGGCCCTAGCACCATTGCCAAGAAGAATGGACACAACATCGACATCTATAATAAGAGACAACTGACAAAAGCAAGTGGCCATTCCTCCTCTGTCCAATTGGGGATCAACAGTAGATGCACCACCACGTTCCCCTCCTTAGATGAAGTTTTGTGTGGGATGGTCGAAACCTAAAACATTATAGTGTCTTCTTGAAAACCCAACCTACCTTTTCCTAAGGCTTAATCAATAATGCCTTCACACCTCTAGCATATTTACCCTGTCTATTAAGCAGGTTGCTTATCTCTTCGTCAAGTTGCAGATGACTCTGAACATCAAGGTGTTGGTTGGAAAACTCTTGGCTTGTTATCCACTATGAGTCTTACGTGAACTACTATGCCTAGTTCCGCTTGAATCAGGAATGCCTCATATAAATGTGCCCTAGTTACTTTAGAATTAAGGAGACATATTGTTCCCATTTGTATTGGGAAATATCCTGTGTGCTTGTATATATTTTGCTGTTGTGTTTTATCAATCCATCTGACGACTTTGAATTTGCTAAATATTGAGTCATAAGCAGTCTGTTGGTGATATGAGGTGCATGCTATTAATTTATATATGTACTGAGAATTAGAACTTTGCATATATTACTATTTGTATTTCCCTAAAAGGAGAAAATAAAAGAACAAGATAAGAAGTTCGCTCATTGATTTTAGTTTGTTTAATCTTTGATGTTGCAGGAAGCACGTGCATATGCCGAGGAGAATGGCCTTTTCTTCATGGAAACTTCTGCTAAAACAGCAATCAATGTCAATGACATGTTTTTTGAAATAGGTGCAGTTCTGTTTTCTTTTATTTGCTGACCCTGTAGTCATCATTGATTTATTAATCTTACCATCATCAAAGTAGTCCTTTGCCCATTATTTGCTGGCCTTTTGGCACAACAAATTCCAAGTGCCTTTGCCTCCTTTCTAATGGGTAGGGACTGTTGGCTGTTCAAATAATTCAAATTTTGTCATTTAAGTCATAATCTAACCATGGGTAGATGGGATGTGGGTTTGTGATGATATTGATGAGGATGCAATATCTGGGTTACACACATGCCTCTAGTTATGACATCTGGATATGGCATTGTCTGAATGATGGTAGCTCTTTGTAATTGCAAATTTCATTCAAATTCCTTTTCTAACATGTCTATTCCATTGATGGTTCATTCTTTTCGTCTTCTTTCTTAATGGCCTGGAGTACTTTATGGGTGCATGCAGCAAGAAGGCTACCTCGTGCTCAACCAGCTCAAAATCCAAAAGGGATGGTTCTCTCGGATAGACCTGCTGAGAAGCCTGGAACTTCAACATGCTGCTTATAGGTATTTCTTCCTCTATGTTTATTGTGAAGAAATACAATTGGATGGGTATCTTATGACAGATATTTAAAAGAGGGAGAAAGTAGTAGTTGGTCTTGCTTTTGAATTCTAAGCATTCAGACAGGTTAAGTGCATTGAAAATGAGGAGATCGATGAATTGCGGAGCTGGAAGGAGATCAGGAATGTCATGTTCTTCCCGCATGCCTTGTGTTAATCTAGACCCCGTGATGATCGTCGTTGTGTTCGCATACAAAATCTTGTGATAAAATTTTGTCTGAGTATGTAGTACTGTCAGTTGTACAGTCCTCAAAACGTGTGACATAGATAAGTGAATGATATTTGAACAAATTTTGTGCTCGTCCTGTTACTTCCACAGGGGTCCCTCACAAATACTTGGGGGAAGCAGACTGAGGATGCCTTCTTCGTAGCATGGTCCTGCTTGATCTTGCATGAAATTTCCCCAGAACATTTGGTATTTCAGTCAAACGTGTCTGCTGCTACTTTTTTGTACTTAATTGTAACTTTATTTTATCGTGAGAGTAGTGAAGCTCAGTGCATCTGGACTGAATTTTTACTCCTAGCAGACGTGGTCATTTTTTGAGCACTGATGTCACTAAAATTTGTTGCTCGAGTCAACCTCTCTTGAACCCTAATCTTGGAGCTAAGATGGTGGGTGAATAAACATAATTTTGTTGCAACAAGTGATATTTCCTTTGTGTTTCCCATTTTTTGCTTCCCTTCTGCCTTTTCATTTTTGGATTTCATTTTATCGTCTGTTAGAGCAGATGAAAAGGTCATTAAGCTGTGTAGTTTAGTAAATAGCTATATCACCATAGGTAAGGCTTCTCGTAAGAAGCTGGTGGCTGGATATTCTTTGGTTCTCGCTTGTTTTATTTACATTATGAAAGAATCATACATTTAACTCCCATCTCCATCTCTATCTCTACTTGCACTAGGTTGTGAGACAGGTCTCAAACACAAGGGCCATCTTGACCAAATGGGGGGTTATGCCATTACCTGTTGAAGGTGCAGACTGATAGGAGTTGAAGGTGATCCTGTTCCAAACTAGTCCAGCGTGAAGGCTGTGTCCTTCCTGTTAGCTTGTGCGGACTTCTCAAGGCCTTCAGGCTGAGTTTTGATCCGGGGAAATTGCCATTTCATTTAGTTCGATGCAAAACATCATTTCTGATATCAGATGTTTTAAAACCATTAAAAATAAAATAATCAAAATACTTTGATTATAAAGTCGCTTGCTTTAGAATTTTGCATTTTTGATGTTTAATAGGATGGGCTTGAAATCAAAATTGGGTAAATAGGGTGTTGCATGGGTGCAGGGGATTCTTCAGTCCAACAACTTATAATACCTCATGCACGACAAAAATATCGTACATTAAATTGCGGTACCCCAGATACAAGAAAACATTGTAAAATGATTTGTGGCCCTCTAAATATACCTAAATGTTGCAAAATACTTTAACACAATCCAAGGATAAAGAAATTACCGTAAAATGATCTGTTATATTATCCTGTATCTCACCAAATTAACCTCTGTAGCTTGGGGTGGTTGTTGTAATTCTATGGAAACCGTATGTACTTTCATGAAGTGGTCTCTATTATTTGCCCATCCCTCTATTAACCCACGGAATACCTAGATTATCAAATAACTCCAGCATTTGCTGCCACTCTAATATAAATTATTAATGTCTAATAAAAAATTGACTCTTATTAATGTAAACTAGAACTAAGTGGTTTTTTTACCCTTAATTTTTTACTTCCTTAGAGAAGATAAAAAAAGGGAAGAAAGAGGGGGGAGTACATAGAGTGGAGTGGAGGGCCACGGAGAGGGTCTCGCCGCTTCAGCTAGGGGTGGTACGGTTTGATTTGGTTTAATTTAAATAGAATTTTTCTCAAATTAAATCGAACTAAATTAAGGGTTCAACTCGAACTAAATCAAATCGAATTATTTTCAAATCAAACCAAATTAATTTGGTTTTGTTCGATTTAAACTATATTCTTGTCCCCTTTTAAAAATTAGAATGGATTCAAAAGAGAGTAAAGAAAGGTAGGATAAAATAATTTCTACCAAATAAAATAAATATTAAAAAAATAACATCAAAAGTTACAATTTATAAGAGTAAGCTCCAAAATATTTTCACATAAAAAATTAAGAACTTAAATGGAAGTTGATTTGAAACTTACTTCGTAACATTAGATTCAGAAATCTCACCGAGACGGCGGGGCTCAGACTTTTGAAATTACGTTTAATAGTTATATATACACTTATATTAAATTGACAAAAATATTATTAAAATTGGGTTGGACTTTTGGAATTAGAGTTAATAGTTATATATACACTTATATTAACTTAACAAAAATATCCTTAAGTTCGGGTTATTCGATTTGACTCGATTTCTCGAAAATCAAAACCAAATCAAACCAATTTTTTTAATACGGTTCGATTTGAATTCAAATTGATTTTTTTTAATTTCAACTCAAATCAAACCAAACCAAACTAAGCCAGATCTGTCGATAAGATTTGATTTTGAGTTGAACCCGAACGATGCTCACCCCTAGCTTCAACCACCATCAGTGCCCGGAACCTATTTCAGCCATTTAAAAGTAATTCCATCGTTTCTCTACAGAGAAGAGAATATTAATGTGATTTTTCCGATGGCTACTGAGTATGAAAAAAAATATTTTAAAATGGCACCGTATTGTGGAGAAGCATTTTATAATATTGAAATTACGGGATCTAAAAAGATAATACGCTTGTACGTGACCGTACTAAACTTTGAACCAGAAGTGTCAAAGTGCCGAGATTTAGTCGTAGATCAATTGTGTTTGATTCTAAATTATCAAATAAAAAAAATCAACACATCCAATAAATAAAGAACGCGATCGATAACTTTGACACTTCTTTTGCTCTGTCATTTATTTGCATTTTTTTATCCTTTACATCGTAGGAGAGGGTCTCTCTTGAGACAGTACTTGGGGCACCTTGACGATCCTTCGTTGCATGTAGGTGATGAAGTAGCACGCCTTCCCACAATTATCGTCCAAAGATGTTGGATAGATCACTCGGCCAATTGTTTTACCCTCTTCACCGCCAACTCATATGATCGCTCAAATGTGACGACGATAATATGATAAAAAATCTTGCATAATATCATAAGGGAAATTTTATAAACTAATTTTATTTTAATAAATAATAACATAAATAAACTTAGTCCCAAAATATTTATAACAATTGACCTCATCTCTTCCACCTAGGCGATTTTGCCATCTCATCACCCCTTCATCCCCCCCTCTCTCTCGCGCACGCGCGGTCATGTGAGGGGAGGAGAGTCGCGATGCCGGTAGGTGATTGACGGTGACCGACAAAGGGCCGCGATGTCGATAGAGGGCCACACCAGAGTGAGAGACGCGACCCTCTGGGTGTGGGGAGGAGGGTTGTGATGTCGACAGTCATTTGGCGGGGGGCCAACGTAGAGCGACACTGGAGTGACAAGCACCAAATGATCTACTCCTTCTCTCTCTCTCTCTCTCCCTGAGATCGTAAGTTTCTTTCTTTCACTTTCAGATATCACAAATTTCTCTCTCTCACTCTCTCTCTCTGTTCCCTCTCTCACTCTCTGTATGTGTTCTCTCTTTCACACACACACTCTCTTTTTGAGACTGCAAGTGAGATGCCATGCTAGAGAGGGGACCCTCTCTCTCTCAAAGGTCTCTCGACCCGTCACTCTCACTCACTCATTCATTCACTCACTCACTCACTCACTCACCCCATCGGCTAAGTGGGGGAGCCGGTGCCAGACGAAGAAACCACCTTGGACACTCCCTCTCTCTTTCATCTCTCTCTTTATAATTTCTCTCTCTAGCTGACGTCCTCCATTTGCAGAAGCCTAAAAAATGTAAACCGGGGAAAACAGTAAAAATTAGGTGAAAAAGCGTAAATTGGGGGAAAAAGTGTATACTGGGAAAAAAGTGTAAATTGGGTGAAAAACATAAATTAGGAAAAATATAAATTGAGAAAAAAAGTGTACACTCAGTGAAAAAACTGTAAGTTGGGCAAAAAAATGTAAATTGGGAAAAATGTAAAAAGAGCAAAAAATTGTAAATTGGGAAAATGTAAATTAGCAAAAAAAGTGTAAACTGGGCAAACAAGTGTGAAATGGGCGAAAAAACTAAAACTGTACATTGAGAAGAAAAAGGTGTAAACTGGCAAAAAAGTGTAAATTGTATGAAGAAAGGGTGAAATGGGTGAAAAAAAACGTAAACTAGGTGAAAAAAGCGTAAATTAGGTGAAAAAAGTGGATTGGTCGACCAATAGAGTGACAAAAAGGACTCTACTGGTTTACCGATCCACTTTTTTCACCCAATCTTACACTTTGTTTACCCATTTTTACACTTTTTCCATCCAATTTACTCTTTTTACCTAATTTATATTTTTTTCACCCAATTTACCCAAGTTACACTACTTTTTGAGAGTGGTGCCCAATTTACAATTTTTCCACACAGTTTGCTCGGTTTACAAATTTTTAACTCAGTTTACGTTTTCTTCCCCCAGGTTGCACTTTTTTTTGCCAATTTACATTTTTCTTCCCAGTTTACACTTCTTTAGCCCAATTTACAATATGTTCCCTAGTTTATAGTTTTTGCACCCAATTTACATTTTTTTCACCTAATTTACACTTTTTTACCTAGTTTATTTTGTTACTTAGGTAAGAGGATTAGCATACGTAGATAGAGAAATTAGAGAGAGATCAGAGAGAGGAGGTGTACGATGGGGTTTCCCCCTCCGGCTCTAGCTCCCCCAATCAGTCGATGGGGTGCGCAAAGAGAGAGAGAGAGAGAGATCTATGATCATCGATGGAGAGAGAGAGAGAGGAAGAAATTTACAATCTCAGAGAGAGAGAGAGTGTGTTCTGAGTGATAGAGATAGATTATGATCATCGATGGAGAGAGAGAGAGGAAGAAATTTACAATATCAGAGAGAGAGAGAGAGTGTGTGTGTTCTGAGTGATAGAGATAGATTATGATCATCGATGGAGAGAGAGAGAGAGGAAGAAATTTACAATCTCAGAGAGAGAGAGTGTGTGTGTGTTATGAGTGATAGAGATAGTGATGTGACACGATCCCTTGGACCTGAAAATTTGCAAGCAATCGAACCGAACGGCGGACCCACTCAAGTGAACTCACTCGCGTCGCGCACACCCGAGTCCGTAGGTGGACCGGCGATAGTGGTGAGGGTCCGAGGATGGACCTCGCCTTTTCGGAGGTTTGACTAGCTTGGGCTGTACCCCTAAGGGTCTGGGATGCCCCAATTCCGTGGGCGGCCAGCACGCCAAGGGCGTGGGATGTAGTGACTCTCTCTCAACTCGCTCCGCGGTGGCACTCAAATTGATGATATTTTGAGATCGGGCGCTCACTCACCGACCGACGACACTAAGCAGCAATACTAAACAAGCCAAGCTATTCCAGTAGAGTAGGGCAACCCGAGGCTCACCTGATCGGTGTGAAGACACCGATCCCGGTCGGAGACGAGGGCGAGCGGGGAAGTGTAGATTCCCCGCACACTGCGTCGATGAAGCTTGATCCCTGTTTAATAATTACAATCACTACACCTCACACAGAAGGGTGGACTTGGGGTGGGGATTTTTGTATTACAAGTCAAACACTACCTCCGCACAGGGAGGGGCGCTAAGCCGGCCAGGCGGGGAGGGGAGATAAGCTCGATCGCACCGACGGAGCACCCGGCCGAATCTGCCCGGGTCGGAGACAGCAAGACAGGGGGTTGATGTAGTCGCCGCTGTGAGCTCTCCCAGACTCAGAACTTGATGAGACTTACGCCAAAATGTCGCTGACGTACCCAGGTACGACTGTGATTTTTTGTGGGCGGTCCCGAAGTCGTCGCTGGCGGGAACGGGCTCTGGAACAGGTCCCCTGCGTGTAGAAGCAGACTGTTCCCAGGGGCAGCAGCGGATGGCCGAAGTCACCACGGCGGCTCCCAAAGTCCGAATGAGGCGAGACCAAGTCGAGGACATCCGTGGATGAGTCTTCTTCGAGCAACAACCAAGAACAGCATTAGAGGATGTCGGGGCGGTGAGGAGGAGTCCATTGAGTGAGGGGCTGTCGGGGCAGGACCTAAACGGACTGTCTGCGCGCCCGGGGAAAAAAAATGGAAAAGGCACGTCCTGATGCCGAAAGGGACGCTACTTTTTGGTAGTGGTGGACGACTCGTGGTTGCAGCTCTCGGCCAAGTGGCGCCTCCAGAAGTTGAAGGATATGGCCGTGGTGGAGGTTCGAACAGGGTGGTAGAAACTGGGACAGGCAGCTTCTGATCTCATGCAGCAGGTTGCAGAGAGTGCCCCGACCGCTCCTGGACTCCGAATCACAAACCGCCAGAGTTTCTGGAACCGTGGACGAGCCCTCTTTGCAGCAAAATAGATGGGGAAGCCGTCTGATGTTGGAGAGGACTGGGGGACTCAGAAGAGCGGAAGCAGGTCGTTGCAGACTGTGGGAGGCAAACCCGCGCAGCCGAGGGAGAAAAATGAGAACTTTGGCCTCCGGATGCCGAACGCGGTTCTGCTTCTTGATTATGATAGAGAACTGGGGGAGGAAGAACTTTGTAGAAGGGCTCGTAGCATGAATCTTCCGCCGTTTGTCGTGGTGCAGCTTCTAACTGGGCTTAGGTACTCTGCAGAGGGAGATCTGCGCAGCCGAGGGAGAATGGGCACCACGAACTGTAGCGACGTCGGAATGGGATGATTCCACCTTGCCTGCGAAGTTGACTTGGAGATCTTTCTGACGATGTAGGCCACGCCCCCAGGAGCTTCGGGAAGAGGTCGTGGGTAGCACTGCAACTGGCGGCTGTTCTGCAGGTCTTCAACTGTATGCAAATGAGAATGGGGAAAAAGGGTGGAGGGGTGGTTCCTTTGGTGAAAGGAGAGGGGAAATGGTTGCTTTGGTGATGGGGAATGGTTGGGAGGTGGCAAGGGGAGGTGAGGGAGGAAGGAGGGGCGGAGCTAGCAGGGGAGGGGGGGGGGTGATTGCGCAAATGGTTAAGGGGGGGTGGAGGTGGGGAGATGGGGGCGCAAGTGGCTTGGGAAAATGGGGAGGGTTCCCTTCGATTTGGGTGGAGGGTTAATGGAGGTGCTAATGGGGGTCTAGGGAAGGGGAAGAGTTGCTTTGGGAAGGGGAAAGGGTGTCTAGGAGAATGGATTCTCCCTTGGGAATGTGAAGGGGTTGTATGGGGAAGGGGAAATGTTGCTTGGGAAGGGGGAGAGGTGCCTAGGAGAAAGGGGTTCCACCTAGGGGTTGGAGGGAGAGTAAATGGAAGGTATGGGGAAGGGGGAGGAGTCTTAAATAGAGGTGAATAGGGAGGAGAGAGAGTGAATTTCGAATTTGGAGTGGGGAGGAGAGAGAATGGGGTTCGCCCCCTTTAGTGAGAGAGAGAAGAAGAGAGAGAGAGAGCTAGAGAGAGAGAGATGCACAAATGCCTTGGTAAATTTTTACTCAAAATATTCATTAGCTTACAACTGAGGGATTGGGGTCCTATTTATAGGAAACCCACTTTTACATATAAGACCCTGACTTTTAACATACTAACAGATAACCAAGGAAGGGGGGGTGCGCCCATGGGCCTAGCCCAAAGAAATAGGCCCAATAGCAAGCACCATAGCCTAATGAGACTTGAACTTAGGGAAATGACTTAATAACCTAGGTACAAGACTCAAATAAAAGGTAAATTACATGAGTAGAAAATGAAAATTACATCATAGGACTTGAAATAACGTGGTGAACAAGATGTAGCTTAGGCGGCGAGTATCGGGATCCTCGATCATATGAAATTGATGGTGATGTCCTCATCAGATAGATTATGATCATCGATGGAGAGAGAGAGAGGAAGAAATTTACAATCTCAGAGAGAGAGAGTGTGTTATGAGTGATAGAGATAGAGATAGAGAGACGATCATCGGTGAGGAGTTGAGAGTCGGTGCCCATTTCTCTGGTGCCGCCATACGTTGGCCTCTGCCGGCATCGCGACCCTCCTCCCCTCACCTAGTGTTGCGTCCCACACTCTGATGGGGTCCTCTGCCGGCTTGTCGCCGACATCGCCGTCCTCTGCCAATCCCCCCATAAGTCGCCTGCCGGCATCACGGCTCTCCTCTTCTCACTTAGCCGCGTGCGAGCGAGAGAGAGAGAGAGAGAGAGAGAGAGAGAGAGAGAGAGAGAGAGTTCTGAACACTGACGATGTCGTTCGATGATAGCATGGACGTCACCGTCGACCATTGGGGCCAATGACCCCCACCCAATGGTCAGGTGTGGTGTAGGGAGAGATAGAAAGAGAGAGGTGACGAGATGGTGGGCCACTCATCTATGGGATGGCAAAACTGTCTAGACGGGTGAAATAATGTTTGTTATTGTAAATATTTTGGGACGAGATCTATTTAGGGTATTATTTGTTTAAATAACAATTCCCATGTCGTAACGTCCCTCCCAACAAACAATACGATTGATCAGAGTTTGTCGACCCGGTGCGTCTCGCACCGACTCGCACGACCCGACCCGACCCAAGCCGGGACCGGGTCGACCGGGCTGTGGGTCGCTACCGGGTCGACTTATTATTTTAATATTATATTATATTATAATTTATATATAATGTATATTTTTCTATTTTATTTTATATTATATATATATATATATATATATATATAAAGTGGTATTTTAGAACGGGACGGACCGGGTCGTATCGAGACGGGAGCGATCTGACCCGACCCAAGTCGAGACCGGGTCGATCGGGCCGACAAACCCTACGATTGATACGAAACAAACAAGAGACAAAATTCTATAGCTTGCAATTCTCTCCCATTTTCCTCGGTGCCGGACCCGCCCAAACATGCTTACATCCATCGTCATCGCATCCAACCAATCAGGGACTGCCACCATCCCCCATCAGCACCGCCTGAACCGTGCCGTACACCCTATACTCTTTGCGGCCATGGGGCAGATCCCCACAAACTCACGGAGGATCCTCTATCCGTTTCCGATAGACCCTTCCGATTTCGGACTCGGAGCCTACAACGGTAACAAGCCCCTTTCCTGCCGGTCCCACTCCAAGAAATATTTCCCCAAATATAGAAAGGGCCCCCCCTCCTTTCACAGATTTGAACCAGAGACCCATCATTCCATTTCCCTCTCGTCTCCTTCCTCCAAACCACCCACCGTCCCAGAGACCTCCGCCTTCCACAGCACCAGCCAAATCCCACCCCCTCCCGGCTCAACCGGCGATGGTTTTCCGAGGTTTCCCTCCGCCCTGGAACCTCCTCGTTCTTGTGTTCCGGGGATTCTAGCGTTCCGGCGCTGCCCATCCCCCTTGTGAGAGGCTTCACCTCCAAGAGTCGGTGGTGGGAGGCGCTTTCTAGGGTTTTCCGTTGTTGGATCAGTGCGGGGCCATGGATCTCCCTATAGAGACCGATGAGTACATCAGGGAGTCGATAGAGAACTCCCTGGGGCTCCCCGTCTCCGTGAACACCCTGCGGCTGAAGCTGCTGGCCTCCGAGGACGAGCGGCGCCGCCTCCAAGACAGGATCTTCCTCCTGCAGGACCTCCTCTCTGGGGCGGACCGGCGTCTGGAGCAGTATAGGGTTTGGCCTCCCACACCTCCAATTCTCATCAGATTTTTTTCCCTCTTTTTTGATCTCCTACAGCTTGAATTTTCTGCAAATTTCTTTGGTGAAGTAATTTGCATCATTGTTTCCCGTTTCTTTTATATCTTGATCAGGCGGAAGCAAACATGAATGCTCAGGGTCTGAGGCGGTGCATCGAGGAGAAGGAGGCGATAGCGGCGGGATATGCCGACTTGGTGAACCACTGCGCCAAGTTGGAGAAGGAGTGCACACTGTATGAGCGGGATATTGAGAGGTTGATGGAGTCGTGTGATGAATTGGCGAGAGAGAATGAGGAACTGAGAGCGAAGTTGAAGGAGACTTCGGTGAGGAAACATCTTGATGGAAGTTTTTGCTTTGCTTGCATCGTTTTTTTTTTTTGTTTGAAAGAAAAGATTATCATGCTCATGAATTGATATCTTGGAAGTTTGGTATTGCTTGAAAGACTATCTAGGTTTTGCAATTATCATGATTGTTTCTTGCCCTGCTCATAGACGACTACCGAGTATCCTGCCTTTCCCATGGTTTCTGTTTAAAATGCTGTCAAGCTTTCCTGAAGATGCTATTCTCATTGAATGAGAAAGGACACAGAGGACGTTCTTGAAGATGGGGAGGGCTACAAACAGATGGCGTTTCTGCTTGGGGTCCAAAAATGTTTATGTTTATACTTTGCGTCATATGATACCTTTCTTTTCCATTATTAGTTGTCCTCTATGTCTTCGTTCTCTTTCAAATGTACTCTGAGGTTTTGTATATCCTAAGAGGGATGACATTTTGGTGTGCTAGAAGTGAGTTTCTAAACTTGACACGTACTAGTCATCTCTTGGTGAATGCTTTACTTTATTGGCACTAGTGCAGTAGTGCCATTCTAAAACCACGAGGAAGGACGCTTTTGTTTTAGGAAGAGAATAGTCTTGAGAGAAAATGATCTGGGTTTCACTGAATTTTCTTTCCTTTTTCTTTTAATGTGTCTGACGTTGAAAAATGTTTGGGACACAAAGTTCACTAGTCCTAGGGTTATTCTTATTACATGTTTTTTGGTGAACAAGGTTCAAAATAATTTTTTTAGTTGAATTCCATAAAGAAAGATCAGAAATTTAAATAATATACATTGAAAAGTTAATGGCAACTTAGTAGAGGGATCAATATATAATGGTGTCTGAGTCCAGATTAGGAAGCATATTTGCATTGGCCATGCGGCTAGCCACTTGATGTGCATGGAGGACAATCGATTGCATGGAGTTGATCACAAAAAAAATCTTATTTCACTTTCTTAGTGACTAATTTAGCAGGGGAAAACATGCCGTTTGCTATTTTCTAGACCTCATTTTGTATCCATTTTGTCTATTAGGAAGATTTTGGTTAGACTTGTTTGTTTCCTTCTTCAGTTAGAGTCCCCTAGTATTTTGGAAAACGTTCGTAGTGACATTAAGAAAGTTAAATGGAATCTTGCTGGACGCCAGACTTTTGTACATGTGATGCAACCACTCTTAGATGAGTGATAGGTATGAAGATGCCCATCAGAGGGCTTACACACATCATGGTGTTAACCAACTGGTCAGGACTGGAACTGGCCAGTTTACATCCAAACCGTCTGTAACCAGTCCAGTTTTGCTGGTTTTTGGGGTAGGCAACCAGTCCTTTGTTACAATAATAGAAAGTTGCTAGCACCATCTTTAAACTTGTCTGGATCAGGCCTAAACCGCCTAACCCAGGGTTGAAAACCTGCTTTAAACAGGTTTTGGGACTATAATTGGCCTGGGGCCAGTTTCTAAGTATTTTATTTTGTATCAACAGTTTTTAAATATTTGCTAATATTTGTGTAAAATATTTTTAAACTGGCCTGAAATTTGGCTCAAAACAACTTGAACTGATTGGGTCAGGTTTGAATTGATCTGTTCCAGTCTGTCCTACCACCCAACCTGTAGTTCATAAAAAAACTCCATGAGATCAGATGTCTGTGTGTCGCTTGCAGAGGAGGGAAAAATCACTCTATTAAAACAATAGTTAAATACAAAAGGCTCTTGAATGGCAGAAAATGACCATATCCTGAAGTGGCCATGTGCTTCTTTTGTTCCTGAATTGATCTGTTCCAATAATGACAGTTTCAAATTGCTACCACCCAACCTGTAGTTCATAAAAAACCTCCAGGACATCGGATACCTGAGTGTTGATTGTGCATAGGAGGGAAAAATCACTATATCAAAACAATAAATACAAAATGCTCTTGAATGGCAGAAAATGAGCATATCGTGAAGAGACGATGGGCTTCTTTTGTTTGGACAAATCTGTGGGAAATGGTGGTTGCTTGTATGTATTAGTTTTTCTTTTTTCTGCCCCACCAAATAACCTGAAGAAGATGTAGAAAAAGAAAACCAATTTCTATGCTGTATATTTAATGTTGATGTATTATAGAAATCTGAATTTTCCTTTTTGCAGAGTATCAACTGTCCTTCAGTGGTGTTTCATTTCCCTCTTTTTCATTTTCAATTTTATGTCTTGGACCTTATTTTCTAAAAGTTGATGCATTATCAAAGCCTTATTATCTGAGCATTGATTTATTCTGTAGGTTACTGCGTTGGTTTCTGAGGTGGAATCCTTGAAAAAGGATAAGGAACATCTTCGGATTAATCTTAATAGAGCTGAAGAGGAGGTATAACATGGGCATGTGGTTCTCGTGTTTTTTCATGCTTATGCTTAATTTAAAAAAATGATGAGATACACCTATTTAATGTAAGGTCAAAGTGCTTTTTGAAGAAAACAACATATTGGACGAGGAAAACAAAAGATTGCTGAAGCTATTGAACAGAGAGCGGCATAGTCAAGGATCTGGAGGCAAACACTCAGCCAGTGCTTCTTCCAAAGTGAGGAAAACCCAGCTTCTCTTCCCTCTCCCTTGTGAAGTAATGACTTGTGATGTACTTGGTTGTGCATAATGTTAATATAAACGATCAGATGCATTTATTTCATCCAGATCACATAATATATTTGGAACGGTTATGAACCCTAAATCATGACAAAATTTTCATACTATTTGCCAATATCTTCCTTTTCTAAACAACTGGAAATCATCTGAAAAACAGCTGTTTGAGATGTTTTCTTGGTGGAATTGAACCTCATGCATTGTAGCATGACATCAACCACCATGGAGGTTAAATTGCAGGCTAGAGGCCTTTGCAGGCATTATGCTAAATTGTTTTTATAGATGGCTTTCCCTTATTTTTAGGTTTTTGTTGTCCATACACCACCAAAGTCTATGTTACTTTATGTTATACCTCTGAAATCATTAAGTTCGTTACCACATCAAAATGGATTACATTTTTACCTTCATGCCCTTACAGTCAATGAAGCAATGTCCAGTCTCCCTGGCTTAACTACAGTTGATTAATGTTTAATTCTATGAAAAAGCAATCATACCCCATAACAGAGATAAAGATGAGAGAAAGGGTGGTGGTTTCTTGTTTAACATTTAAAAGGATAAAATAATAATCTATAACCTTTATTAACATTGTTAGAGGCTGTTCTTTGAATATCCTCACAGCATTTGTGGGGGAGGTGTGATTATGGGTTTTCTTTGAACTTCATGGATATAACTGTTCCTATGTTGATTTTAAGGGTTAAGAATCAAATATGCAAGATGTTAGGAGTACATCAGAAAAAAACCATTATTTACTTTATTCTTGGGCTTATTCGCATCACCGCTCCTGAAGAATCTGTACATAAAAAACACTGGATATTAGAGTTCTTCATACATAAATGTTTTTTTAAGAGGTTGTAGGGGGGTCGATTCTCACAATGCCCTCGCTTCGCCACCTAATTAACTGCCATGTGATTAAGCCCAATCTTGGCACCCCTGATCATAATTCTGTCTCCCACTCATAGACAACTTGGTTTGACCTCCAAACTTATATGATGAGTGGGTTTTGTTTGTCTCCTAGACCTGTCTGTTGCAGGCCATTCGATTGATAATTGTATCTTTCAGACAGCATGAAAATCTAACCAGCTGGGGCCCAGTTGGTTAATTTACAGGTTAAGTAAACAACCTTGATCAACATGTCATACATTTTACTATGCTATACTTCATGTATTCTTTCTGATATGGATGAAAATGGCCAACTGATTCCCCCCTCCCCAGTGGAAGTTAAATAATAAGAAATCTGTAAATCATTTGTAATTTAGTTTTATCTTCTCATTTTCTGGTTATCATTGGACATCTATGTTTCCTTTTTAATACAGGGGAAACGGAAATCTACTTCTACCGGGAGCTTCTCTGTTGAGAAGACAATTGATTTTTACAGTGCAGATTTGTCACGAGACTCAAGACAGCCATTATCACCTCTGCAACACAATTCTCCCGACAACCGGATGCATAAGAAGTAGATAGAGGGGGTCTGGGGGGAAGCGTCCAAGTTGAAGTTTGCAGTAACCAGCTGACATGTTCTTCTGAGATAGGCTAAACTGTTTCCTTAGGGCACCATTCCAGAATTCTACTTCCAGTTTGATATTCGGTGAAATTGGTGCACATTCTTCTCTTTAGTTCAATGTTACTGTTGATTCCTGGTGCCCTCAAAATCTCGGGTATATGGTGTTTTGCAACTGACAAAAATAAATATAATCTGGGTCTACTTGTTCCTCACAGAAGCTTGTTGGAATGTCAGCTGTTTTGAGTGAAAACAATGTTAAAGCAATAGTGTTTTGAGCATTAACGACAGAATATTCTTGCCAACTGTGTTCCATGTCGGTTGTGGTCTTGATGAAACAAGTGAAGTCTGAATGCAGAATTTTAGTCTTTGTCATGATGTCTAGGTTGCAGTCAACTGGTCTGCCCAGTTTCAAAGGAAATTTTGATTGCAATTTCTGACTTCCAGACCACTGAGCCATAATGGTGGTAGTTCTGGTCCTCTGGACCATCGTCCACACATTTAGTGTCCCTTATTTTTGGCTTTCATCTTATTAAGATGTGGTGCTGCGGCATCCTTGGACTGTATGTAAGAGAATGTATGAGAAAAAATTATGGCTGCGGCAGACCACTGAGCCATAATTTGTAACCTTTCTGTACAAAGTGCGCCTCAACGAGAATTGTATGAGAAAAAACTCTGTTGTTAGTGTGTATGCTTCAGTTACTCCCAACCTAACTTCTTGCCCGAGGGAACAACAAAAACTGGCATTTGGCCACTGCACCAAGTCTGTCATTTCTCCCTTATGTCCAGTTTAACGAGAACTGTAGCAGCAAGTTGCAGCACCGCCTTTAACATGTGAAGTCAGCCCAACAGAAACCATACTCTTCCAAGTTTATCCGAACAGTCTATAGTTTCATTCATTGAAGGGTATGGATCATGTGACATCTCAATACAGAGCATGTCTATCATTGATGTTGCTGTCTGTAAATGAAGCATGACACTAGATTGGGATTGAATCCCCTGAAGGTTTTTGGAAAACACCAGGTTTATGTGATCCCTATGCACCTGAACAGATCTGTATCTTATTAGGTACGCCTTCTTGGATCAGAAATCTTTATGGCTCCTGGGGTTTATGTTGCAAGCAATGGCATTATGGAACTCGACGTACAGGGTAGTCTTATAGTAGTGCCCAGTCCGTTGGTGCACGGGCCCTCACATCGTCATCTGATGGTTGACATGACATGAAATTCTCTCACCCACGCACACCCTTCGGACATGGTCAGACGGCTGGCTGTGCTCCCCACTTTCTCCGCAGCATCGTCAAAGCAGGACGACTTGGAGTGGTCTTGCAAAAAGGCGTCCTGCTCGGAGTCTGGATTAAGATAAACTTGGGCCTGGCCCATGTATGCTAGTTGGGCGAGTCCCTGGCCAATTTTGGGTTAATGTTGAGTTCTTCCAACTGTCTTTAGGAGATATAAAGTGTAGCAACCTAAACATGATTCAGAAACTAAGAACAGTAGATTTCAACAATTGATAGTCTGAACTAGGAATGCGCTAACCCCTCTCTCTCTCTCTCTCTCTCTCACACACACACACACACACACACACACATCTCAGGATGAGTCATACTTGTTCAAGGTTGATTGGGGTTGGATCAGGACCTCCGGCCGGGACGGGAGGGACCATGTAACAAATGGCAAGTTGGCTAAGCTGGGGTTGGCCGATGGATGCACCTATAGTGAAGATGGTCCTATAGATTTGGATTGGTGGTCATAGTCATTGGGGCTCGTGGGCGTTGTCATGGAAACGTTGTGAGCATTGAATGAAAGAAATAATAATAATAATAATAGGTTAAATATATGGAATTTGAGGAACATCACATTTGAGAACTCACCGATTCCAAAACAAAAACCTCAAGAACCTAATTAATTAAGGTGGACCATGCTTATCGATAGAATCTGACCAGCCCCTCATAGGGGAGTCCTATTCAATTCTCTCACTGTCCTGCAGAAAACTTAGCACAAGATTGTCCACACAATAATTGAGGAAAAAATCAGGAGGAAAGAAAAGAGAAGGTCACTAGAAAAAAAGAGAGAGAGAAAATATATACGAGTCATGTGACGATCACCGTATTTGGTTGGTTGATTTCTTTGTAATAAATTATTAGATTTGTTACATTAAAATTATTATTTGAGATAAATTTATAAAAAATATTCTTAAAAGTACGTCACTTTGTAAATTTTAAAAATATAAAAATATCATATTTATTTGTAGATATATCACTTCCTTTTATCAAAAATTTGTAAAAAAATCACTTTGTAAAAAAACCACGTGACATTTATGCACATTTTGAATTAATCTAATGATATATTTATTAACTTATTTTTAAAAATAATTTTTTTAAAATTCATCTCTAATAATAATTTTGATGTAAAAATTCTTAAATTATTTTGTCAAGTAGAAATCGATTTTAAGCGTGAAACTCGGACTATCCATACCGAATAACTTTTTTTATCAACAAAATAGAGTGCTTTATAGTATTAATATAAGAAAGATACCTCACTTCCACCACCCACATCCCTCTCCATATCCACATTTAAAATAAGGTATAAATATTGAGAAATCACTTGAAGTCAGAGGAGAGGACGTCAGATTTGATACCTCACTTCCACCGTCCACGTCCCTCTCCATGCCCCCATGCCTCTTTGCGCTCTGTAATCCACATTCAATGCAGAGATGACGTCATATTTGATACCTCACTCCAATTCCAACATCCACATCCCTCTTTAATTCTTTATCTCTCATCCACATTTAAAATAAAATGCAAATATATATAAGAAGATATTTCTCTTCCCTCAATTTCTTAAAGCTTTAAACCATGTGACTGATGACCAATAATTTTAATGTAGCATCGATCGACGTCAAGCACTAATTTAGAGGTCCCCCCCCCTTTAAATAGAGGCATGTGGAATCGATCGGCCTTATCAGTTGGGCCGGGTTCGCATGGCCTTATCAGTTGCTGCCCTCTCTCTTTTTAATTATCCTCTCTTCAGTCGAGTGCGAGCACATAATTAGTAGAGAAATTAATAAGAACAGGAATTAATAATGGTTGCGGTGCACTCTATATATACGTCTATGAGCCGAGTGTGTGACGTGAGGAATGAATGTATGGAAATTCCACTGCACAACGGGTAAATTAATACACCCATTAATTATATATATATTAATGGGTAAATAAGTATCCTGTGACGTACTGCTACTCTCTCTCAAGGAGATCTAATTTTAAAGGTGGGTGACGTTATGATATCACAGATTTTACCACTCCATCTTCCCTTGAATTGGGCCGTCTTTTGGCATCAGATATATAATAAAATAGGCTAACCACTCCTTACATGAGTCAAAAAGTCGGTCTGTCAGAGGGACTTGTGGGTGTTTTTCCATGAAAAATGTTGTGGGCACTAATTAAACGAATGAATAATAAACATAAAGTGGGTCGGATTTGATGAACACCACATCTGACACAAATCAAATCCAGAAATATCTTAACGTTAACCAAAGGTGGATATATTAGCCCCACTTTGTTTGGCACTTAATGCAGGAATAAGTCTACGTTAGTGTTAACTTAACCTATTTTAATTTGGCAGAGATAAAATCTGATTAAATCACACTTAAGCGGGGTTAAGTGAGATTAAAGTATCCCACCTCTCGACCTGGGATAGGGTGTTCTGTCGCGGCGTTTTACCCATTTCTCCTCACTTTACGTCCCACCCACCTGCATCCGTTGCATCCGCTACAGACAGCAGCCTTCGTCTTCCTCGAGGCAGCCTTTGTCTACCTCACGCAATACTTCTTCCTCTCGCAAAACCCTCCTTCCTTTGTCTGCAATTTCAGAGGAGAGGTCGGCCCCTCACCAATTTCCTTCTCTCTAATTTTTATGCCCTTCACCTACCTGTTGTGCATCGTTCAATGGAGTCTTCATCTACCTTGCGAAACCCCCCTTTCCGTCCGGAATCGACGGTTCCCCTCTGCAAGGTTGGAGCAAGAAGACGGTCACCCATGTCCCTACCTTCAACCTCCTCTTTATTTTAATCTCTCACGTACTTCTTCAACATTGGTCAACGCTATCCTCAACTATCTTGCATCACCCTCCTTTCTATCACAAAACCCTCATTTCCATCCACAGGCTTTCATAAGGCGATGTCGTACGGTCCCTGCCCTCTATGCCCCTTCGAATTTCATGCCCCTCACCACATCCTCTCTGCCAAGCGCATCGTTCGACGCAAGATGAGGCCCTAGGTGTGACAGCTACAGGTGATTTGCAATGATCCATCCATTCCAGCTCGCAGGCTTCACACCTTTCTTGTGGCTCTACAGTAGCACGAAGCCCTCTTTAAGACATCCTCTTTCTTCTTCCATTGTCCACACCGTGAAGACATCCCCCTCTATCTGCTACTACCCCTGCCGCCAACATCACCTGCCCTGCCACCAAGGCTCCACGTAGCTTCTCCTTCGCCAGAGGGGTCCACGGCTTCACCCTCTCTCCCACCGTCCATCGAGATAGTACCGTCCTCGGCTTCTCCTTAGGGTAAAGAAACCACTTCTCCCCTCACCTCGAGCCCCCCTCTCTCTCTCCCTGCTACATCCAGTGAGACCCCCATCCCACCTCCGGCCAACCCCCTCCCCCTCTTGCTCCACCCCCACCCCCCACGCCCTTCCACAGCCGGCGACCCCCCCTTCCCCTCTCCCTACCACTACCCCCCACCCCCCCTAGTACACAGACCTCACTCCCCCTGCACAGACACCCCCTCCCCCTCCCTAGGCCTGTCAACGGATACGGATATTATCCGGATCCGCTTCGATTCGTATTCGTTTTTTCGGATACGGATAATATCCGAATTTGAATCGGAGCGGATACGGATATTATAATATTCGCTTCGAAAAATATCTGTCCGTAATATTATATATCATATAATACATATTTTTAAATAATATATTATAAAATAAATGATATTATAGAGAAATTTAGATATTTTATAGTTGTATTTTAATTTAAAATTTATTTTATATATTTTTGACATTTTATAATTATATTTTATATACTTTTAATATTTTATAATTATATTTATATACTTTTAAATTCGAATCGGATAATTCAGATTTTAAAACGGAGCGGATACGGATAGTCAGATATTCGCTTCGTATCCGAGTCAAATCGGAGCGGATCAAAATCGGACAATTCGAATCGAAAAACGGAGCGGATACGGATAGTCATATATTCGCTTCGTATCCGCTCCGTTGACAGGCCTACCCCTCTCTGCTACACAGACCCCCCCCCTCACACAAACATCTAGCGAGCCCCCCTCTAAACCCTAAACCCACTCCCCCTGCATAGACCCCCCTCCCCCTCCCTACTATACACACACATCCCGCGAGCCCCCCTCCCCCCCACTACACAAACACGGCTCCCGATCTCCACTCTCCTCGCACAGACGCCCCCTCCCCCACACTCACACACACTATCCCGACCCCCTCTTCTCTAATCCGACAAGATCCCCAAGGGACGGCGGACCCCCACCCCTCTAGAGATCAACTTTTCGCTCGGACGAGAGAGAGAGAGATGACTAATCGAGAGTAAGTTAATTATTTTTTATTTTAACCCAAGTTTATACTAGTTAAGGATAAGAAGGTCGACACGAGTGCATAACTATAACCATTCGAACTATATCAATAATATTTTATGAATGATTTATTTAACAATATAAATATTTATAGGGCTACATGTAACAAAACCTAAAAATATACTTTGACAAGTTCAGATATATCGGTTTTAAATGTGACGGTAGAACCGAAAGTGAGATATTTTTGATCTAGTTTCTCTTATAATATATGTTTTGTATAATTTTACTATTACATAAGATATTTAAGAGCTAGAGCGAAAAATGCACATCAACATATTACTTGATTCTTTCAACATACTTCTCTTATGTACATTACCGACCGATACAATCACTAAAAGTTAATATATTTTATCCACCGCTATGTTTACAATATTAATATAAGAAAGAAATAATAATTAAGTCCCACGGAACTTCCCTTTTTTGGGGGGAATCGTAAGAAATTATGCTACAACGGGATGGGGAAGGGATCCAATTATTGAGAAATTATACAGTCCACATATTCGCTTTTGAGATTTTCACTTTGAATGGGGTGTTATTCAAATTTTAGAGTGTTAACGAGAACTACAATTTTTTTCACCTATGATGTTAATTAGTTATATAAAAAATTAAAATATTACTTCACGTCACCTAAGAGAGGAAGTGAGACTTAATACCTCTCTTTTAGACATGAAAACAGATCGGGTACGGAGCGGATAGTGTGATATCCGAATTCGTATCCGATTAGTAATCGATTTATCCGATTAGTAATCGAATTATTCGTCGAATACTTTATTCGGATAATGATCGGATAAATACTAATTCGAATTCGGTTCGAATTTTAAATGGATAATTACTAAGCCTATTTAGGGGTGAGCTCTGTTAGCCATGTGAGAGCATCGTAGATTATTTTCTCAAAAAAAGGTGAAAGTTATTTTTTGGGAGATATTATCAAAAGATTAGATTTAATCCTAAAAAATAGGAGATAACTTACCAAGTGGATGTAAGTGAATTTTTTTTAATTATATTTTAAGACAATAAATGATAAAAAAGAATAACCAAACAATATATTAAGATTTAAGTTAATTATATATAGAATATGTGTATCATTAGAATTTCATCTAAGCGTTCATATTCGGTCGGATAATATTCGACACGGATATCTCAATATCTGAAGTCGTATCCGATTAATAATCGGATATCTGATATCCGATTAAATTATTCGTCAGATATTTTATTCAGATAATTATCCGATTAAACGAATATGAATTCGAATTCGGTTCGAATTTTAAACGGATAATTGCCAGTCCTACTCTCTTCCGACATGCACATCCCACTACTTCCCCTCGCCTCTCCCTCCTCTCTTTGACTTTGATAACAAAATAAGGGGTGAATAGGATGAGTTATTCCGCTTACTCATCCTTAACCGAGTTTGGTAGTAAGATTATATTACCTGAGGTCGGTTAGAGTTAAGGCCCTTATTTTAGGAATAACTCGTTCTACCATTTCAAATGGAATGAATTATTTCCAGAGTAAGACTAAATTATCAAACTCAAAAATAGAAATGTCAAGGAATAACTCTCTTGAACCCACTCGTATAATTTATCCGATAACAGATTAGGATTAGTTATCTCAGGTGGGCCCGGGTGAGTTATTCTTTGAATTTTTTATTTTTGAGTTTGATAATTTACCCTTATTCTGATAATAGCTCGTTTCATGTGAAATGGTAGAATGAATTATTCGTGAAATAAGGGCCTTAATCCTAACCGACCTCAAATAACTTAACCATGTTATCAAACTCGGTTAAGGACGAGTAGACGGAATAACTCTTCCTATTCGCCCCTTATTATATTATCAAAGTCACCTAAAATATAGGGATTAAAATAAAGTAAATATGTAATATATTATTTTTTAGTTAATTTATTAAGATCTTAATTAAGATAATTTGATAATTTTAATATAATATCAAAGTTTATAATTATGAATTGAGCTACATATTTTATATTTATTATTGTCTATATGTGAAGGGACAGGTTAATAATAATTTCCTGTTAAATAAAAAGCATGGCAAAATAAAAAAATAATATGACGTTCCTCTATTTTGCATTGAATGACTCCAAACTTTCAAAATGACCGACCTAATTCTTGTTCGTCGGATCCAATAAATCTTTTTTGGAAAGCTTTTGTAACTTTTCCAAATGTCAGCTGCATCTTATTGTTTGTTTGCGATCAGAGTAATAATACTTATTACACCGTCACCGGTGTAGCTGTTTTTTATTTTTTTTATGTTTTTGTGGGGCTCAAGTATCATTGTATTAACAAATAAGTCATTATTCACAACTTATATTTTTGACGTGGGTCTTAAGTTAAATAGTCAATTTGGGACTCACAATAAGATGTGGAAATTTAGGTATTATACATATCTTATATTTTATTTTTAAAATATTTTTTTATGATGTGAATTTTACTCTAAAATAAAATAACGTGAGATCCACATAAAAAATAAAAAATAATAACTACACCACACTGCTGGCGGTGTGGTAGTAAAAAGACGGATGGGATTGGACGTGATAAAGGAGTAAAGAGTCAAGTAATCCGGTCTTCATCCTCTGTACTGCCCAGTCTTTCTCAGACGCCTGCCTCTATCGACAACAATGACAAGTCCTCCTTGCGCGGTAATGGAGGGGGGGACGAGGACATGCTTCTTCGGAGGAGCGTACTGTTACGGATAGGCGTTGGATGGACAGCGGCACCCGAGAGAAATTAATAAGAGATAAAGGGGAAGGGGCATGCACCGGGTCAAATCTGGCGTCTTCTCCTTCGACGCCAAGTACCAAGAGTTCCCCTACACTTGGAGGCCCGTCGGCGAGTGTGTGGTTCGCTGGTGTTGGTGAGTCCTACTTCCCATGGTATAGTATTTACGTAATTTGGTACACTGCATGCATTTGGGTTCTCGCATATATAGCAAGAAAGATATGGACCAGACAAATTAGTTAGCTACGTACCGCATGGGTGGCACAGGGGAAACTGCCGTGTTTCTGCAGATTGGGCACCTCAATACTTGTGGTGATTTGGCTCTCCGCAGAGCAGCCGGCTGCTGCCGGAGGAGGAGATAATTGCGGAATGCTTCTGTCAAGGGTAGCTTCGCAGCAAGAAAGCAAGACAAAACTTTCACTCTCACGACGTTTGGAATAAGATCGTCTGGATTTCGTCTAGTGGGCTCTCCTTTGTTTTGATATCATGATCAATTAAGACGTGCAAGACGGTTGAAGAAAAGAAGAATAACACAGAGAGTAGTAAGAGTTTTGGATTTTTCATGTTACCTGCCTTTCATAGCTCAAGCACCAATGACAAGAGAAGCAAAGCTTTTCTGCCTTGGTCATCGGCATAATTTGTCGACTTAGTCCGGGTCCGGGGGATTCGGAAGGATTTTTTTGATTTACGAAAATTTTAGATATGATCTGATTTACTCAGATAGAGTCGTTCCTCTCTTTCTCTCGTTCTACTTTTCTCTGTGATTTTTTAAGTGTGCTTCGGCGAGGATTCAACGGCGATAGAGAAGATCTTACGTGGTACATGAGATTCGACGGTGGCAAACGATGATCAGATTAAAAGAGACATTATCAGTCACAGTGGGAGATTGTCGGGGTGGGGCGAGGACACTGGGGTGGGCTACTGGGGTGGGGGAAGAAATCAGTGTCAGAGTGGGAGGACGTCGAGATGGGAGAAGAAAGATTTACCGGATGAGATAAGAGATGACTGAGTCGACCCAAGTCACGTAGCGTATCGTATCGAATCAAAACGATCCCGACCCAATATACATGTCACCGAATCGAGAAACCTTAGTCACCGATCACCTTATGGCCACATGCCCTCCTATTCTATTTTACACAAAAGCAAGTGATTTAAAATCTCACGTGCAGTCAATGAGTTATAGTTCAGCTATCACTTCATCTTTAATCTCAAAATGGTCATTTGTGTAGGCGGAAAAGTCGCTTGTAAAGGTGAAACTATTTGCCATGACATTGTGTGAAAAAAAACTCTTGGTTTGGGAATACTCGAGTTTGCTTGGATTTGTAAATATTTTCACAAAAAAAAAATCCCACTACGTATACCGAGAAGCAAAGAGCACATATGGACCACCAGAGTTTATACTTCAGCGGTAACAATTAGTACTTTCCGTTTAATTATGAGTTCAAGTCTCATCTAATCGTGCAGGAGGAGCGACTATACATGCACGACTTGTGAGGTCCGTGGGGGGAATAATTTTCTTCCAGACTCAACCCGAATTTTCTTCTAGATTTAAGCATAATTAACGCCGCCTAAAAAGAGATGTTCATATAAATATTTCTACGCATGCATGGCCAACACATATATAACAAGGGTTCATACACACAATTTTTTTTTTCAATTTCTTGGGATGGTTATCTTGTACTCTCTCATCTTCTTTTTCTCTATATAAGCCAGCACCGCCGCACCGCCTTCCCTGCCGCGTTGGGTCACCACACCACAATTATCACTCGCTTAGTCTGCATCCTCGTCTTCCTTGTTCCCTCCTGCTAGCTAATTAAGCTTCCTCCATGGCGCGCGTCCGGGCCTTCCCTGCCGCTCTCCTGCTCGTTGCCACCGGTAAACCTCCCCCCCCCCCCCCCCCCACGCTGCCTATATATATATATGGCTTCTTCCACGTATTATACATAAATAATGTCGTTTAGCCTTAACTGTTCATTTCTTTCATCAACTCCGTAGTGTGTGTATTATCTTTTCACTGTTCTCCTCTTCTTATCTTTCATCACTGAAACGTGTGGGTTGTTCCTGGTGGTGGTGGGGGTGCAATTAATATGGGGACTGTGGGTGGACGGTGAGCAGGGGAGATGATGGGGACGACCAAGGTGGCGGAGGCGAGGATATGCTCGACGCCCAGCGGCAAGTTCCACGGCCTCTGCTTCAGCAGCCAGAACTGCGCCAGCGTCTGCCACAGCGAGGGCTTCCCGGGGGGAGAGTGCCATGGCTTCCGCCGCCGCTGCCTCTGCACCAAGCCCTGCGTGTAGCCGACGGGGGGCGTGTCCCGGTGCACACCTGGGTGGCTCCGCAGCAGCTGTGTGCACTGCCTCCTTTCCTCGTACGTGATCTGTCAGCTCTATACATATATACATAGATGTGGTACCTGTAATGAACGTCTCCCATACATATATATATATATATATATATATATATATATATATGGAATAAGTGTGATGTTAACACATTTGGCTCCATGTACGTGTAATCTGACGATGATGGGACAACTGTGAGCCATCCTTATAAATCATGATTTCACTCGGTATATCTATACATATGTAACGTTAGTCTCTGTAATGTTTGAGATGTGTACTGATGAGAACATGTATTCCGCCCGACGCCGTGTCCGGTCTAGACCTCCTTCTACAGTTCTAATTACGTTGTTCGAGCCCATGCAATAATTTTTAAGAATTGTTACGTTTGTACGTGGAGCTGCAGTTTTTTACCGCTGTGTTAATTTACCACTCTCCACTATGCATGGCCATCTTTGAAGAGATGTTTATTATGGGGTAAGATTATTAATTAGTACGATGATCTTTTATCTTGATGATTAATTAAGAGTTTTTTCTTCTTTCAAAAGGATATAATTAACGTCATAATTTTTATGATAAGACGAATTTTAAATCTCGACATGGTCACTCATAATTATCTGATCGGTCAAATAAAATGTATAATGAATATATCACGAAAGTGATTGACACATCCATACATTTAATAAATTAAATTAATTAAAAATAAGAACTCATGATAACAGCAAATAAGAACGTAACATAAAAAGTGCGTCACCACGTACATGCATCTTATTATTAGAAATTAAAAATTGAAACGTACAGGTTACATAGTCGATTAACATTGATTAAAATTCTTCAAAACCCTCTTAATTAATTTCTCTCTCTCATTGCCACAACGCTTCTGCGTCTCACTGGATTACAGAAGCCAATGAAATTCAAAATCTCTTATATATCAAACACACACACACACACACTATATATATATACAGTATATATATATATATATAGTGTGTGTGTGTGAACATAGATACAGCTATTACAAATTCAAAATCTCCTATATATCAAACACACACATGTATATATATATATATATATATATATATATATATATGTGTGTGTGTGTGTGTGTGTGTGTGTGTGTGTGTGTGAAACCTAATGCATCGTATAACACTCGTTGGATAATAGAAACAACTTTATGTTTATTAATGTAATAGCCGTATCTATGTTCATATCCTTCTGTCTTAAAAGCTAAAATAGCTGTCATTGGCCTTTTACCTCGATCGTTTTCTTGAGTTAAAATTGGTTATCTCTTAGCTAAGTAAGATATAGTGAAGCCAGGAATTAATGATGAGAGGCTTGCCCCAATTGGACGAGGGCACAGGCAGGCATGGTGGGCACGTACTCACAATAAAACCGGCAATCTTTTACACGCGTGTGTCGGCGATCTTTGACACACACACGCGCGTGTGAGAGAGAGAGAGAGAGATGGCGGCATAATACATGTTCTAGATCTGAGAATCTACCAAAAAAGCTTGTTACATGAATAATTATAAAAATACCATTCTTGTACATATATATTATTTTAAATCATCTTCTACGTAAACATAAATGCGGAAGTTAATTAAGAGTGTCGTAAACAATATTTGATGATACATATATATATATAAATATAAAGATATTTTTGTACTTATATTTATCTAGTAAGGACTTTTCCATATATATTTAGTCTTTGAAGGGGCGTGATTTCGCGCAGGTCCTGAGCTGGGAGGATGATCACCGGATACTGAACTGCAAAGAAAGGAAAACGAATTAGGAGGCCCATGGATGGTTCCCTGGGAAAACCCTCCGATGCTTAAGTCAGTAGAGCAATAGTGGAAGATTTTGAGGGAGGTAGGAAGAAATACACGAGATTCCCCAACACCAAGATGGTGAAGTGGTTCCTGCTCAAGAAGTGTTAGGCCTGTGTATGCCTTACTTGCCGCCGGAGGGAGTCCTTGGTTTATATAGCGAGCTCCCCCGAAGAGTCCCATAAGCTGAGGAGTTTTAGGCGGGAGTTACGTCCTCATCATGGGATCGTTACGTCCTCATCAAGGGATCGTTACGTCCTTGTCGTTGGCTCTCCATGATCTCGGGGGATCGTGGCTCCCTTATCCTCCTGAACTCCTGCTCATAAAGGACTTTCAACGGCTGCATGGATAAATACTTGTCAGTCGATCCAAGCCTGAGAAGTGCCAGCCCTGTCCGGGCGATGGTCATAGCTCGGATGTAGTCAGATCGGAGTGGGCGTGGAGCGCCCACCCTTATCTCGGCGGGGAGATGGCTCGGGCGTGGGTCTTCCTCCGTTCTGACGTTCAGGCCTTCCGAGCCTAAGGGCCGCCGAGGAAGGATGGGATCCCGAGTGATCTTTATTGGGCTTTTTTGCCGAAGTGGGCCCTAGAGGGCTGTCACTTGGATGAGCCGAGCCTCGTTCGGTCCTGATGGGCCTAGTTTGACTGCTCTTAATCGGGCTACAGAAATCCCCCTCTCCACTTGTCCCCCTACTCTCGAGCTTTAGTAAGCTCGGACGAGTAGCTGCTTGGGGTTTCGGACCAACGTGGCTCAGGTGGGTGGAGATCTGGCTGTGTTCAGGAAGCCACGTGTCGTGGTCACCTGTGCCCGTGTTAATGATGATCCTGACGGATTTGAACTGAAGGGGCCCCCTTTCCTCGAAAGTCGGAACGATGCGCCGCCTTCCGCGTGGGTTTATAGGCGTTGGGCATTTTTTGTCATTCAAGACTCCCTCCGTCTCTTAGGGTTTTGGCTCTCCTTCGTTCTTATTTTTGGGGCTCTTCGATGTGCCGTGAGGACACGGTGGAGGAGCAGAGGCTTGCGGCGGCATTCGAGGAGTTGGCGGCGATAACCGCGGAGGCCGTCCAGCAGCTTCCTCCTCCCTCGGAATCTTCAGGGTCTCGGGACCATCTTCCCTCAGAGTCTTCTTCTGACTCCATGGCGGGCCAGCGCCCAGATGTTGAGGAGTGGGAGGACGAGCCGGTGGCGAGGGCGCCGGTCCCCAACTGCAGCGAACTGGGGGAGGCGGATGTGAGGAGGCTGGAGCACCAGTATCGCATGCCCCACAAGTACAGTTTTGTCGCTGCTACTCCATACGAGACGAGCCTGGACTCTCGTACAGGCCACATCTGTATGTTTCTTCTGTCGTGGAAGGGCGGATTCCGCCTTCCCTTCGAACCTTTCATCCTTCAACTTCTTAATTTTTTTCGGTTGGCACCCATTCAGTTGGTAGCCAACTCCTATCTCCTCCTTTCCGCCTTCCGTATTCTCTGTCGTCAGTGTAGAGTTCCTCATTCCATGGACCTCTTCCACTATTTCTTTGAGTTGAAAGTGCATCCTTCGGCGGGGAAGGGCTTCTATTTCATCCAGGCGAGGCGGAATAGGAGTTGTATCTCTTTAGCGGCAAAGGACTCTTCGCATAAAGGGTGAAAAACCCAATTCTTCTGGGTGAAGATTTGTTCAGTGGAGGAAACCTGGAGGTGCCTGGTAATCCCCAATTTCCACCCGAATATCCCTCCTAGGCCGGATGAGTTCCCCCCTCATGTGGAGAAGTACGCAGCCACCCTGCTGAAAAACTGCCAGTCCACCGAGGAATTGGTGACACCGGAGAATATCGAGCGGTGTCTTCTCACGCGGCTGCACCCGTTGGGCTCAGGTGCCACAACTTAGGTTCTTCTTCGGATGTGGGGGTCATCTATCTTTTCTTGAATACGTCTTCTTCTTTGTGCAGACACCAGGCGGGAGCCTCTGAAGGAGGCCGCAGAGGTGATCGAGCTTGGAGATGACTCGGCTGCCGATGAACCGACTGCTCCCGTGGGTCGCTCCCGAACCAAAGATAAGGGCAAGGGAGTGGCCCAGGGCGAGTCCTCCAGGCCGCGGGGACCCAAGCGCAAGGATCCCGTGGAGGGTATGATCCGGGCTGCTGCGAGGGCTAGAAAGCAGGCCAAGAAGGCCGGGGTCGTACCCACGGTCGAAGGCGACCCTACCGCGGCTCACCCCTCCGCCAGGCACAATGGGGCCGACCCTCTCGGGTGGGCTCTCCCACTAGCCGAGCCAGAGGGGGCCGAGGAGGTCGGGGCTGCCCCCGCGGGCGGCGATGATGCAGGCTCGGTTCCTCCTTTGGCCGGGACCGAGGGGGCTGAGGGTGCTCCTGTGCCTGGCAGCGGGGCCGACCAGTCTCTCCCCTCGGCCGGAGCCGAGGGGGCCGTGGCCGAAGTTGGGGGTGCTGTGATCGCGGCCGAGGCTGGCGCTCCAGGTGGCGATGCCAGTGCTGAGCCGATCCGTGTGGAGAGGCCGCAGGAAAATCCGGTCAGGACGCGAGGGGCGGCCGAGGCAGGGGCTCGATCCAGGCCATACGGTGGGGCGCCGAGCGATGGGGGGTTCTCCGTTTCGGCGGCCTTGGAGAGGCTGGGTATCTCAGGCCCCCTGCACCAAGTGTGTCGTGGTATATCCGCGAAGGTGAGGGGGGGAGGTAGGCAGCACTCCCCGTCCACGACTCTAGCCGGGGTTATGGAGGGAGGCTTAGCCCTAGCCAAGATGGGGGCGGTTCTGGCAGAAGCGTATGCTAGATCAGAGTGGGAGCAAGTGAACCAGACCTGGACCCTCGGTGGGTCGGACATGAGGTTGACTCGGCTCGTCGAAGAGCGTGATGGGCTTCGGCGGGAGCTCTCCTCAATTAGGGAGCTGGTACGATCGAGCCATGTGGAGACTCGGGCGCTTGCCGAGCAGCTGGCCAAGGCCCGTGAATCGCTTGAGAGGAAGAACCGACTTCTCGAAAAGGAGCGCTTAACACGCGTTGAGCTGGACGGCCGGTGGGAGACCGAGCGTGCCGAGCTAGTAGACCGTGCGGAGGAAGCCGAGCGTCTTCGGCGGGAGGCCGAGGCTGATCGAGCTGAGGCGGAGAAGCATGTGACGGTAGCCGAAGGGCAGACTATTGAGGCCGAGCGGAAGCCAGACGAGGCGGAGCAAAGGGAGGCCAAGCTTACCGGTAGGGTGGGATCGGCCGGGGCGGAGGCTCTCGAGCAATACAAGAGCTCAGAGGCCTACCAGTTCGACCTTAAGGAGGCTGCCCTCCCCTACTACGAGCTAGGACTCCGCCGGGGTGTCCGCAAGGGGTTCCAGTAGGGCTACGACTGGGCCATTTCTTACGCCGAGGAGCAGGCGTCCGGAGTGGTTGACTTCCCGTCTGGTCAATGTTATGACTCGGACTTGTCATCCTCTAGTTCCTCCGTTTCGGCGCAGGATGAAGAGGATCCCGGGGGCTCATCACCCGAAGGGTCGCCAACTCCGGATGCCTCGAGAGGGCACGCAACCGAGACAGTTCCCACGCCGGTGGGGTCGGTGCCAGGGTCGGCCGTCGCTGAGGCTGTCGGGGGCAGACCGCTCGAGCCCACTACTTCCGGTGTCCAAGGTGGGCCAAAGGCCTGATGTATCTGTTTCGCTTCTTCTTTTTGCATTCCTTTTCCCTTTTTGAAGGAAAAGACTTCCTTTTTTGTGTAGAGATAAATAAGCCAGTGGTATTGTGCTGAAGACTTATCTGTTCCATATCGCCATTGCCGTATTCTATCCAGCGTATCTGCGGTTGTTGGAAAGAACCGATATTTTCTACGTGAATCTCGCACAATGGTTGGGTGAGCGTCTGACATGGTGTCTTTCCGTTTTCCCACGCTTTAAATGCCTGGCTGCTTCGTGTGTCCCGCTGGGGCGGAAGACGAGAAGTTTGAGGTGACTGTTTATAGGGAGAAATCTTTTTGGCGTGTTTTCGAGGGGGGAAATCATTTAAGGCAAGTAGCCTCCCTTTGCCTATAAAAAGGTCTGAAGGGCATCCCTTCCTCTCCACCGCTTAGGGTTTCCCTGATAGTCTTTTCTCATTCCTTCTTCACGTTGCGTTGTGCCGTTGTATTCAGAGCATGGAGGAAGCTCCAGATGAGGAGGCTGCCGACGATGGGGGGCAGGGAGTTCCTGCTGCTCCGGACTTGAAAAGGAGTCAACGGTCGGCGGGCAGACTTGAAAAGGGGTCGACGCGTGGAGGCACGCCGTTTTCCCTTTATCAGTTCCGGCGACGCTTGCAGGGGGGCAAGATGGAGGACGGATGGGGGCATCAGACATCCCTGCTGCCCGTCCCTTCCTGCTCGCTTCACGGATGGGAGGAGGAAGCCAACTAGGCTCCATCCCTTCCGGACCTTCCCCTTCCTCCTCATCCAGCTCTGCTGGTTTCTTTTTCTTTCTGGCAGCCTCTTTTTCCCTCTTCTGCTCTGGTATTCCTTTCTTTCACTCTTCGGAGGGTGCCTGCACTCTCTTTCTTCCAAGGAGTTGGCAGTTTGGCAGGGAAAATGCTTTCATATGCATTCCCTCTCCTCCTTCTCTTCCAAGTTCAACTTGGAAGGTAGCCTTCTCTTTCTTAATCCCTCTGTCACCTTTGTCTCGAGCTGCCCGAGCTAACGGGGTCAACTATCCTTTATCCGAGCCAGTTGCTACACTAGATAGAGTCAGTGGCTGGACGCAGGAAGGTCATCCGAGTCAGCCGAGCGATGGGCTCATACGATGGCGCTAGATGGATCTTTTGCTTTTTTGACATGTATTCTATTGGCTTCGGCCTTCCTGATGTACAAACGTGTTGTTTGAATAAAAAGAAAGGAGCCTTTTATTTTATCTCATGTCGTTTGCACAATACTTAGTACTCAGAAGTAGAACTTGTGTAATGTAGCTGTGTTCCAGGTCCGAGGGATGGGTTCTCCTTCCATCGTAGACAAATGGTATGCTCCTTTTCCGAGCGTCTCGACCACTCGGTAGGGGGCTTCCCAGTTAGAGGATAACTTGCCCGCCGCCTCAAGTGGTCGAGAGGCTTCGGCTTTCCTGAGGACGAAGTCTCCCGGCTGGAAGTGTCTGTCTCAGACTTTGGCGTTGTAGTATCGAGTGAGGCGTCGTTGGTAATCCGTTGCTCTGATGCTGGCAGTCTCCCGAATTTCATCTACTAAGTCGAGATTTTCGAGCAGTTTCTGGTCGTTTGTCTCGGACGGGAAGTATATGACTCGGAGGGAGGGGTCGCCAATCTCCAACGGGATCACGGCCTCGGTACCGTATACCAGCTGAAAAGGGCTTTCACCGGTTGTCATTCTGGGAGTCGTTTTGTGCGACCAGAGTACGTTCGGTAATTCCTCGAGCCAGCAGCCATTGGCTTTGCCGAGCCTAGTCTTGATGCCTTTTAAGATAGTCTTGTTGGCATTTTCGACCAGCCTGTTAGCCTAAGGGTGGGCGACCGAAGTGAAGTGATTGTGAATATTGAGGTCGGCGCATTTATCTTGGAAATACCGAGAGTCAAATTGCCGACCATTATCGCTCACTATCACTCGGGGGATGCCGTAGCGACAGATGATCGACTTCCAGACGAAATTCCAGACGACTGTCTCGGTGATCCTTGCAATGGCTTCGGCCTTGATCCACTTAGTAAAGTAGTCGATGGCGACGATGATGAACTTCTTCTGGGCCTGGGCCATGGGGAATGGCCCGAGGATGTCGATTCCCCAGCGAACGAAAGGATAAGGCTCGGCTAGGGTGATAAGTTCCGTTGCTGGCTGATGGACTAAGAGGTCGAATCGCTGGCAACAGTCACAACGTTGTGTGTAGGTTGAGCAGTCACGCTGTAGGGTGGGCCACCAGTAACCTCGCCGTAGCAAGATCCTGGCGAGTGACCTTCCCCCCAAATGTGCTCCGCACAGACCTTCGTGAACTTCTTCGATCGCTCGGTTGGCTTCGCCGGTACCGAGGCACTTCAGAAGAGAGCCAAAGAAGGATCTTCAGTAAAGTGTGCCATCCAAGGTGACGAATCACCGAGCTTGGTATTTCAACCTTCGGGCTTCCCGAGGGTCGGGAGGCTCCTGGGAGTCTTGGAGCCACGACAGGTAGGGGGTACGCCAATCGCCCGGGCATGCTGAGCCAACAGCTAGGAGCTCTGAATCAATGCTCGGGTGCTCTAGCTCTTCGAGAAGGACCGATCGAGTACCCTCGGAGTCAAGAGAGGAGGCCAGCCGAGAGAGGGCGTCCGCTCGGGAGTTTTCCTCCCGAGCTATCCGTACTACCTCAAAACTCTCGAACTGTTATGCCACAGTCTTGACCAGTTGGAGGTATTTGATCATCGGTGCCCCCTGAGCTTCATAATCGTCGTTGACCTGGCTAGCGACTAGTTGGGAGTCGGTGTGAATCCTGACTCGCTCAGCCCCTAACCGCCGGGCCATGCGGGCTCCCGATATGAGGGCCTCATACTCGGAAGCATTGTTGGATGCTTGGAAGTTGAACTTCAGGGCGTACTGTAGCTCTGCCCCTTCGGGGGACTTCAGGAGGATGCCGGCACCACACCCGGCTAAATTGGAAGATCCGTCAACAAACAGTTCCCAGGTCGGCCCAGGTGCGGACGGAGATCTTTCTTCAGTCGGGATGGTGCTCTCGGCGATGAAGTCGGCGAGCGCCTGGCCTTTGATAGCCGAGCGAGGCTGATACGATATATTGTAGGCCCCGAGCATGATGGCCCACTGGATGAGGCATCCCGAGGCTTCGGGGTGAGCGAGGATCTTCTTCAATGGTTCGCCGGTCAACACGGTGATGGAGTGCCCTTGGAAATAGGGTCAGAGACGCTTGGCCGATGATGTGACACGACCTCGGACTTAAGCAAGCAAGCACATTCGCAATCGAAATGGGCCAATTTGGGCCGCCGCTCTCTCGTCGCTCACCCAAGCCCGGGGTAACTTGGCAATGCCAAGGTGAGGTTGAGGGGTTGGGCCCTTGCTGGTAGAGGGCCAGCAAGGCCAAGATGGGATTCCCAATGGGTGTGGAAGCCCAATTCAATGGGGCCGACGAAGTGCCGAAGGCACCGGTTGCACTTTTCCCACGGTGATCACTCAAGGCAATGGGGCTTGAGGATCGAGCTCTCACTCGCATAACCAGCGGAACTAGAACTTATATTGAAAGACAAGCACTAATGGAGTGAGGTGTGAGCACTTACTCGACCGGTTTGAAGAAACCGATCCCGCTCGGAGACGAGGGCGAGCGGGGAGGCGAGTGGATCCCCACACGCCGCGGCGGTGTCGCTTGACCTGCCCAAAGAAGTTACAACACTACACCTCTCGCAGGAGGGGGACCTTGGGGTGGGGGTTAATGATATTACAATCAATACTACCTTCATACAGGGAGGAGCCTTCAGCCGGCCAAGCGGGGAGGGGGAAACTAGGACCAAAAGCGATAAGAAGTTGGGAAGCCGAATCTGCCTACTGTCTGGGAGGGAGGACTGACAGTCGAAGTTGGGGCTGCAGAAGTTGATGCAGAATTTTTCTGATGGCAAGACTAGGGGGGAACTCTTCGTGACTGGTACTGGAACACCTCAGAATTTTTTAAATTTCTTCTGGTACCACTGCTGACCGGGGTGGAGCTTCGAACAGAGTGGCAAGTTCTGGGACTGGCAGCTTCAGATTTCCAACCGCAGGTTGCAGAGAATGCTCCGATGGCTCCCGGACTCCGAATCAAGAACCGCCAGAGTTGTTGGAATCGTGGATGAGTCTTCTTCACAGAAAAACTGACGGGGATGCTAAAAGATGCCAGAGAAGACCTGGAGGCTATGAACAAGGATGACTGGTCAGGGTAGACTGTGGGGAAGCAGATCCGTGCAGCAGAGGGAGAAAATTGATAACTTCTGCTACTGGATGCCGAACGGAGTTTTGCTTCTTGATTCTGAAAGTAGACAGAGCGATGAAGAACTTTGTAGAAGAGCTTGGGGGCTGATTCCTCTGAGGTTCATCGTGGAAGTGCTTCTAATCCGGTTCTGGTACTCAGCAGGGACAACTCTGCGCCATTGTGGAAGAACGAAGCTCCTGGGCAGCACACAGCTCGGATGAAGACGAAACCACTTCTGTTACGAAGAAGACAGGGAGACTCTTCTGTGGATGCCTCTTGTGCCTTCAAACTCATCCGGAGGAAGTTGTGGTGGCCGCGGAAAGTTGCTGGTTCATCTGCAACCTCTGGACAGCAAACTACAACTTCGAAGTTGCTTCCAATGACCAAGAAAGAAGAAGGGGAAGGGGGTAGATGAGTGTGAGAGTGACCCCTGGTTGTAAGGGGGTCTTGGAGGGGGTGTTCTAAGGTGTGGGAGGTGGAGAATAAGGTCTGGAAGAGGGTCCAACAGATGGTGGTGGTGGGGGCTGCGAATTTGGGATGGTGGGTGAGAGGGAAAGGGTATTTGAAAATGGGTTTAAGGGTGAGGTTAATTTGTTTGTCTTGGGAATGGGGGGGTTGTGTTGGGGAAGGGAATGGGTGCTTGGGGTAGTGGGAAGGGTGCTTGGGAAAGTGGGAAGGGTGCTTGGGGGTTGGATGGTGAGGAGAGGATTGGTGGAGGGGGTCTTGGGAAGGGATGGAGTATTGATGAGGGTTGTGGGGAATGGGAAGAGGCTTAAATGGGGTAGGTGGGGAGTGGAGGTGGTTGGGAAGGGAGGAGAGAGAAGAAAATTTGAATTTGGGTGTTGAGGAGAGAGAAAGTGGAGTGAAAAAGAGAGATTAAGAGAGGGAAGGGTGGGGAATCTCTCCCCTAGGGTTTCTCACCCAAAAAATGGAATCTCTCCACTAGATAAGAAGTGTAAACTCTCAAAATGGTAAGTTTTTCATTCATTGATTCATTAAGTTGAAATGGGGGGAATTGGGTCCTATATATAGGAAACCCACATTTCTACAAAAGTCCCTCACAATTGACTCAATGACAAATAACCGAGGGGATAGGGGAGAGCCCTTGGGCCAAGCCCAATGAATTGGGCCCAATAGCTAACTAGACAACCTAATGACACTCAAACTTAGGGAAATAAACACAAGACCTAGGAACATGACTCAAATAAAAGGGAAAATACATCAAATGACTCAAATAAAAATTACATAGGACTCAAAATTAAATGACTAGACCATGCCGGATGCAATGGGAGGTGATGTCTCCATCATACTCCCGGGGTGCGGAGAACTCGACTCCGTCGAGTAAGTGTCCTTCCCTTCTTGGAGGGTGTAGAAGTGGTACTGCCCTCAAGTTTTCCGAACGAGACCGATCCATCCACCTGCCGAGATAGCGCTCGTATACCTTGCTCCTGGTGGTAGTGACATGTTCATCCAATATTCGTTCAATGTGCTCACGCTGGGCTCTCTTGGCTGGTGGACTCTCCTCACGGGTGGGTGCTCTCTCAATGGAGGGAATAGGCTCAATATCCTCACTAGGTACCACCGTGGGTCCCTTGTATGGCACTAGGTCGGCGACACTGAATGTGAGACTTACCCCATATTCCTCGGGGAGATCTAACTCATAGGCATTTGCACCAATGCGCCTCAGGACCTGGAAGGGACCAGCCCCACATGGCCTCAATTTGGAGATGGCTCCCGGGGAGAGCCTCTCTGTCCTTACCATCACAAAGTCACCCTCATGGAATTCTTGGTGACGTCGATGAGAGTCGGCTTGCCTTTTATAAGTCACATTCTTCTTGCTAATATGCTTGCAGATCTCTTTATGCAATGTTGTGAATGCAGACATTCTAGGGGTGATGGGTGGACCTGGGCAACCAAAAGTAGACCTATCGTGTAATGATGTAGTGTAGACTTTGGTTAGCCTAGGTGGGCTGGGGCACCCGTAGGTGGCCCTATCATGCAAATTAGTGATAAATATTGGGGGACCCGGACATCCGTAGATGCCTTTGACATGCTTAAGACCCATGATGAATGAAGGTGGACCATGACATCCGAATATGGACCACTCATACTTTCTACTTGACATGTGAGTGATATGAATGAATGGACCCAACATAGTGTTCATGCCAAGGGGTATGGTAAGCCTAGACACATGCATGCTTTTCTCAAAGGTGACTTCCATGTGTATAGGTGTGGGACAACCTTTGAACTCCCATTGGAAAGGATCGAATGGATCTAAGAAGGTGGTCATCATGGGGTGGGGCACAACCTTATTACCTAGGGATATGTGGCCTAAGGTCATGGCTCCCAAGGTGTAACCCGGGTCTAGGATGGGGTGGATTGGATCAAATATGGTGGGTTGGGATAGGGAAAGGTGGGTGGTGGATAAGGTGGTTGGGTCCCATGGGTTCTTTGACCCCAATTGGAAGGGATCAAAGGGATCATAAATAGGGTTATCGAGGGGAAGATGCCCTATGTCCTCAAGATCCTCAAGTGGTGGTGGGTCATCCTCCTCTAATGAGACAATTGGGCCGAAGTTCTTTGTGAGTGGGTCGACCATGAGGGAAGGGCTTGACTTTCCACCCGATATAAGAAGCTCCAAATTGAGGAGAAGGTCGGGCTCCTCGGGTGTGGGGAGAAATAGAAGGATGTCACTAGTGTAGCATCCAATGGTGCAAACCGAGGTGATAGACCCGACACAAAGGTGTAGGAGGTCAAGGCTCCTAGATTGGTGGGCCATGGGGGTCAACAAGCCGGTCAACTCATATTGCCAAGCTAAGCCCTTGAGAAGGTCCTCTAAGGTTTTCACTTGGTAGGATGTTTGGATTATGGTGTGATAGGAGGAGATGTGCACTATGGGAAGGTTTTCCTTTATGGGAAGGCAATCGTGGGCCGTGATCTCTCTTACTGGGCTCTTCTTTAGCCAACTAATAAGGGGTTCCTCTAAGATGAGTTTGGCCCTAACTAGAGAGGGTGGTGTAACGTGAAGGTCACCATGTGATGCTTCTTCTTCTTCTTGGTCATGGGTTTCCTCCAAGGTAGGGAGTGGGTTTGGGGTGTTCACCACTATTAGATCGGGTATGGGTTCTTCTTCCAAGGAGGTGAGAGGGGCTTTTGAGGGTGTGGTTATGATTGGGGCATGGTGTATCCGGGGTGGTAGGTAGTGGGAAACTTGGGTTAGGATAGGTAAGGGTAGTAGTGGAGGCTTTGGTGGGAGTTGGATTGGGGTAGGGAGAGGAAGATGGGTGGGTTGAAGGGGTTTGGGTTGATTGGTTTTGGGAGGAGTGTCCCATTTTGGGGGTGATGGAGAGGTAGTGGTGAGGGTTACCATGGGCCTAGGTGGAGAGTTGGTCATGGGGCCCAATTGGGTATGGGGACCTATGGTTGTGGTGTGGACTTGGAGGTGGGGTGTAAATGTAGTGGTTGGGGTAGGAGAGATGGGAAGTGGTGGGGAATGGGTGATTGGGGTCTTGGATTGACTGGGTGGGGATGATGGAGTTGAAGTGCTCCTTGGACTTTGGTGATTTGAGTAGGAGGGAGAGGGTTGGAGAGTGTAGGTTTTTCTAAGCTCGGTCTTCATCTCATCCCAAGTGCTAATTCGAGCCTCCCTACGGATCTTTCTCAAACCTTCCACAACTAACCAATGAGTTTTAGCTTGTTTGGAGAGGTGTGCCTTGGCTAGCCTCATTCTCCTTTCTTCGTTCAAGGGGCAACTTTTAAAGAATTGGTCTAGGAAAATCTCCCAATCTAGGTAAAGGCTTGGGCTGTTGGATCCATCAAAGGCGGGGGTTTTGATTTTCAAGTGTTCTAAAAATATGGTTTCTAGATTTCCCCAAAGGTCACTCTCATTCACTCTTGGTGCATGGCTATTTCCTTCAAGTCGGTCGAGTCGAGACATGATATCTTCAAGCCGATTAAGGACATTAGGTAGGGCTTCTATGATAGAGGTGTTGCTACCCACTTTGTTGGCAATGGAGCTTCCATGAGGATTTGGGCTTCTTGGGAAAGTTGATGGGGATGGATATGATGGGTATGAAGTGGCCATTCTAGTGGACATGGGAGATGCAACCGAGGACTCTAAATGCATAAACATGCCCTAGGACCAACTTGTGGAGAGACAAGTTGTGAACTTGCTCTGATACCAATTGATGTGACACGACCTCGGACTTAAGCAAGCAAGCACATTCGCAATCTAAATGGGCCAATTTGGGCCGCCGCTCTCTCGTCGCTCACCCAAGCCCGGGGTAACTTGGCAATGCCAAGGTGAGGTTGAGGGGTTGGGCCCTTGCTGGTAGAGGGCCAGCAAGGCCAAGATGGGATTCCCAATGGGTGTGGAAGCCCAATTCAATGGGGCCGACGAAGTGCCGAAGGCACCGGTTGCACTTTTCCCACGGTGATCACTCAAGGCAATGGGGCTTGAGGATCGAGCTCTCACTCGCATAACCAGCGGAACTAGAACTTATATTGAAAGACAAGCACTAATGGAGTGAGGTGTGAGCACTTACTCGACCGGTTTGAAGAAACCGATCCCGCTCGGAGACGAGGGCGAGCGGGGAGGCGAGTGGATCCCCACACGCCGCGGCGGTGTCGCTTGACCTGCCCAAAGAAGTTACAACACTACACCTCTCGCAGGAGGGGGACCTTGGGGTGGGGGTTAATGATATTACAATCAATACTACCTTCACACAGGGAGGAGCCTTCAGCCGGCCAAGCGGGGAGGGGGAAACTAGGACCAAAAGCGATAAGAAGTTGGGAAGCCGAATCTGCCTGCTGTCTGGGAGGGAGGACTGACAGTCGAAGTTGGGGCTGCAGAAGTTGATGCAGAATTTTTCTGATGACAAGACTAGGGGGGAACTCTTCGTGACTGGTACTGGAACACCTCAGAATTTTTTAAATTTCTTCTGGTACCACTGCTGACCGGGGTGGAGCTTCGAACAGAGTGGCAAGTTCTGGGACTAGCAGCTTCAGATTTCCAACCGCAGGTTGCAGAGAATGCTTCGATGGCTCCCGGACTCCGAATCGAGAACCGCCAGAGTTGTTGGAATCGTGGATGAGTCTTCTTCACAGAAAAACTGACGGGGATGCTAAAAGATGCCGGAGAAGACCTGGAGGCTATGAACAAGGATGACTGGTCGGGGTAGACTGTGGGGAAGCAGATCCGTGCAGCAGAGGGAGAAAATTGATAACTTCTGCTACTGGATGCCGAACGGAGTTCTGCTTCTTGATTCTGAAAGTAGACAGAGCGATGAAGAACTTTGTAGAAGAGCTTGGGGTCTGATTCCTCTGAGGTTCATCGTGGAAGTGCTTCTAATCCGGTTTTGGTACTCAGCAGGGACAGCTCTGCGCCATTGTGGAAGAACGAAGCTCCTGGGCAGCACACAGCTCGGATGAAGACGAAACCACTTCTGTTGCGAAGAAGACAGGGAGACGCTTCTGTGGATGCCTCTTGTGCCTTCAAAATCGTCCGGAGGAAGTCGTGGTGGCCGCAGAAAGTTGCTGGTTCATCTGTAACCTCTGGACAGCAAACTACAACTTTGAAGTAGCTTCCAATGACCAAGAAAGAAGAAGGGGAAGGGGGTAGATGAGTGTGGGAGTGACCCCTGGTTGTAAGGGGGTCTTGGAGGGGGTGTTCTAAGGTGTGGGAGGTGGAGAATAAGGTCTGGAAGAGGGTCCAACAGATGGTGGTGGTGGGGGCTGCGAATTTGGGATGGTGGGTGAGAGGGAAAGGGTATTTGAAAATGAGTTTAAGGGTGAGGTTAATTTGTTTGTCTTGGGAATGGGGGGGGTTGTGTTGGGGAAGGGAATGGGTGCTTGGGGTAGTGGGAAGGGTGCTTGGGAAAGTGGGAGGGGTAGTTGGGGGTTGGATGGTGAGGAGAGGATTGGTGGAGGGGGTCTTGGGAAGGGATGGAGTATTGATGAGGGTTGTGGGGAATGGGAAGAGGCTTAAATGGGGTAGGTGGGGAGTGGAGGTGGTTGGGAAGGGAGGAGAGAGAAGAAAATTCGAATTTGGGTGTTGAGGAGAGAGAAAGTGGAGTGAAAAAGAGAGATTAAGAGAGGGAAGGGTGGGGAATCTCTCCCCTAGGGTTTCTCACCCAAAAAATGGAATCTCTCCACTAGATAAGAAGTGTAAACTCTCAAAATGGTAAGTTTTTCATTCATTGATTCATTAAGTTGAAATGGGGGGAAATGGGGTCCTATATATAGGAAACCCACATTTCTACAAAAGTCCCTCACAATTGACTCAATGACAAATAACCGAGGGGATAGGGGAGAGCCCTTGGGCCAAGCCCAATGAATTGGGCCCAATAGCTAACTAGACAACCTAATGACACTCAAACTTAGGGAAATAAACACAAGACCTAGGAACATGACTCAAATAAAAGGGAAAATACATCAAATGACTCAAATAAAAATTACATAGGACTCAAAATTAAATGACTAGACCATGCCGGATGCAATGGGAGGTGATGTCTCCATCAGCCGAGGTAACCAACGCTAGCATGAGTTTCTCGGTTGCGGGGTACCTTTTCTCAGCCTCATTGAGCACCTTGCTTGTGTAGTAGACCGGTATCTCGATTCTCGAGTCATTTTTGACTAGGACTGAGCTAATTGTGGATGGAGTTGCTGAGAGATGGAGATACAAGGCTTCCCCCGGGACGGGCTTGGAAAGCACTGGGGGCGAAGCCAGGAACTCCTTAAGCTCGGCGAATGCTCTTTGGCATTCCTCGTCCCACGCGAATGTAGCATATGCCATTTTGGGCCCCCTCAGCAGTTTGAAGAAGGGTAGGCATCGTTCAGCCGCGCGGGACAGGAATCTGCTGAGCGCAGCAACGCGCCCGGTGAGGCGCTGAACGTCTTTGATGCAGGTGGGTGGGCGCATGTCCAGGATGGTCTAGACCTTGTCGGGGTTGGCCTCGATCCCGAGCTAGCCACGTCGGGTACATGACTTGGCTAAAAATACCAGTCTTCTGCCCCTTGGTGACCTGCTCCTTGATGATTGTCTGCTTCTCTGACGCATGCTTCCTTCTGCGCTGCTGCACGGGCTTTATGGTCGGGTTGAGGTTGAGCTGATGCACCACCGTCTCCTCCGATATCTCGGGGAGTTGATCATCAGACCATGCAAAGACCCGGATGTACGCGGAAAGGAACTCTTTGTATTGCTGTTGAACCTCAGATGTTAGGTCGGCTCCGATCTTTACTCCTAGGGTCGGGTTGTCGTTTATGAAAATCGCTAGCAATTCGCCTCCAGGTTCGGCGGTTGCGGATTTTTCCTCGACTTCCCGGGGGCCCTTGCTTTTCCCGTCCGGCCTTGTGGCCTCAACTGAGATATTGTAGCACCTTCGGGCCATTGCCTGGTTACCTCGGACTTCCCCCAATCCATTTTTGGTGGGGAACTTCATCTTTTGGTGATAGGTAGAAGGCACCGCTTTCGTTCGGCTGAGGATTCCTCGGCCAAAGATTACGTTGTATGGTATCATACCTTTGATCATTATGAAGTCCACCATGACCGTAACGGTCTTGGGTGGGGTGCCAAGAGTAACCGGCAGGCTTAGGGCTCCCTCGGGATAGGTGGCCTGGCCATTGAACCCGCACAGGGGTCCGGATCGGGCGGAGTTTAGACGGATCCTCTCCCATCTTAAGGAAACATTCGTAGGATAATACATCCGGAGCACTTCCATTGTCAACCAGAATCATGTCTACGTTTCAATGGTTTATTGTGGCCGATATCACTAGGGCGTCATCGTGCGGGGTGCTCAGCCCCTCCAGGTCTTGGTCGGAGAAGGTTATGACCTGGGGTTCGCTGGGCGGGGCTCTGGGAGGCTCGATGGCACGGCTCGCCCGCTCAGCATGACGCTTCCTTCCCCGGCCACTGTCTCCTCCAGATGCAGCTCCTCCGACGATGACGTTGATGTGGACCCCTCGGGGGGCATCGTCGATCTCCTCTGGGGCGCCTCGGTCTTCCTGGTGCCCAGCCACGAACCGGGAGAGGTGCCCCTGACGAATGAGACGCTCGATCTCATCCTAGAGCTGGTGGCAGTCGCCGGTATGATGCCCGTGGTCGCTGTGGAATAGGTAATGCTTGCTGCGACTGCGGTTCTTTGACTTCATTGGCTCGGGTTGGCGGAGGAGGCCCGAGCCTTTGATGTCTTCATAAATCTCGTACATTGGAGCGGTCAGGGGAGTGTACCGCTCGTACTTCAGCGATGGTTCCTTGCGTTCCCCGTCTCGGTTCCGCCTTTTTCCTTGGCCCGAGCTTGGCTTTGGTGCCCGCTTCTTGTCCCCCTCCCGACCCGAGCCGGTTGCGTCTCAGCATGCACTGAGCACTTCCTCGCACTCGGCGTGGTGCAATGCCAGAGTCACTAGCGCAGCAAGGGTCGAGGGAGGGTGGAGGACAAGCTCGCGGCGGAGGTTCTCGTCGCGGGTGCCCCCGGTCAGAGCGGTTATGGCCGAGGCGACGTCCAGGCGGGGGATCCTCAAGGCTTCCGATTTGAATCGGAGGATATAGGCTCGAAGTTTCTCCCCTTGGGCCTGTTTGAGGGCCAAAAGCCCCGCTACTGACCTTGGGGGGCCGCTACCGGCAAAACTCTCTTTGAATACTCGCCCGAACTGCTTGAAATCTCGGATGGATCCGGGGGCGAGGGCCCGGAACCATGCTTGGGCACCTTGGACCAGGGTGGTCACAAAGGCTCGACACTTGATGGCGTCGGACGCTCCATGAAGGGTCATCAGAGCGTCGAAGATGTCGAAGTGGTCGGCCGGGTCGCCCTGGCCGTCGTAGGGCTTGAAGGTAGGGATGGAGGTTCGGGGAGCTACCTCTGCCCTCAAAATATGGTCGGAGAATGGGGATCTCTCCTCGTCCTCTAGCGGAGAGGTCTTCTGCAGGGCTCGCAGGGCGCGCTCCTACTCTGCGAAACGCCTCTTGAATTCTCACAGTCAGAGGGACAGCTCCGGCTGCCGCTGCGCCGTAGGGCTGAGGGGGCGTGAAAGTAGGCTATCTTGGCGCTCCCTGGGGACTTCGATCTCCGGGAGGGGATGGCGTGCCCCGTGCCTGCCCCGCTTCCACATGGAGTAAGCCTCTTGCTTCGGAGGGGGAGCTTGCGAGGGTCCTCCTACTTTGTTGCGGATGAGCTGCTGTCCTCGGAGGGTGAAGCGGCCTCCGGTGGTATGCTGGGACACGTTCCCATGGGGAGGGCTCTCCGGAGGGGCACGTGACCTTCCATCCCTGGCCGCCTGGGTCTTCATGAGTTCCACGAGGACGTCCAGTTTCACGTTGAGGGCTTGAAAGGCGTCGGCGCCGCCGATGAGCGGTAGCCCTACCGTCGTGGGAGGAGGGGGCGGTCTGTCGGCGGGAGCGCTGGCACCGGAGGGGGGGTTTTGGGAGGCTTGTGAGGGGCCTTCCACCCCTCCGTCGTGGCCTTTCCCCTGTCGCCAGCGGACCTCCTCCCTGAACTTCTTCTCACCATACTGGCTCTTTGATCGTTTCCCACAGACGGGGCCAGATGAAGGGGTGTGATCTCGCGCAGGTTCTGAGCTGGGAGGATGATCACCGGATACTGAACTGCAAAGAAAGGAAAACGAATTAGGAGGCCCAGGGATGGTTCCCTGGGAAAACCCTCCGATGCTTAAGTCAGTAGAGCAATGGTGGAAGATTTTGAGGGAGGTAGGAAGAAATGCACGAGATCCCCCAACACCAAGATGGTGAAGTGGTTCCTGCTCAGGGAGTGTTAGGCCTGTGTATGCCTTACCTACCGCCGGAGAGAGTCCTTGGTTTATGTAGCGAGCTCTCCCAAAGAATCCGATAAGCTGAGGAGTTTTAGGCGGGAGTTACGTCCTCATCATGGGATCGTTACGTCCTCATCACGGGATCGTTACGTCCTTGTCGTGGGCTCTCCATGATCTCGGAGGATCGTGGCTCCCTTATCCTCCTGAACTCCTGCTCATAAAGGACTTTCAACAGCTGCATGGATAAATACTTGTCAATCGATCAAAGCCTGAGAAGTGCCAGCCCTATCCGGGCGATGGTCATAGCTCGGATGTAGTCAGATCGGAGTGGGCGCGGAGCACCCGCCCTTATCTCGGCGGGGAGATGGCTCGGGCGTGAGTCTTCCTCTGTTCTGACGTTCGGGCCTTCCGAGCCTAAGGGCCGCCGAGGAAGGATGGGATCCCGAGTGATCTTTATTGGGCTTTTTTACCGAAGTGAGTCTTAGAGGGCTGTCACTTGGATGAGCCGAGCCTCGTTCTGTCCTGATGGGCCTAATTTGACTGCTCTTAATCGGGCTACAGAAATCCCCCTCTCCAGTCTTATATAATAAGATTTTGTATTTATAATTAAGTCATGATTTTAAGAAAATTTGACGGCAAACAATATTCCTCTGCTGTATATAAATTCCCACCGGAGTTGTTGTCGCCTTTTGGGGACGTGGACTGCTCACTTTTGTCGGATTTCTCTCTCACGTGCATATATTCTATGACTGGGGAAATTTTTGGACACCGGATTTGAGCCGTACTATTTATTTATTCTTCGGAGTTAATTAGGGACTCCGGGCCCAACAACCATTGGGCTGTTATTATGAAAATAATAATCGCAGGTGTATTTTTCTTCATCTGTTTATAGAGTGGAGTTATGTTACTTAGTACGAATGTACCAGTACTACGTAAATAACTTGTATACAAATGGGTTATTTCAGTAAAATTTTGTTTTAGATTTTATGAGATTATAGGAAAATTCGTGGAACCGTGTGAACCTCCCTCCACCCCGCTCGTTGGATTCTCCCACGTGCCTCCTCAAGTGGCGTCTCACCTCTGCATCGCTTTCAATCAGCTCGGATGCAACAAAACTCATCATCATATGTAAAACTACAATAATTAACTTTGTGTTGTTATATTAAAACAGTGTTCAAAATTGAAATATCCCAAGTATAATATTGTGACAAATGTATGCCGGGCTACGGCAAGCTTAATAATTAAAAGATGACAAAATTCGGTCAAATGCCGATTAAGACGGTTAAAGATTAGTAGGTTATCGGCCCACTGCAAGGTCAAGTTATGACCATAATGGGGATGATCCCCGGTGGTCAAAACAAGTCCTGCGTGGGCGTCATTGATGTTCCCGTGGTCAAAGGTCGATGGAAAAGAAGTTCCGGACGATTCGCTGTTGAATTATTAAGGGAGATATTTTAGTTTTTCATAAGTTTTATGTATATATTTTTTTTGGGTGTTTCATTGTTTGGGGTTCACTGTTGACCTTCTTTTCTCTTTTCACATTTTTTTAGTTCTTTAAGAATTCGCGTCCACTCAAGAGGTCGCCATTTTAAGAATTGGTGTCTGTTGATACAGACGCTAATTCCCGTCTTTTTGAATCTTCTTATTGAATTCTTCATTTGACGAACTGGCCTCTCGCCAGAGAGGCGCTAAATTAATGCGCGTCTCTCTGCACAGACGCTAATTCTGGTTATTTTCTATTTTTATTAAGTTGGGTTTTAATTTAAGAAATTAGCGCCTCTCCACGAAGGCGTTAATTAATTTGCGTCCCTCTAGGTGGACGTTGATTCATTAAATTAGTGACGTCTGATGTGGATGCCAATTTCTTTAATGACAGAGACCCTAAACAGAGGCCTTTCCATGGGTTCAAGTTCATTCGTTTCATCACTTGCTGGGTTTATTTTAGCACTCTTTTGATCGTTTCTTTGAACATGGTGTATTCATGAAAATGCATGAACATGTATATGACATTTAAGAAACTTAATCATTTTTCACAAGGGCGTCCCCGGTACGAGACAGAGTCTTTTGCCTCGCGCATAGTGAAGTTTTCCGTCGGGACATAATCCGAACTTCTTCCACACACTACTTGATATACCCTGGGCGCCATGACATGCAGACATACAAGAATGCGACAAAGTGTTCATTTTCATGCATATGTGCACACGGATATGAAATTTTATATCTTTTTATCGTTGCATGCTAATTATGTGTTAATTTGTGTTAAAATTCCTTTTATTCAATGACGTCTTTGAATTTGGTCCAATTACCCTCATCCTTTGTGTCATTATTGTCTGACGAAAATCTGACAGCATCTCTCCTAGACCTGGAGCATCAGGGGTGTGTAAATGGGTACGCATCCACGGAGAAAACTCCGAGACAGCCCCGAAACAATAGGGATGTGCTCGAAGGTGATGACATCCCGGGGTGCACACGGAAGCGGCAACACCTGATAACCCGTTTTGGGTGCGGAGATCCCGAGGGCTAACCTATAAAGGATCCTGCCGACCCATGGGTTGCCACGACCTCGTCACCAAGACGTGGACTTCAGCTATCGCCGCATTATACGGTCATCAATATTCATCCTTTCCATAAGGATCGCCCGTGAACCACGCTATGAAGAAGCGAGTCCGCGGAGATCTAGGGATGATCAAAACTCCGAGAGCCAACATTTGTGAAGAAAAATGATCGGTTTGGGATTAGATCCTGTGTTTCTCACCCCTTTGGCATCATGGCCATGAAATTAGTCTAAATCTCAAAGTGGGGTTTTGAGAAGAAGTAAATTCGTATGATTTCAAAGGGGAAGAAACATCGCAAATCGCCGACCGTTGGCAACCTCAGAGCCATATCCATGGGTTTGGATAAACCTCGGGCCGGTGGCCACAAGGATGAAAGCCGAATCATCAAATGAATGATATGCTAATATTGGAAAAGAAATCCTCACACCTATATGGAAAAATATATCGGATGCAAAGCTTCTACCATATAAATGGAAAAAAAGAGGAGGAGAGGGCAAAGGCATCACACGTATCAGAAGGGAGGTTGGGATCATAGGGAAATCAAGGCCGAAGCCCCCATATCTCATTCATCTTCGCAGGGAAAGGATTACATTCAGGCTACGCAACGCCTCACAGGGCACAGAAAGGAGAAAATAAATGGGGAAATATAAATCCCACCCTTCCACGAATGGTTCTTAAACTCACTCACTCCCTCTTTCTCTCGCTCTGCTCTTCTTTTCCTTTTTGCTTCGGGCTCTCTCTCCCTCCTTCTCTTCTCCTTCGCGGGAACATGGGCTTCGGGAGCTTGAGGCTCAATGGGCCAGACACGGGTATCTCTTCAGAACTTTCCAAGAGGGTTTATGGCTCCACAGGGGGGCCTTTTATAGGGTTTAAGAACCCTGTTCGGAGGAGAGCCCCCCCTGTGACTTCTTTTTTTCCTTTTTTATTTCCTCTACTATCGCCGCTACTATTACTGCCGTGTCACCTACTACAACTGCTAGACGTCGATGTTGCCACTGCTACGCGACAGGGGAGAGGGCGGAGACATGGCAGCCCCTTTGGTGGCACCCCCACTGCCAGCCATGAAGGAGGGCGGCCGCTCGACGGCATGGCATGCATGGCGAGCATTGAATGCTTGCCGTGCTACAGTGAAAAATCACGAAATTGGCGTCGAGAAGGAAGGCCATGATTTATTGAATTGGCCTCCGAATAGGCGGATGCTAATTCTTTGGATTAAATAATTCAATAATCTTAAATATCGTCAAGAATTGGCGTCCCTCTGAAAGGGCGCTGATTGATTAATTCGCCTCTCCCCTGAAAGGCGCTATTTCCTCAGATTACAAAATCCAATAATTCCAACAATTCCAAGAATTGACGTCTCTTCGAGAAACTGCCACTTGAAGAATGTGCGTCTTCATAGGGAGGCGCCAATGTTCTTGAGTCGACCTATAAGAATCGACGTCTCTTCGAGAAGGTGCCACTTTAAGAATTCGCGTCTTCCAGAGGGGACGCTAATCCCTTTTGAGTCGACCTTCGAATGTTGGGTCGCCGCCATGGAACTAGCGTCAACTGTAGGAGGCGCCAATTAAAGAATTGGCATCGATTGCAGTAGTCGCTGATTTTTTTTAATCGCCAACAAATGCCCCCCACCGGTGGATGCCGCGAACAAGGTAAGAGGGAGCGGGGTCTGTGGGTGCAACTTCTTCCCCTCAAAAATCTTCAGCTTAGCAAGAATGCTCTTGGCCGCGAACTGTATCGATCGGTCCTAACAAAGGATCAGGCCCCAAACAAGATAATGTCGTCGATATTGGGTCTATACCGACGCAAGGATATCTGGTTTATCTGGTCTCAGATGGAAGGTTCAAGCCACGGGGTTGTAGTGATCATCCCGGTGGGACGGATGGGTTGGTCCTATCTGAGAGACGAGTGCCAACCCGAGTGGTATCGCTGGCATTGGGTTTATGCTGATGCAAGGAATTAGGTTTATCTGGCTTAGACGAAAGGTCTAGACTAGGATCCTCAGTTAAGACCCAAAAGGCCATAAGCACTGAGTTGAGTGATTCGCCAATGCTAGGATTGCATCGACGCAAGGAGTTCATGTTTCTCCAATTTAGACGGAAGGTCTAGATCGTACCTCTCGACTAAGGCCTCGGAAGGCCATGGGTGCCGAGTTAAAATATTAAGGAATCATTTCTTTCTCTTCTCCCTTCTTTTTTTTTTATCTTCTCTTTCTTCTTCTCTTTTTTTTCTTTTTGAGTATCACGATGGGACCAGATTATAAGGATATAGTAATGTCGTTGACATTGGGTCTATGTCAACGCAAAGGAATTGGGTTTATACGGCTTACACGAAAGGTCTAGGGCGTGCCCTTGGCTAAGACCCTGGAAGGTCATGGGCGCCGAGTTGAGTGGTTCATCAATGTTGGAATTGCATCGACGCAAGGTGTTCGGGTTTCCCCCACTTAGACGAAAGGTCTTGTGTTGAGTTGCGTCAATGATTTTGATGATAACGAAACCCCAGAATGGCAGTACAATTCGTAATTACAAAAGTGGGAGCACAAGTAGGCCCACAAAGCCATTTTCATGATAAACTAATGCTCACGCTAATCATCCTTCCAAAATGCCCAGAATAACGCAAATAAACCTCAAATGAATGTTAAAGTTGTTCAAAACATAAGGCCTTGTTATATGGATATGTTTTATTGGGCTAACACATTTGTTTTGTAGAGAAAACACAGTTTGGTCGACCAATAAGACTGGTTCAGTCGACCAAATTCTCCAGTAACCAATGGACTGAACTCTGATAGAGTTCGGTCGAGCGAAATGGGGATTTCGATCAACCGATTCTCCCAGTGTTGGAAGCTCTGATATTTCTCGGAGTTCAGTCAACTGACCAAAAATTTTGGTCGACCGAACCCTTCGAAGCAGCAAATGTTGACTTCTTTTTTCACCAACATGGGCAGCCTTCTCTTTATGACTTTTGAGTCCCAAAGCCTCCAGACATGCCAGGAAATGTTGATCTGTGTCTTGGCATGTCCCTTGACCAACCAAGAGATGTAAAAACACCTCATTGGGCCAAGAAACTAAAATAAACCAAGGGGATTCAAGGGAGGCCATCCAAGGAGAAAGAGGGCTGCTACAATACCTCCGTGAACAATACTCCGTCCAGGGATTCTTCATCCAACTTCAAGCTTTCCAAGATCTATCTGAAGCCATTCAAGTGGAAATCAAGTGGAGATTCAAACTTCATCCAAAATATGCATCACCTACTCAGGGGGAGCTTAAATCAGAATTTTTCTTTTGTGTTTCTTCTTCTAAATTCTTCAAGCTTCAAATGTGTGCTATCTGTAATCTTGTGGACGTCAAAAAAGAGAGAAGAAAAAGAATGTTCCGGCGGCACGGACGTCTTGACATCTCAAGAGCAAGTCGAAGATGGGAAGGCCGAATAAACTCCATACCTCCTCCAAGCAGGACGAATATATCCCCGGTGCTCCACCACCCAACAAAGAAGCCCCTCAGGCAGAAGAGACAGCCCCGGGGATATGGGACTTCAAAGTCGGGAATTCAAAAGAAACTCGGGAATTCAAACACATGTTCGGCATGCGTCGGAAATCACTCAAAGTCCTGAACTGGGACTCGGAGCCCAACAACTAAAGCAACACGAGAGGACAGGCGTCCATCCGAATCATCGCTAAGCCGGGAAGAAATCTAATGATCTTAAACTTGCGCGGCTGTACCTATACAACCTTAAACCGGCGCGCCCCTTGCAAGAGCTTGTAACCGGCACGCCCCATTCATTGGCATGTAACCGGCGCACCCCATGCATGCTGCTAATCCGGTGCGCACAACCCCGCGCTGGTTTAACCCCAAGGCATCCCATCCTACCTGCGGTCCCCTTTTTTCTGCAAATAGAACGCCGTTGCTTTCCCTGAAATAGCCAGGTCTCCTGTGCCTGACCAGTGTGCAACCGCCTGAACCACTCAAGCTCCCTGGAATGGAAATCTTTGAGCTCCGCACCGGCCGCCCCTCTCCACCGGTCGCCGTCAGCCAATCCCTGAAGAGCACCTTCCCTACTCTACCGCCCTACACATCTGCAGGTCACTCGATTGCCTTCGGTTGGGGAGAAAGAGAAGACACTTGTCGCTAGCTTCAGAGGCTTCTTCCTCCCTACTCCACTGATACATATATATGCAACGAACACCCCACATAGCAGGCTCTGAGCAAGGGCTCTCGTCGGGTTGGCTGGCTGGCTGGCTGGCTCTCTCTGAAAGGAGTTCAACCGAGGGAAGAAAAAAGGGAGAGAGAGTTTGGTTCAGCTGGGAGTTCTCTCAGAAGAAAAAGAAGAATCCCTATCCCTGTGCCTGCTAGGTGAAGAAAAAGAGAGATTGAGCATGAGAGAAGAGAGGTGAGCTTGGAGGGGGAGGAGCTTGTGCTCCGCTCCCCCTCCCCCATCGATGTATTTCTTCTTTCTCTCTGATGTATTCCCCCCTTTGGCTCTGGGGCAGATTCCCTAATGTCTTTCCCCTTGCGGATGAATAGAAAGAAAAGCTTTTTGCAACATATGGTGTCCCACTGCTTCATCCTCTTTTCCTTTTTCCCCCTCTCTTTACCTTCTGCTCATCCATGGTGCTTTGAAGTCTGCTCCTCCATAGCATGGTCTTCAAAGGAACCGTCGGAGGGATGAATATTCACAGCCTTCCTTGGCGAATATCTGCCCCATTGGGGGCTCCTACGAAGTCACTACCCATGAACTGCTAGAACCCCTTGAAGGCTGGTCCTCGAGACTTTTGCATTCAACTATGGGACATCAGACTGCTGTTAGGCCACTCCGAGTTCTTGGGATCGTCCCGGAATACTCCGTTTAACAGTCCCTTATTTCGCCCTGGAAAACCTCAGTCCGGGGGAGATGCTGCCCAATTTTTGCCAGAAATATGAACAATAAGAACGAACTAAAGCTCCCTCAGAGCATGAACTGAACTTTGGAGTTCCTGAACCCCTTTGAACGAACCACCCAAACTTTGATCTTAACAGATGAATAAAACACTTTGAACATTCGAATCAACCTATTTTGCTGAGTGAATAAACAGCCTAACTACTTGCTAAACCTGCGAGCTGAACAAAAGATAAAAATAGCGAGTTCTGCCTCAATCCGACGCGCTCCTAATCTGGCGCGCACTTATCCGGCACGGTACCCCCCCGCGCCGCTTTAGCCCCACACTCATAAACCTTTTTGCCCCTTTTGGCTCCAAACCGCCGCGCCCCCTTCGCTCCGAATTCAACCCTCTCACAAAACACATTACTACTCCTTGCCTCCTAAACCGGTGCGCCCTCTTCCGTGCCGGATTAAAACCTCTCACGAAATGCACCCCCATTCTTTGCCATCTAAACCGACACGCCTCTTGCTTGCCCGCAAAAACCGGCGCGCCCCTGGCATGCCCACCTAAATCGGTGCGCCCCCCATGCTGCCTTCAAACCGGCGCGCCCCTTTGTTCCACCTAAACCGGTGTGCCTTCCAAAGAAATATAATTAACCAAACAAAGAAAGGAATATGAAGCCAATAATCAAAAGTTGCCCCTGCTATAATCAAAATTTTGTTCCAGGTGTGTGCAGCTGGGCCCTGCTTGGGCGGGTGCAGTAGCCTAGGCTTCCTTGGGGATCCAGACTTGTTTGAGCTTAGCCGACTTGTGGGCCGGCGTGTTCTTCGGTGCTGCGGCCGGGACGGCGGGCATCACCTTCTCTTTCATCTTCTCCAGCCCTTGGAAGAAGTTGCGGACTGGTACAGTTGGTACGATGCGGTCTGGAATCACTTAAGACCTCTGTCCATCAAGGTGGACTCGGATGCCCCCGACAGTCATGGACTTCCCGGAGCTGGAGATTCGGTGCCCCGGGGTAGCGCCAGCATTGTTTCTTCGGAGCCTCCTCCGGTGAGATGCCGATCCCTGGTGAGGTGTGTTGGCAGTCTAGTGCACGTGGTGCACGTTGTAGCTTAGCATCCCGGTTGGGGCGGTGTTGTTGTTTCTGGCCGAAGCTTGGTCGGCGGCAGCTTCCGTGACTCCCTGGGTGGGAGTGCTGGTCTTGGGCTCGTCGGACGCTTCCACGTCCAGTATGTTGACAAAGGCCACCCCAAGAAAGTTGGGGAAGCCAACCACGGGCGGGAAGCTCCCGAAGTTAAGGGGGATGGCAAGATAGCCACCCCTGACGTGGCTCTCGACGGGCTAGGAACCGAAGCTGGTCGCCATCCTTAGTGTCCAAGTGTGATTTTCCTACATTTGCAAAAATAGCGCAATTAGTATTACAAGAAGGGGGCCACAGAGCCCCTAATTCCGGCAAAGAGATGAAGGGTGGATTGGTCCCACCGGGTGTGCCAGACTTGTGGACGCACTTTTTATCAATTAAGTTATTTTTTATTCTTGTTATTGATTTGTTAAGTGTGTGGACGTGCCAGTCACGAAGTGATGATTTATTCGGGCTTCGTGGCAGTCCTTGGTGCGCTCGATCTGACTCCGTCAGTGGATTGTATGGTTCGGGTCGGGACCGAATCGCGCCGTGCCATAAAGGTCACGACGTCATTTACATCCCCCATATAAGAGAACACCCTTGATTAATTACCGGAATTAGGGGCCCTGCGGCCTGAAAGAACTAATACTAATTGCAAACGTGTAGGGAAGAATAAACCACACTCGGGGGCCTGCATCGGGGTACAAGCATTCGGATGTGTCGGCCACTTTGCGGGCCACTTCATGGTTGGGCGAAAGCCCAAAACAAGTGCGCAGTGTAAATCGAGATAAACCCGTTCAAATGTCTGCCGAGTTCACGACAATTTCAATAATGGACCGGGTAAGATCCGGGTGGAGGATGGGTCCGGTTTGATTGGAATGTCGGCCCAAAGCGATGTTGAATCACGGCCATGTTGGGATGACTCCCAAAGTCTGGACCCGACCCGCAAAGGTAGCGCTACTATTCCCTTTTACACTGGGTCACGGGGAGAGATGAGGCCAAAGAATGGATTTCACCCCTCTTTGTTGCCTGGATTTTAATTGCATTTTTTGTTGCTTATTTCCTTTTCTGCACATTTTTTGGGTGGTTCTGGTAGTTTTCTTTTCTATTTACTACACACATTTCCCTTTTTTATTTTTTTATCACATATTTAAATATATGTATATATATATTTATTTATTTCCTTTATTATATCTTTTATGCATCTTTTGATTTGTTTTAATCACTATTATCCTCGTATTTCTTTTAGTCACATTCGGAATGTATGTAAAGGAATGGGCGATCGGAAAGCCGGGGAGAGGTCTGTGCAATGCCCGGAGAGGGTCGGTGGAAGGAAGATTGACTCTATGCAGTTAGGAGCAAGGTCCGTACAACCGGAGTTCAAAGTCTGTGCAAGTTGGAACGAGGCCGGTGCAGGTTGAGCGAAGTCTATGCGGTTAAGCCTCGGGTCTGTGCAGTGAGAGGTCAAGTCCATACAAGGGTGGCTCAAGGTCTAGGCGAATCAGCCTGGGAAAGGAGGAGGTTAATGCAGGCCTGGGAGTGTGCCGGACAAGGTACCAAGAGGGGTGAGGGGCTGTACCGGGTGAGGCCTGGGCTGGTGTACCGTGTGAGGGCCAAGGAGGGGTGTGCCGGGGAAGCGCATGAGAGGTGTACCGGGTAGGGCTGCGCAAAGTGTGTGCCGGGGAAGGGCAAGGTAGGTGTGCCGGGTTAGGGGCTGGGGTCTGTGCCGGGGAAGGCCGAGGTAGGTGTGTCGGGTTAGGGGCTGGGGTGTGCCGTGTGAGGGCCGTGGTAGGTGTGCCGAGTTAGGGGCTGGGGTGTGCCGGGGGAAGCTGGGCTGGGCTGTGCCGGAGAAGGCTGGGCCGGGGTGTGTGTCAGCCAGGGTGTGTGTGAGACCGTGCAAGGGAAGGCTGGGCTAGAGTGTGCTGGCCAGGATGAGATTGGAGTGTGTCGGATAAGAGAGGCGAGGGTGTACCGGGTGGATGCTCAGGAGAAGGTGTGTTGGGTAAGGGATATTCCGGATGTGCCGACTGAGACTGAGCTGGGGTGTGGCGGGTAAGGGTCATGAGGGGCCTCCCCTTCCTCATTTTCTTATGTCCTTTCTTCTCTTCCCATCCTTGTTTTTATGCAATGCACATGGGCTTTCTCTCCCTTTCTCTTAATTATACCCCCTTCTCTCTTCTTTGCATGACAGGCGTTCAAATTGCTTGGTTATCACCCGGTCCGGTTCTCTCCGTATGATCCATAGTCCATTGTCTTGGTTGAAGCACTTTTACATTAGTCATTTCATTTGTTTGTTACTTCTTTTTGTCTTTTAACATGGTATTGCCCCATTTGTTTGTTGCTTCCTTTTACCTTTTAACATGTTATTGTTTCTAACAAAAATTCGACAGCATCTCCCCTTGACCCGGATGGTAAGGGAGATAAAGGGAACTCGCCTACAAGGAGTGGCGGAACCCGACAATTTGAGGTGCATGCCAAGGGCGACGATGCCTTTGATAACACTTCAGAAAGCCCGGAGGGACCGACAAACGGAAGATACCTCTAATACTAGCTGGGGTGCACCGAGTAAGAAGTGGGGACTGGTGTGCCGGGCTGGCTGGCGCTGAGGGGGGTGTACCGGGCTAGGCTCGAATAAGGGCTGTGTCGGGCTAGGCTCGGCCAGGGACTGCACCGGGTTAGGAGTGTGCCGGCCAGGAGTGACTGGGGCGTTCCGGGTAAGGCACAAGAGGCCGTGCCTGGCAAAAGTGGGAGGGAGTGCATCGAGTTGGAAAGGCCAGGGGTGTACCAAACTGGGGTTAACTCATGAGGATGGCAATGAAGGAAAGGAATGGACTAGGGGCCTCGGCTCGGTCAATCCAGGGGGAACTTCAGTTAGGAAAGGGAAAGAGCGTGGCAGAGGTAGCAAAGGGAAAGGCATTGGGCTCGTGGGGTTCGAGAAAAGGGAAGAGTAAACTCCCTTGGGCCGAAGACTAAGCGTAAGGCAAGGGATCATATGGGGGAACAACATCGACATGGAGAATCCAAGACACCGGAGAGGGAGAGAAAATGAACAACACACCATGCATAATGGCATAAACCAACGGACGCAACAAGAAACCCAAGAAGAGTGATTTTCATTCATAAAGAGGAATGACAACGGCCGGCCATAAACATTGCAAAGCACATTCGTGCTGAAACTACGGACAGGGGAGGGGAGAAGAGCATGAAAATGAAAGGAGAAGAAGGAAACAGAGAGAGTGTTGGGGCCGAGCAGGGGTGACTACTCCCTGCCCTTCCCCCACTCCCTCCTCTACTTCAAAGCTCACTTTCCCTCTCTCACTCTCTTCCTTACTCTCTCTTTCCCGGTGGTCACCGGAGAACCTCACGCCGGAGTCCTCCTCTTCCTCTTCTATCTTCTTCTTCCTCTCTTCTCCTTCTTCTCTTCTGTTGCAGCATCATTGTCTCTCTCTGTGTCTCCTTCCGTGTGTCCGTTCGCATGGAGAGGAGGGGGTTTTTATACCCCAGCAGCGATGAGATCGGGCGAAGGCGGGAGCGTGATGGCATTGAATGGGATTTGACTTCGTCATCCTTGGTGGCAGGAGGGAGTAGCTTACGTGCCCTCCTCCCTGGGAGACATCTCAGCCAGTTCGCTGCCCGCCAAGAGCCGTAGGGGATGGGCATCACGTCCATTCTACCGGTTGCACCGGGTGGCAAGGTGTGCCGCTGAGAGGCCGAAAGGTTGTGCCGCTGGAAGACACAGTAGGTGTGCCGCTGAAGGGCCAAAAAAGTGTGCCGTTCGAGGGTCCTAAGGTCGTACCGCTGAGGGGTCAGCTCGGGTGTGCCGCTGAGGGGGGCCACCCGGGTGTGCCGCTGGGGCTGGGGGCAGCAACGTGTGCCGCTGAAGCGTGCTGGCCAAGTGTGCCGATGGAGGGGGCTGTCCGATGTACGGTGGGGAGCTCCCACCGGTGTGCCACTGAGGGGGCATGAGGGTGTGCCGCCAGAGGCGTCTGGGGGGAGCGTGCCGCTGGGGAGGCTGGCGGGTGTACCGGTGGGGAGCTCCCACCGGTGTGCCGCTGAGGGGGCACGAGGGTGTGCCGCCGGAGGCGTCTGGGCGGAGCCTACCTCTGAAGAGGCTGGCGGTGTGCCGGTGAAGATTCCTGGGGGAGTGTGCCGTTGGAGGGGCAGGAGGGCGTGCCGCTGGAGCATGTTGAAGCCCATTACGAGCACGCGTCGCGGTCCACTTGGTTTTCTTCGGGGCCCACGGGTTGTGAGCTTTCCGGGGGTTAATTTCTCTTCGCTATCGTGGCTTCGAAGACGGCTTCACGGCAGTATGCATATTCGGGGAGTCTGGGTGGCCAGTCGCTCCGGGGTTTTTTGCTTGATGTTGATGTTGTGTTAATGCGAGGCCGGACCGGGACACATGGGCGTGCAATTTTGCACGTCCACAATTTCCCAAAACAAAAAATCTTTTGAGCACAAGATCACAACATCATATGTTCATGAAAAAGAAAACAGCTCACACACCAAGCCAAAACATGTCCAATCTAAACCATGCAAATTTCAAAGAAGATTTTCAAATGTTAATTGATTTCACTGTGGTAGATTTGGTCATGTTATAGCAAATTATTGGTTCAAACAAGATACTTAAAGAGATCATGATGTTTGGATCAAAAAGAGATATGTGCAAAATTGGACTAACTCTCATGGACCCAAATTAGTTTGGGTACCAAAATCAATTGGATGAGAATGTTGTATCTTGCAGATATGCCTTGAAGCTAGGGGGAGCAAGTGGTACTTGGACAGCGGCTGCTTAAGGCATATGATAGGGGACACGAAGGTGTTCTCCACACTACAGGACAAGGATGGAGGCTCTGTTGCCTTTGGAGGAAAGGATAAAGGTAAAATCATTAGAATTGGCAACATAGGTAAGAATTCTGGAACTTTAATTGAAAATGTTCTTTTGGTGAAGGGCTTGAATCATAACTTATTGAGCATAAGCCAATTGTGTGACAAGGGCTTCAAAATTATTTTTGATGAAACTCACTGCCTTGTCATGAATAAAATCACAAATGAAATAAAATTCATTGGAAAAAGGAACAATAATGTATACACCGTTGATCTTGACAATGTTTCATGCGATGATGTGTGTTTGGTAAAAAATAATATAAAATAACAAAATAATAAAAAAAACAACAAAAATGTAAAGATAAAAAAATGGTGTTTTTATTTTACCTCCACAAGCCCCCCTGGCTAGAGCCGCTCCGCATACATTGCCCTATAGAGGCGCAGATAGTCCTCACTATCCTGCGCCTGTGATTCCACGAGCGTGCCACCCCACTATCAGTCTTCGTACTGTTCGGGGAAGCGCACCTGTCAATCAACACAGGTTACCGGCCCGCGTGTCTTCTTTTCAACGCGGGGTGATGTAGTCATGCCTACCCATTCCTGGGCGAGCCCTAAGGTCCTCATGGCTAACCGTAGTCTGAGGGGCTCAATTTCATTCAAGCAATGGAGCCAGAGGTCCCGTCCAAACCGGGCATGGCTTCCTATTACCCACGGCTAGTCGACATTGACCATGTTTGAGTAAGGCCTCCAGTTCACCTATGTTAAGTTGTACATATCTTCTTAGTCAGCCAAAAATATAAAAAAAGATAAATAAATAAATAAATATAAAATACAAAAAAGAGAAAAAGAATCCTACCATCGCTGCATGGAACTCTTGCAGCTCCCGTTTTAACACCATTAGTTGGTAGGATATAGATGATGTGCTCAAGATGGATTGCCATCGTATAGCCAGTGGGACCGTCACTGGTCGCCAATGCCGAGCTCTCCCCATTGGAAGGTAATAGTAGCTCCATAGCTGCGCCATCATGTGTTATTGGCATCAAAAAATATAAAAAAATATATAAAATAAAAATAACAACAAAAAAATAACAAAAAATAATAAAAATAATAAAAAGAAGAAAAAGAGAAAATAAAATCTATTACCTAGATGAAAGGTGTAAACTCACTTACTGTCACCTCCCGGTCTGTCCTTTGGGACAGACCTGTCAATAGATGTGCCAGCACGGCAGCTCCCCAGGCGTACTGTCCTACTCTCTCCAAGTCTACTAGCAACTTTAGGAAACGACAGTGGATGTTGTCTCCCTTAGAGCCCAGTAGCAATTTTTCCAATAGAAAGAGGAGAAACCTCCTCAAATCCATGTTGGTCCTCTCCCAGTTGCTGGCATCCATGCAGTATATAGCACGGGCACCTCTTTCAACCCTCTCCATGAATTCCTCCAGGGACTCATCATCCCATGGACGAGTGTCAGTAAGCCCTAACACCTCCATGATGGACGCCCTAGCTACTCACCTATTCTTCCGACCATCTAGGTCTAACCCTAGTAGCTTCTGGGCACCTTCTCGGTAGTCCGCATAGGTGACACCAGTCACTGCCTCGTCATCCACTTTGAGGCCCGTGATTCGGACCATATCTTCCAGGTTCGGCACCATGTGCCCCCACAGCATCAAGAATGCCTGACTCACTGGGTCCCATCTTCGACGTAGTGCTTGGATAAGGGCGAGGTCGAGCTTGATCGGCTCGATTCGTAGAAAGGCTCCGAACCCCATCACGTCTAGTCGGGCCTTCTAGAAGTTCGGGAGACCCCGATATGCGGCCACCACCAACTCCTAGGAGATGTGTGACCTCATCATACTCTACAAAAATGTAAGAAGTTGGAAAGAGGTACATTGCCAAGAAAAGGAGAGGAAGGATGAAGGAAGAAAGGAAAGGATTCACTTACGAGCTGCGATTGGGTCCTCTCACTGAGTTGCCCTTCGATCTCTGAAATTCTCCTGGAACTGCTGTCGGATCTGCTCCTCTTCGAGGAGCGGGAAGACTCACCCTCTGCCCTGAAGCTAGATTCACCCAACATCCTGAAAAGTGAGTAACTCTCACTACCCTCCCTTCCTACAAACTCTCACTCCTCAAATTAGCTTTTACGACTCTGGTGTTCCCAAGTCAAGCGAAAGGGGAGGTATTTATAGGATTGGAAGGGAGGTGGTCTGGATCTATCACCATTACCCCTAGCAATGGCCCTTGTGATGAGACACCCTCCTTTCACCTTCGTGCGTCACTTCGCTATATGGAATGACTAATTCGGAGGCGTGATTTGTTGACGCGCCATCCCTAGACGGTCCAAAGATCTCTCGTGCTCATTGTCATGTTGCCAATAATGGGAAACATTCACGCGGGAAAAGTGGTCTAGAGGACAGCATCATTGAAATTGGTGGTAGATTCCTTCGAAAACAATGGTCACGATACCCTCACGTGCCACTTCGCCATGTGGAGTAAATGGTTCGGAGGCGTGATTTGTTGACCAGCCACTCCTATACGGTCTAAAGATTCTCCGTGTCCATTATCCTGTTACGACTACTTTTAGCACAAAAAAGAAAATGGAAAACATTCACGTGGGAAAAGAGGACTAGGGGCCGACATTGTTGAAGTCGGTGGGAGATTCCCTTTGAAAATCATGGCCACGGTGAGTCACCACTCCATGTTTTAAAGAGAAATATCGCCGAGCATGTCACGTGGGAACCAATGTGGTAGAGAAGAGGCGTAGAGGAGAAGGAACACACAAGGGCAAACAAGCCCCATTGAAACTAAGTCATTCCGCCCATGCATCTATATAAAGTGTCGTGCCCATAGAGCGGGTGTACAAGTAACTCCCTAACTCTCGTCATCCTCCTGGTCGCCTCTCTTCTCTCTCCTAAGGCAGGAAGTCCCAGGGAGGCCTTTGTAGACACGTCATTTTTGACATTACCTTGAGTAAATATCATATTACACCAAGATACCCCAAGATTGCCTTCACATTTTTAATTACTTTGGTGATTTCCTATTTTTATGAATTTTTTTACATTTTTTTCGTGAAAATTCTTTGACGCGTCAAGCTGCTTAGACGCCTCACTTGAGGCGTCTAGGAGCCTATACGCCTTCTTTAGAGACTCGTGTAGCGCGCACGCGGCATCACTCCGGCCGTTTAGTTTGACATTTTGAATAAATCCAATCATAAAGACGTCTTGTCGACTAGACACGCCCTTCAAGAGTCACGGTTACCCGCCGAAACCACGCGCTTTCTCCACTATCGACGACTTTCGATGGCGGCGATTCGGTGGGAGAAGATGGGCGCGTCCAGGGTCTCGGACGCCTCAACATTGAGGCGTCCAAGAGATTGGATGCCTCAATAAATTAGATTAAAATAAAAAAATAAAAAATATATATTGAGGCATCCAAGGTCCTGGACGCCTCAACCTTGAGGCGTCCAGGCTCCTGGACGCCTCAATCATTCTTCCCTCTATAAATAAAGGACCCCCTCCCTCGAAGGGAGAGAGCTTCAGATCCGACAGAGGAAGGAGAGACTCTGTCGGATCTCATTTCTAACCCGTGAGTTTTTACAGGGGGAGGTTCTGCCGGCTTCCCGAGTGCCCGCGCTCGCGAGAGGAAGGCTAGCTCCATCCATTCTACTTCCACGTCGTCCCTACACTACCGAAACTCCGTCGGATCCCGCCATCAGCATCTTCAATAAGCCATTCTCTCCCCTTCTCTTTTATCATTTTGTCACATGCATCATCTTGTCATTTGTCATCTCCCTTCATAAGAGAGATCCGTTTATGCATGTTTGCATGATCTTCCATCCATCATAGCATTTTCCTCCTACTCGTGTTCGAGAGGGGTTTAAAAATAACACCAAGTAGGTGTGTGTCTTGCCACGATTTCATCATTCTTCATCACAAGGGACTAATACTACACTGCCATCTTTCTTATTCACTTGTTATCTGTCTGTTTCCTCTTTTACAAGGGTAACCAAGGAAAGCCTTCTCCATCGGCTGGCCGAAGGGAGAGGAAGAAGCAACCAGCCATTTCCCACTTTTGAGGTAAGCGCGATCATTCTTCTTATTTTGGGGTCTCTGGCCCCTGGCGATCACATCTATATCCTTGAGGCCGCGGTGAGTCACTTCCCGCAATGGCCATTTAAATTTATGTCATTTATATCCTGTTATATTCTCATATCCTCTATATTCTCGAGGCCGCGGCGAGTCACTTCCCGCAATGGCCGTTTAAATTTCTGTCATTTATATCCTGTGTTATTTTCATACCTTCTCATATTCTCGAGGCCGCGGTGAGTCACTTCCCGTAATGGCCGTTTAAATTTCTGTCATTTATATCCTATGTTGTTTTCATATCTTCTCATATTCTCAAGGCCGCAGCGAGTCACTTCCCGCAATGACTGTTTAAATTAATGTCATTTAAATTCTGCACTTTTCCCATCCCTCGAGGTCGCGGAGAGTCATTTCCCGCTATGGCCGTTTAATCTCCATATCTTGGTTACGTTGCATCTATTCTGCACACCCCACCGGAGCAATCTCCCATAGTGGTCTCTCTACTTCTCTCTCTTTTTCCGTGTCGTAGCAAAATGAGCCCGCAGGCTCCGCTCGCCTCAGGCAATCCGCGTGACGTTGCTCACATCTTGGCAATCACGGTGGGACCACTTTCGCTTTCTCTGGGTTACTCTTGCAATATCGGCATCGCCGTATGCTCCTCCACTCGGCACTCACCTGTGCCTCTCCACCTTTGCGCCCTCGCGCGCTCCAGTTGTGCTCATAGTAGCACTTTCAGTTCTTATCCCTCGTGCACCTCGTGCACTTCACCCCTAGTCCCTTGTAATTCATTGGGTGTTGATTATATCTTTGATATCTCTGTTGTTTTCTTATGTTCTGTATATCTGTTCAGCACTTCATTGCATACATCCACCCCCTTTTTTATTTTTATTTCTTTTCTATAGATCACCCTCTCTCGGTGAAGGAAGGACTCTCCGTTTGGGAATTCCTCTCGACGGACTAGGATCTCCTCCACCGGGACCTCCGTAAGTCCCCGATAGCGAAGGATTCCCTCTTCGTTCACTGGGCTGGTTGTACCATTGAAGTTCCCCGGAGTTATTCGACCCATCCGTGGTGAGACAAGCAACCCCAGTTGACACGGTGGTGAAACAAAGTTAATCAGGGTCCTTCCTTTTGTGTGAACTTCAAATTTGGCTAAAAATAAAAAATATATATAAACGAAAACAAAAAAAGGGCGTAAAGGCATCTACTTGTTTGATAATCTCTGCTATCTATTTGTTGGTGCATATTTTTGCGTTCCGGAAGAACTTTGAAAATGGCCCACGAGTCTTTTGAGGAGAACCACCCTGGTCGTGGTCAGTCAGTCGAGCCGCGAGTCCATGCTATGGACTCAGGCCCTTCCTATGAGCCCTCACATGAGGTGCATGTTACCGCAGGGGACACATCCCCACCACAGGACATCTCCTCTTTGCTAGGTGTCCTTGCCAACACGGAGCTCACCTCTGAGCAGCTCCGGGCCTTCTAGGCCATTCTGAAAGGGAAATCCATTTCTCCCACCCCCCAAGAGTCAATTCCAGCCATCGCACCCCTCCAAGAGTTGGTGCAGGCCATCCCATCTCCTTCATCGGTGCAAGACATCTCTTCTCCCTCACTTCAAGGGCAGGCAAGCCAACAACCTCCCTTGTTCCAATTCTCTTCACAATCTCAAACCCCTGTCGTTCCTCACACGCCACTCCAGGCAGGGCTAGCTGTTGGCGGCCCGACAGCTCCCTCCCATTCGGGGTTTCCTCCTCAAATCTCCGGGAGACATCTTCCTCCCCAATGGTAGGTGCCACCTTCACCCTTCGAAGAGCTCGCCCAATCGCTCCTCAACAGGTTCAATAGAATGGATGAACAGTTTTAGAATTTAAAGAAAATGGTGGACGTTAAATCCACCCCGGAGGTTGCTTTGCAAATCCTTCCGGTGATCCATCTTCCTCCCTCTGAAATGCCTACATACCACAGGTACAATGGCACTGGCAACCCCTTTATTCACCTCAAGGACTTAGTGTACAAATCCTCCTAATGGCAAAATGACCAGAGATCCCTGGCATACCTCTTTCGGAGATCATTGGACGGTCCTACGCTAGAATGATTCTATTCTTTGGAGCCCGGCGAGGCCGAGAATTTTGATACAGTGCAAAGAAGATTCTTACAAAAGTATTGAGATAGGGTTGGTCTCTCTCTTTCCATTACTGACCTAGTGGGCGAGAAAATGAAGCCCGGCGAAGATTTTGTCCGTTATGCTGACAGATAGAGGTCTCTGGCAGAGAGGATCAGAGATACCCTCTCAGAGCCCGGACAAGTGAAAATGATTGTGTCCAATGCAACCCCACAGTTCAAACACGTCCTGGCCATGAACAAGTTCACTACAATGGAAGAGCTCTATGAAAGGTCCCGGTATATCAAAACCCAGTTAAAAGATTCCCCCATTATGCACATGTTTGAGCCGCCGAAGCCCAAGGTGGTCAGAAAGACAGGCACTGGTGTCCCAAGTGGAGCGACAGAAGAGGTCGTAACAAATGAGCAAGTAAGTGCAGTCAACAACGCCAACTATGCAGCCAACCCAAGTGGAGCGACAGAAGGGGTCGTAACAAGTGTCCCAAGTGGAGCGACTTCCCCTCCAGCAAGGTCCTTTCCCCTCTCATCCTCCACCCCAAAACAATCCACCCCAGAACAATATGCCTCAACTATTTCAACCCCAGCAACAACCCCGACCCCAGCAACAACAACCACCACCTCGGTACCACTAGGTTCCACCCCCAGGGAATTACGGCCCCCCACAGTAACAAAGAAGGTCGATTGGCCCCAAGAGAGCCTATTACCCACCATTGCCAGAAACTTTGGCAGATATTTTCAGCGCCATCATGGCCTCAAACACCCTCATCCTACCCAGGGAAAGGCTCGCATGGCCCTCAAATGTTGATACCTCCAGATACTGCGTCTACCACAGGCAGCCATGACACACAGTGGAGAACTGCTTCCAGTTTAAAGATTACATCTACGATATGAATGATGAAGGCGGAATTGACTGGGATGAAATGAGGCGATACATCGCCGCTCTCAAAGCCAGGAGACCTCCTCCTAGGCCACAGTTTCAACAACAGCTACAACAGCAGTTACAGCTACAACCACAACAACAACAACAACAGCCTCAGCAGGCCCAACCATAACAACCCAACATGGGCATAATCCAGAATCCATTACCGGAGCACCAACAACCCAATCACCAGGTCAACCCCATCTCCTCCTTCCTGCAAGTTGTGAGAGAACAGGGTTGGCACCCAGAAAGTACCTCCGTTCTTGCTGCCGTCAACCCTATCGTCAGGCAACCCCCTCGCCTTACCCGGGTAGCACCTCTCTCTCATCAACCCGCATCACAACCTATAGCGCGGCCTTCACCATTTCCACATCCATCACGCCCTCTCATCCTCACCCTTCCCACTAACCCGCCAATGACCTACCAGCCAACGACCTCTACTATGCCCTCACACCCTCTCATCTTCTCTCACCCCTCCATTTTGCCATCCACCCCGACTACACTTACACTTATGCCTTCCAAACCTCTTATCATCCGCCAGCCGTACGTGACCCCGCATATCTCCACCATACCTCCACCAACGCCCTCAAAACCACTCATCACCCACCGTCCATCTCAGAACTATTATCCATCTCAAGCCTTATCCACTTCCACTTTGCCTCCTCCTCCACCTTCCAGACCCCTTACCCTCCATAGCCCACATGAGATCCCCTCTACCTCCACTTTGCCTCCGCCTCTACCTTCCAAACCCCTTACCCTCCATAGCCCATATGAGATCCCCTCTACCACCACCATGCCTCCACCTAACAAACCCCTCATCAGAACCCCCGCTCCCATCGTCACCCCGGCCTCATCAACCATTCCTCCACCACTACCCCTCAAACCCCTGTTAAAACCCGCATCTAACCCCATAGAGGTGTAAAAGTCACAAGCGATGGTGCTCCGGAGTGAAAGGATTTTCCATAGGGTTTTCCCACAGAACAGCCAGAATCCCGAGCAGTCTCAGCCAGAAAAGGACAATGGAGAACAGCCATAAAAATCCATCCCTAGAACACAGTATGATTTGTTAAAACATCTAGACAAGACGCCCGCTCGGATCTCCATCCTTGAGCTGCTTCAGAGATCCACATCCCATCAGGCCGCCTTAATGGAATATCTTCAATGGGTCATGGTGAATGAGGACCTCCCTGTAGAGAAGATTTTGGCCATTCTGACACCGACGGACACACAGCCATCCATTGTGTTCCATAATCACGAGCTTGCCCCCAAGGAAGCTTGAAAGTATGCATTGTGTGTTTCAATAAAAATCAATGGAGTATCCATACACCCGTGTTTGGTGGACACGGGCGCATCCATAAACGTAATCTCCATGAGCACCCTTCAGTTATGTGAGGTCGGTGTGGAGCTGATAAGACCTTCCTCAATCACAGTCACAGCTTATGATAATAGTAAAAGGCCACCACAGGGAATGATTATCCTGAGGGCAGAGTTAGACACTGTGTCAGTCTCTACGGAATTCCATGTCCTCTACATGGATCCCACATTCAAGGCTATACTGGGTCGCCCCTATATTGAAGTCATGGATGATGTGCCTTCCACCAACCACCAATGCCTAAAGTTTCCATACAATGGGAGGATTATTAAAGTGATCAGTACACCTATCATTCATATAGTGGATGCTATTAATACCTCTCTGCCATCTGTTTGGCCGTCTCATCGGCCCATATTGTCACTGCTGGATGTAGGGGACCCATCCCACATTCCTCTGACACCAAAGAAGCCACCCTCAGCAGTAACGTCACGTCTCCCTTCTCATTCTAAAGGATGGGAGATAATGAGAAATATCGGCTATCAACAGGGCAAAGGCTTGGGCGCACAATTGCAAGGAAGACTGAAACCGCCAAAGAAAATAAGGTTGAGCAACAAGTTTGGCCTAGGCTTTATAGGACCGTTCGAGGCGGATGGGAAACCCCTTACGTGGACCCTATCCTCTCACTTCAAGAAGGGCCCGTTGTTCAGATGGGGGATCACCTGCAAGAAACACATGGGGGGTTGCATGTTGTATACTTGATTGAAAAATATTCGAGGGCCTCTAAGAGAGGCAAGATTAAGGTTCCGGAATGCGAATGGAGCAAATAGTTCGACATACAAGATATTTCCATTGCACTAGAGAGAATGTTCTCGCCCCCGCAGGTGGAAGGGACGCCATTGATCTCTGGAATGCCAGGGGATATCACTACTGTTGTCAGAATTCCAAACCATCCTCGCCAAGAGGACTCTGTCACTGACGGATCTTCGTCCATCATCAACATTACCATCGACGGCTCATTAGCCGTCGTCTTCTCCACTCACTCACCTCAGCCTTCGTTGTTATCTTCTTCCTGGGCCAGACAATTGTCTGATGACCTTCCCAGGACCCCTTCTCTACTTACATACCTACGTGGGTTTCTCAACCCGTGCCAGGTTTTCAATCATAATTTGCTCTATAATCCTCCCAACCCTTTAGCCATAATCACTTTTACCCATCCTCCGATCTCTTTTCATTGCTTTGTCATAAAAGATAAAAACAAAAAAAACGTCAATTTTTCAACTCCTCAACAACACATCTTCGTTGAGGAAACCTCCTACATCTCCCACGAGTGCGTACCGACCTATGGGCCACTCGCCCAAGGTCCTATGAGTGACCTTTTCTACCCCTCCTCTGGGAGGTCCTTCCCTATACATTCTTCGGTATCTTCTTTAGCTTCATTGTCCGTAGGACAACCCAGTCAATCTAGGAATAATGGGTCAAGGGTAGTACCCAAAAGTAAATCCAAGAGTAAGCGGATCCCTCGTCGATTCCTTCTAGATCTAGCCAGTAGGTGTCAAGCGTGCCTATCCATTCCTCAATTGTTAGAAAATCCCATCCAAGTGCCAGAGATAGATTGTGAGGAGAATTGCACAATTGATGATGGGTATGGAGTCTACGAGATCACAGATGAAGAATGTCCTATTGAAGAAGATGATGAAGAATATGAGGACGCGGGCGACGCATATGCTAGTGGAATGAGGAGATTTGACGAGCCGTCAGCCGCCGTAGAAGAGTCCACTAAAGAAGTCAACTTGGGAACTGAGGAAGACCCTAGGATCGTCCTCATAAGTGATAATTTACCACCCTCTGAAGAAGAGGCATTAATTGAAGTTCTCAAAGAGTATAAGGACACATTTGTATGGAGCTACGAGGATATGCTGGGTTTGGATTCCACCTTGGTCGAACATCGCTTAACTCTAAAACTAGGGTCCGTCTCAGTAAAAAAATGGTTAAGACGTTTCCACCCTCAGATGGCTTTGAAAATGAAAGAAGAGGTCGACAAGCTCTACAAAGCCAGGTTCATTACAGTCGTCCTTTATCCTCAATGGGTGGCGAGCATTGTCCCGGTCATGAAGAAGGATGGGAAAGTCAGGATTTGCATCAACTTCTGGGACCTTAACCGCGTGTGTCCAAAAGATGATTTTCCCTTGCCTCACATTGATGTGTTAATCGATAACACTGCGGGGTATGAGACCCTCTCATTTATGGATGAATTTTCAGGATACAATCAAATTCGTTTGGCAGAAGAGGATCAGGAGAAGACGTCATTCACTACACCATGGGGAACATATTGTTACGTGGTCATGCCGTTTGGGTTAAAGAATGCTAGAGCTACTTACCAAAGAGCCATGATGGCCATATTTCATGACATGATGCATATATATCTGGAGGTGTATGTGGATGATTTAGTGGTGAAATCAAGAACTAGGGTGGAACATCCGAGAGTCTTGGCTAAGGTGTTGCAGAGATCTGTTGAGTAGTGGGCAACGGATCTAGAGGGGAGGGGTGAATAGATCTGCCCCTCTTTTCGCAATGCAACCCTCTATATAGCTAGTTAAAAATAATTGCAGCGGAATACAACTAGCTTAGCGACGTATAAAATGATTTGCTTAGAAATATGATTTCACAATATGGATATTGAACCTAAGCATGCATCTAAAATAAATCAATCACACAATCAAACCACAACACAAAAGATTTTAAGGTGGTTCGGACTGAATCCCCAGTCCTACGTCCACCCCTCACCAAATTCGATGAGGCTCCACTAGTGCCACGCACTGAACCGCAAATCGGAAAAACCTCTGATTGCCTTCTTACTAACCGTAGGTAGGGACGTCAACACCACAGATCGGAGAACTTCCGATTGCCTTCCTACTAACCACCGGTAGGGACGATCTTCAGTTTTGATTGTTTGAAAGAAATGGAAAGAGAATAAATATCAAGCTATTCAAACAAGATATGGAATATGCTAAAGAAGAAAAATCTTGTCTGAGATTGCTGGAGCTTGAATCGGATGCTTCAATGGTGTCTTCTTCCTTGAGAGATGATCTTCCTTGAGTTGATGAAGAAGACTATGGATGTAACTTCGATCTTCCTTTTGATCTTCTTGAGTTGATGAAGAAGATGAAGGATGCAGCTTTATCTTCTCTTGGCTTGGGCTTGATCTCCTCTTGAAGAAACTTGAATCACTTAAGGATGAAGAAGCTTCTTCCCGTAGTACTGTTCACAGCTATAGTACTCGAACTCCTCTCCCTTGAACACACCCTTGTAGCCTCCCTTGAATCCCCTTGATGCATTAGGGTTTCTAACCCTCCTTGTGTTGGTTTTATAGAACTTGAATGGTCCTTGGACATCCTTCAGACCAGATCCACAATCCATGGGGGATTGGGTGACTTTGGGGTTAAACAAATACAAGGAAAGGGGCTCTTCTCGAAGTGGAAAACAAAGTCAACATTGAAGGCTCGGGGCTGGCGGTCGACCGCTACTGAAAAAACTACATACTGTGGGCTGCTGGCTGGGGCGGTCGACCGCCCCTGGGCTAGCTGTCGAATGCCAGCTGGGCAGACCTCGGGTCTTCCCGGTTCAGTCCGTTAACCCCTTTAGCTCAGTCACTTGAGTCTTTTAGCAGTCTGTTCTCATTTATGGCATCAACCTTCACTGTCTTGAAGTTTTATTACTGAGTCTTCAATCAAAATTTTGTTCTGGGGGCTCTGCCCCCGGAAAACCCCGCAAGGGGTGCTGCCCCCTTGACCCCCGCGACCTGACCGCGCAGGTCGATCCGCATGCGAGGGCGCAATCATTGAACTTTCACTTTTACCATCTCCACTCCATTCTTTGTCCATTTATTGGCTTATCTGCCATGAGTAAAAAAACAACACATATGTCAGTCATATGAGAGTGGAAAACAACAATGACTTATAGTATTTAACCATTATCAAAACCATGAATATCAAATAACTCAAATGACCATAGGGGCACAACAAGATCAAGGGAGTTCTAATTGAAAATGAATCCGAAGAAGTGTGTGTTTGGCGTATCATCGGGAAAATTACTGGGTTTCATTGTGAGCAAAAGGGGGATTGAGATAGATCCCAACAAAGCTAAGGCCATCAGGGATATGTCGCCTCCCAAAAATTTGAGAGAAGTCCGAGGTTTAATTGGGAGGTTGTAATTCATTCGCCGGTTAGTGTCTCAGCACTCACAAAGGTGTAGACCTTTCTACGAGTTGACCAAGCCAGGAGTATAATTCCATTGGGATTCTAAGTGCCAGAAAGCTTTGGAAGGGTTAAAGGAATATCTGGTTAATCCACCCGTTCTCATTCCACCCAAGCCAGGAAAATCTCTGATCCTTTATATCTCAGTCTTAGATGACTCCGTGGGGGCCGTCCTCGCACAAGCCGATGAAGAAGGCAAGGAACGAGCAACCTATTACTTGTCCAAACTCCTCAATCCCTATGAGCAGAAGTACACGGCCATGGAGAAAACCTGTGTTGCCCTTGTTTGGGTAGTACAGAAATTGAAACACTACTTCTTGGCTCATGAGGTCCATTTGATTGCCCGCATGAACCCTATCAAGTTCCTCCTTGAGAAATCAGTCCTTACTAATAGGCTAGCACGCTGGCAGAGTTTCCTCTCTCAGTTTGACATCACCTACATCCAGCAAAAGGTAATTAAAGGCTATGCTATAGCCGAGCATGTCGCCCACCATCCTCTTCCCAAGTTTGATCCTATCCAATCAGAGTTTCTAGATGAGGAACTAATGTCCATCACCTAATCCGACGAGCCAATGTGGACATTATATTTTGATGGAGCTCTGAATTTCCAAGGGAGAGGTATTGGCATTGTCCTTCTAACAACCGAGGGCATTACCATTCTAGAGGCGTTTCATCTCGCATTCCCAGTCACCAACAACATTGCTGAATATGAGGCTCTTCTAGTTGGTCTAGAACTAGCCCATTCTTTCTATATCACCGAATTACGAGTTGTGGGTGATAGTCAACTTATTCTCCACCAGGTGCTTACCAAATATCGCACTCTTGATCCCAAGCTCAAGCCTTGTAATATCCCGATTTTTTTTCAAGAAATTAATTAGAAATTCCTTAATAAATAGAATAAGCTAAATTTTAACCATTTTATAAAAATCCATAAAAATTATATTCTTGTAGAAGATAACACGTTTAACAAACTTGTCTTCTGTGACCAACCCAAATAAAACCTGTAAATAGGTCGAATTTGTGGATTAAGCCCAAAATATACACTTAGTTAACCATACCTTGTAACGCTAAATTCGAGCCCAATACTCCATCAAATGAGCCCAAACCAGTGGCAAATGAAAGTCCCGGATGAGAGGATCATTTCCCCTCTCTTATTTTTCCGAAACCCTAACCCTAGGAGATGCAATCGGTAGAGATTGGATCACGTCAACAATTACGGCGGCGTTCACATTAACCCAACTTGCGTGGACGAATACTCTGCGCATAGAAACCTCTAGAAGGCGTGTGACCTATAAAAATGAAGCTCTCTAACCCTAGAATCATTTAGAACCAGTGGCGGCTGTAGAGGAGTTGGATCGAGGGAGATCTCCAGCGATTAGGGGCTGCGTGTACAAGCGCCTCGGGTTTTCTTTCTCCTTCTTTCGTCATCCGATTCAGGTAGGTGATAGCAAGTCAAACCCTACAAATAATATATGGTTGGAAGCATCATCGTGTCAACTTTTCATTGATGTAGAAAGTCCTATATTTTATCTAGTGTTCTGCGAGAATTTCTAGTTTTAGTAGAAGCATATCACATCTAGGGTTATAACTGTTCCCTTTTGATTAAGTAGTAATTTCAGGCAGTAAATATGAAATTGATTCATGTATCTTGTAGAGTTTTTCATGCTCTTTATGTTGGTAGTAAAAGTCCCAAATTTAATGCTTTATATCATGCGAATTCCATGTTTTAGTCTAACCCTAGAAACCTCGCCGAAGTCGGGCAAGGCGAAAGGGGCAGCGATCTGTCTGGACTTGTACGGCCACACGATAGACCGCACGTCCAAGACAGGCGGCCAGTAGTTGACCGTTTATATGTTTCTATCTCTGATCATTTCCCTAGAACGTGCGGCTGAATCCTAACCGCATGTCTATCATGTGGCCAGTTCCAGACCGCACATCCCTCCCAGCGGCACCCTACCGACCGTCCATATCCTACAGGCCTTCGGACATGAGGGGGCATAAGCTGCCTGTCTGTGACCGTATATGGAGATGTAAGGTCCAGGACCGACATCACATCTATAACAGAACAGATTAATTGTCATTACAGCATGTTATGTTAGTGGTAAATGGCATGTTAGCAACACACCTAATAAACTGTAATTCATGATAGTAAATAATTCTTGCTGATTTATTTAATTTGAGCTTGATCTTGATTCATCATTCCAATGAATGTCAATCTTAATTATGAATCATTTATAATTCAAATGGCTATTAGGTTTATACTTGTTATAACCTTATACCTGAACCGTAAATCTTGAACCATTATTATCCCCTAGAATTGAACTTGGACTCAATCGAACTGTTGTGATATGAGTCATAGTCTGAATTGGACTAACAGAGACATGTGTGGCCGTTAGTGGACCGCATATCTCCCTGAACGGCCCTGTGGAAACCGTTCATCCCTAGCTAATGCCAATTAGTTTTGGCCGATTATCCTTGATCCTTTTTCGGCCAATTCCTGATTTGATCAACCCAGTAGACCCTAGGTCGACCAGCATATAGTGGGCTGGGCTCTGGTGCAGTTCCACCCTGCCTATGACAGCTCGGGAGCCCACTTGGGTGAATTTCTAGATTGTTGTTAGGCCCTGTGTTGTGCGGACAGTAATGGATCGTACATCTTATCAGGCGGCCCTTAATGGACTGTTCAATTAATGAGCGGCTCTGTCAGGACCGCATATCCTATCTTCGATTTCATAAACTTCTGACCTTGTGCGGCCCAATACTTACCGTTCATTCAGAAGAGCGGCCCTTAATCAGCCGTTCAACCCAGCCCAGTTCCTATTAAGTGCGGCCCTGAGTCAACCGCACAAGTGCTTGAGCGGTCCATTAGTGACCGTATATCATCCAGAGACTAGTTTACTCCGTGTTTCACGGTTTTGAATCCAAGAACATGATGGTTCTTGATAACTTGAACTCCTGGACAGAAATTCTGGACAGTATCTCTTCAACTTAGCCTTGGGATGTTCCGAGGTAAGTTTGTACTTGATTGTAATTGGCCATTTTAACTTGATTAAAGTCTAGACAACTTGAGATCTTGGATCCATTAAATCAATGCCAACGCATCATAGGGGCCCGGTCTGGTCCTGGGGAGAGCGCCCGAAAAGTACTTGTGCCCATGGGAGTTTGTAATGACATGGTGAGGTATTGTACCAAATGCATGACTAGCGTGATGTCTATGACAATGATCTCTTAATCTCTTACTTGGATCGTGTTCGACTTGGTTATATTCTTGCTTGTTGGCCAATTTCCTACAATTTTCTGTTTTATATATTGTTCATAAACTTTAAATTCTTGTAGTTATATCATCCTGCCATATTGTTATTCCATTTCGTTCTTTAGCACTTTCTTTATGTTGTTTCATTCGATCGTCATTTATTTTCTTTCCATTTCATCTAAACATGTAATTAATTGGTTAATTACTTACACTTGCCTGTTGTTACCTACTGAGCGTTCGCTCATATAGTTGTTTCCCCCTTTCCAGGCAGCTCAGGTGAAGATTCACAGATGGATGGGAATGGGCCAGAGTGATGACTTGGAGTGTATCAAGCTAGTAGATATGTTGAGATTGTTATAGTTGTTTTACATCTAGCTATGCCTTAGAGCTTGTATTAGTTATTGTAACGGAGTCAAGTAGAGGTTATGCTTGATTATGTTTAAGTCAGTTTGATGGTTATTGTAATTGATTTGGAGTTATTTCTATTCGTGACGTTATGTTAATTCCTAGCTTAGCATGTTATCATTACTAGCGTTTTCTACTGCCAGTCCCGATATTCCGCGTCGGGGCGTGACAATTTAGTGGTATCAGAGCCTAGGTTTTCTAATATTCCTAGGTTCTCTAAGTTCTAGGATCCTAAGTGATATCATAGGGCCTATAGCCTTGTTATAGGTCTAAGGACCCAACCTGGTGAGATTTGGGTAGAAGACTGGGGTTGAGTTAATAATCTAATTGCACGATTATCCATTCTTAATTGAACCTAACATAACCTATTCCACGTGTAGGCTTTTGCAATGGCAGGAGAACGCGCGGAATGAAGGAACTTGCAGCGTACGGTTCAAGGACTTACTCAGGCCTTGCAACAAGTGGCCCAAGGAGGAGCTGCAAACCATGGCACTGGCGACCTCTATCAGAACTTTCATGGGATGAATCCCCCACGATTTGGTGGCTCGACTGACCCTGATGAAGTCGAGCACTGGCTTGAAGAGATAGGGAGAATTTTTGAAGTGATGCAATGCAGCAATCAAGAACGTGTCCTCTTGTCGACCTTTCAACTTGACCGTGATGCGAGGACATGGTGGGACGCAGTGAAGGCTACCCTTGGTGATAGACAAGCCACATGGGAAGAGTTCGAGAAATTCTTCAATAGTAAATATTTTTCTGATAGAGTGCAAGAGAAGAAGGCGGCTGAGTTTGCTGCTTTAAAGTAACGAAATCTATCCGTAGCTGAATATGAAGCTCAGTTCTCTCGGTTATCTCGTTATGCTACTCACTTGATATCTACCGAGAAGATGAAGGCTATGCGCTACCTTAATGGGATGAAGCTGCAGTATATCAACCCGTTGGCACCGATGAAAATTCAAACTTATTCTGAGATGGTGAGAAAGGCCCAAGTATTGGAAGATACTTTAGAAATGACGGAGAGAATCCGTGGAAAGAATGTTAAGAAAGAACAACACCATACTGGTTCTGGGAGTATCAAGCCCGGTCATGGCGGGAAGAGGCCCATTAGCGGGTCTGGTTCATGGAAGGGCAAGATGCCGAAGATTGAAGACAAGAAGCCTGGCCCTATTTTTCCATTCAAGGGCGTATGCAAGTATTGTGACCGTCCAGGTCACAAGATGGAGGAGTGCTGGCACAAGATGGGCGCATGTTTACGTCGTGGCAGTAGGGACCACCGTATTCCCAAGTGTCCTCTTTTATCTGAGCAAGCTACCTCGGTGAAACCGCAAGGAATCAAGAAGCATCAAGGCAAGCTCTAGGCTCTACAAGAAGACGAGGCAGGATCCGCCGAGGAGGGTGGACTCGTCGAAGGTACTCTTATTATACATGATAAATCAGCTTTTGTTCTTTTTGATACTGGTGCCACTCATTCTTTTATTTCTCGGAGATTTACGAAGTCTTTAGCTATGAAGCCAGTTTTGATGAATTCTTCGTTAGAGATTTCGACCCCTATTGGTTCCGGATTGGCAATTAAGTATTTCTATCCTTCTAGTAAGGTCATGATCAATCAACAAAACCTGCCAGCTGATTTAGTTTGTATGGACATGAAGGATTATGATGTGATCCTAGGAGCAGATTGGTTGGCTAAGTATGAGGCCAATGTTCAATGTAGATCTAGTTCTGTGTCCTTCACTGGACACCCTGGACTTTCTCTTATAGGAATTAGACACCATAAGTCTGTTCCACTTATTTCAGCTCTTCGAGCTGATAAGCTGATGAGGAGAGGATGTAAGACTTTTCTAGCGTTTGTTTTTGTGACCCCTGAGCGGAAGATTGAGATTGAGGACTTTTCTGTCATCCGAGATTTTCCAGATGTCTTTCCTAAGGAACTGCCAGGACTTCCTCCTGAAGGGGAAGTTATCTTTTCTGTTGATCTAATTCCTAGTGCGACTCCTATTTCCAAAGCTTCTTATCGTATGTCTCCTGTGGAGCTAAGAGAACTAAAGCAGCAGTTGATGGAATTACTTGAGAAAGGGTTCATTCGTCCAAGTACTTCCCTGTGGGGAGCCCCTATATTATTCGTCCGGAAGAAGGATGGTTCGATGAGGTTGTGCATCGATTATCGATAATTAAACCAATTGACTATCAAGAACAAATATCCATTGCCAAGGATTGATGAGTTATTTGATCAGATAGCAGGAGCTCAGTATTTTTTTAAGATTGACCTTCGATCTAGATATCATCAATTATGAATTAAGGAAGAGGATATCTATAAAACAGCCTTCCGCAGTAGGTATGGGCATTTCAAATTTGTAGTAATACCTTTTGGGCTAACGAATGCACCTGCAGCTTTCATGCAGCTGATGAACGATGTGTTTTGACCCTATCTTGATCAATGGGTCATGGTGTTCATTGATGACATCTTGATTTATTCTAAGAGTGAGGAGGAGCATGCTGAACATTTGAGGATGTCATTGCAACTATTGAGAGATCATCAGTTATATGCCAAGTTTAGTAAGTGTGATTTCTGGCTGTAAGAGGTGTCCTTTCTAGGGCATATCATCACAAAAGAAGGTGTTTCTGTTGATCCTTCGAAGGTAGAGGCAGTAAAGAATTGGGATAAGCCTACTAATGTGACTGAAGTGAGGAGTTTCCTAGGCTTAGCAGGTTACTACCGAAGGTTTATTCAAGATTTCTCCAAAATTGCGGTACCTCTGACAAGATTAACCCGCAAGGAGGTCAAATTTGATTGGTCAGAAGATTGCGAGCGAAGCTTTCAGACCTTGAAGGAATGTTTGACTACTGCACCTGTTTTGACTTTACCTTTTGGAGAAGGAGGTTTTTTTGTATACACTGATGCTTCAGGTATTGGTTTAGGGTGTGTACTCATGCAACACGGGAAAGTGATAGCCTATTCTTCTAGGAAGTTGAGGAAGCATGAAGAGAATTATCCTGTTCATGATTTGGAGCTAGCAGAAGTGGTGTTCGCCTTGAAGATATGGAGGCACTACTTGTATGGAGAGGCATTTACAGTGTTTTCAAATCATAAGAGTTTGAAATACTTATTTTCTGAGAAGGAGCTCAATATGAGGCAGCGAAGATGGCTGGAGTATTTGAAGGACTTCGATTTCTCCATTGAGTATCATCCTGGAAAAGGTAATGTTGTGGCAGATGCCTTAAGCCGCAAGCCTATAGCTAAGTTGTCAAGCCTCATGTTACAAGAATGGAAATTACTGGAGCAGTTAGCTAGTTTGGATCTTAATGTTGACAAGGATCGGGTTATGATTGCTCAGATTCAACTTAAGCCCGAATTATTAATGGAAATCAAGTCTCTGCAAGATGATGACCCTGAGTTGGTAGAGATCATGGGAAGCTTGAGTAACAGACCTGACTTCATGATGGCTGATGATGGAAGATTGTTATTTCAGGAAAGAACTTGTATACCTAATGTAGCTGAGGTAAAGAGTAAGATCCTCAAGGAAGCTCATAGATCTAGATACACCATTTATTCTGGAGGTACTAAGATGTTTAAGGATTTGAAAAGATCTTTTTGGTGGCCGAATAGGAAAAGGGAAGTTGCGGACTTCGTAAGTAGATGTTTGGTTTGTCAGCAAGTCAAGGCCGAGCATTTCAGACCAGCAGGAAAATTGAAACCCCTTGATATACCCCGATAGAAGTGGGAGAGCATTGGCATAGATTTCATTATGGGTCTACCTAGGACTCGTAGTGGATTTGATGCAATATGGGTGATTGTCGATAGATTGACAAAATCTACTCATTTCTTATCTATTAAGTCTAAATGGACAGTTGATGTCTTGGCTGCTTTGTATATGAAGGAAGTGGTAAGACTACATGGTATACTAGTCAGCATTGTGTCTGATAGAGACCCCAGGTTCACTTCTCATTTTTGGAAAGGATTGCAAGAGTCCTTGGGAACTCGTCTGAATTTCAGTACTGCTTTCCATCCACAAACAGACGGACAGACTGAAAGGACCAACCAGATAGTGGAAGATATGCTTAGAGCCTGCATGATTGACTTTGGAGGTAGTTAGAGTGATCACTTGGCATTGGTTGAATTCACCTACAACAACAGTTACCAGGCCAGCATTAGATGGCTCCATTTGAAGCTTTGTATGGTAGAAGCTGTCGATCCCCGTTATGTTGGGACGAGGTAGGTGAGAAGCAATGGCTTGGACCAGATCTCATTTCCGAATCGTCCAAGAACATCCGTATTATCAGAGATCGGTTGCAAGTAGCACAATCAAGACAGAAGAGTTATGCCGACACTAGGAGGAGAGCTTTGGAATTTCAGGTTGGTGAGCATGTGTTTTTAAAGGTTTCTCCTATGAGAGGGATTCAAAGGTTTGGTATTCAGGACAAACTGAGTCCAAGATACATTGGTCCATTTGAGATTCTGGAAAGAGTAGGGGAGGTTACTTACCGTTTGGCACTACCACCTCAGTTACCTAGAGTACACAATATTTTCCATGTGTCTATGTTACGGAAATATGTGTATGATCCTACTCACATTATTCAGCATATGGACTTCGAATTGAAGGAAGATCTTACTTATGAAGAAAGACCGATCAAGATTTTGGATCGGAAGCAACAACAACTCAGGAATTGTTCCATACCGATGGTTAAAGTGTAGTGGAGTCGGCGTGGAACTAAGAAGCTACTTGGGAGTCAGAAGATACTATGCGGAGGTAGTACCCTGACTTATTCTAGGTGAGCTGTCTCACTCTCTCTTTTTATTATTAAGTGCATTGAATTTGGAGGACCAAATTCCTTAAGTGGGGGAGGGTGTAATACCCCGATTTTTTTCAAGAAATTAATTAGAAATTCTTAATAAATAGAATAAGTTAAATTTTGACCATTTTATAAAAATCTAAAAAAATTATATTCTTGTAGAGGATAACACGTTTAACAAACTTATCTTCTGTGACCAACCCAAATAAAATCTGTAAATATGTCGAATTAGTGGATTAAGCCCAAAATAAACACTTAGTTAATCATACATTGTAACGCTAAATTCGAGCCCAATACTCCATCAAATGAGCCCAAACCAGTGGCAAATGAAAGTTCAGGATGAGAGCATCATTTCCCCTCTCTTATTTTCCCGAAACCCTAACCCTAGGAGATGTAATCGGCTGAGATTGGATCGCGTCAACAATTCCGGCGGCGTTCACATTAACCCAACTTGCGTGGATGAATACTCTGCACATAGAAACCTCTAGAAGGCGTGTGACCTATAAAAATGAAGCTCTCTAACCCTAGAATCGTTTAGAACCAGTGGCGACTGCAGAGGAGTTGGATCGAGAGAGATCTCCAGTGATTAGGGGCTGCGTGTACAAGCGCCTCGGGTTTTATTTCTCCTTCTTTCTTCATCCTATTCAGGTAGGTGATAGCAAGCCAAACCCTACAAATAATATATTGTTGGAAGCATCATCGTGTCAGCTTTTCATTGATGTAGAAAGCCCTAAATTTTATCAAGTGTTCTGCGAGAATTTCTGGTTTTAGTAGAAGCATGTCACATCTAGGGTTATAACTGTTCCCTTTCGATTAAGTAGTAATTTCAGGCAGTAAATATGAAATTGATTCATGCATCTTGTAGAGTTTTTCGTGCTCTTTCTGTTGGTAGTAAAAGCCTCAAATTTAATACTTTATATCATGCAAATTTAATGTTTTAGTCTAACCCTAGAAACCTCACCGGAGTCGGGCAAGGCGAAGGGGCAGCGATCTGTCTAGACTTGTACGGCCACACGATAGACCGCACGTCCAAGAAAGGTGGCCAGTAGTTGACCATTTATATGTTTCTATATCTGATCATTTCCCTGGAACGTGCGGCCGAATCCTAACCGCATGTCTGTCCTGCGGCCAGTTCCAGACTGCACATCCCTCCCAGTGGCACCCTACCGACCGTCCATATCCTGCAGGCCTTCGGACCTAAGGGGGCATGAGCGGCCTGTCCGTGACCATATATGGAGATGTAAGGTCCAGGACCGACCGCACATCTATAACATAACATATTAATTGTCATTACAGCATGTTATATTAGCGGTAAATGGCATGTTAGCAACACACCTAATAAACTGTAATTCATGATAGTAAATAATTCTTCCTGATTTATTTAATTTGAGCTTGATCTTGATTCATCTTTCCAATGAATGTCAATCTTAATTGTGAATCATTTATAATTGAAATGGCTATTAGGTTTATACTTGTTATAACCTTATACCTGAATCGTAAATCTTGAACCATTATTATCCCCTAGAATTGAACTTGGACTCAATCGAACTGTTGTGATATGAGTCATAGTCCGAATTGGACTAACAGAGACATGCGCGGTTGTTAGTGGATCGCATATCTCCCTGAACGGCCATGTGGAGACCATTCATCCCTAGCTAATGCCAATTAGTTTTGGCCGATTATCCTTGATCCATCTTCGGCCAATTCCTGATTTGATCAGCCCAGTAGACCCTAGGCCGACCAGCAGACAGTGGGCTGGACTCTGGTGCAGTTCTACCCTGCCTATGACAGCCCAGGAGCCCACTTGGGCGAATTTCTAGATTGTTGTTAGGCCCTGTGTTGTGCGGAAAGTAATGGACTGTACAACTTATCAGGCGGCCCTTAATGGACCGTTCAATTAATGAGCGGCTCTGTCAGGACCGCATATCCTGTCTTCGATTTCATAAACTTCTGGCCTTGTGCAACCCAATACTTACCGTTCATTCTGAAGAGCGGCCCTTAATCAGCCGTTCAACCCAGCCCAGTTCTTGTTAAGTGCATCCCTAAGTCGACCGCACAAGTGCTTGAGCGGTCCATTAGTGACCGTATATCATCCAGAGACTAGTTTTCTCCATGTTTCACGGTTTTGAATCCTAGAACATGATGGTTCGTGATAACTTGAACTCCTGGACAGAAATTCTGGACAGTATCTCTTCAACTTAGCCTTGGGATGTTCCGAGGTAAGTTTGTACTTGATTGTAATTGGCCATTTTAACTTGATTAAAGTCTAGACAACTTGGGATCTTGGATCCATTAAATCAATGCCAATGCATCATAGGGGCCCGGTCTGGTCCTGGGGAGAGCGCCTGAAAAGTACTTGTGTCCATGGGAGTTTGTAATGATATGGTGAGGCATTGCACCGAGTGCATGACTAGCGTGATGTCTATGACAACGATCTCTTAATCTCTTACTTGGATCGTGTTCGACTTGGTTATATTCTTGCTTGTTGGCCAATTTCCTACAATTTCCTGTTATTTATATTGTTCATAAACTTGAAATTCTTGTAGTTATATCATCCTGCCATATTGTTATTCCATTTCATTCTTTAGCACTTTCTTTATGTTGTTTCATCCGATCGTCATTTCTTTTCTTTCCGTTTCATATAAACATGTAATTAATTGGTTAATTACTTACACTTGCCTATTATTACCTACTAAGCGTTCGCTCATATAGTTGCTTCCCCCTTTCCAGGCAGCTCAGGTGAAGATTCACAGATGGATGGGAATGGGCGAGAGTGATGACTTGGAGTGTATCAAGCTAGTAGATATGTTGAGATTGTTATAGTTATTTTACATCTAGCTATGCCTTAGAGCTTGTGTTAGTTATTGTAACGGAGTCAAGTAGAGGTTATGCTTGATTATGTTTAAGTCGGTTTGATGGTTATTGTAATTGATTTGGAGTTATTTCTGTTCGTGACGTTATGTTAATTCTTAGCTTAGCATGTTATCATTACTAACGTTTTCTACTGCCAGTCCCGATATTCAGCGTCGGGGCGTGACAAGCCTTATCAGGAGCTGGTCTCCGCCTATGCCAAATTATTCACCAAGCTGGTCTTTGTCCATGTTCCTCGTGAACAGAACATTCTGGCCGATGCCCTCGCCTCCTTGGCATCATCTTTTAAATTCCCTTTAGGTGTATGGTCTGAATCCATCACCATCTACAAGCGTCTCGTCCCTACTATTCAGGAACCTTACCTTTTGAGAATCAAAGAAAGAGTCCTACGGAAGCTTCAGAAAGGAGAAATTCTTGAGAAAAGGGAAATCATGTTGGCAGAATTTGGAGAAGAACTGGCTGACGGGGAGAAACCTTGGTTCTATGAAATCGTCAAATATTACAAAAATCAGTCCTATCCTGAAGGAACCACCACAGAGGATAAGAAAGTCATAAGAAGGGTGGCCCAGAAATACACATTGGTTGGAGGTCTACTGTACAGGAGAAGCCTTATTGGTGTCCTATTAAGATATCTTGATGACAATGAGGTCTGGAAATGTGTAGAGGAAGCACACTCAGGTGTGTGCGGTGGCCACGTAAATAGCCAAATGCTCGCTAAGAAGATCATTAGGCAAGGCTTTTACTGGCCCACTATGGAATAGGATTGTGCTGTTTATGTCCGTAGGTGTGTCAAGTGTCAACTTCACGCTGATAAATTTTTTTCCCCATCTTCCTCACTTCACCTGATAACCTCCCCATGGCCTTTCTCCATGTGGGCATTCGATATCATTAGCCCCTTTGGGGATCCCAACTCTCTCACCAAGCAGAAATCCTTCATCCTCACTGCGACGGAGTACTTCACCAAATGGGCCGAAGTCGAAGCTTACGCGAAAATCAAGGTGTCAACAGTCTACAAGTTCATCATGAAGAACATCCTCGCCAGGTTCGGCATCCCTAGCATAATCGTCACCGACAATGGGCCACAGTTCATTTCTCAGTACCTTCAAGACCTTTGCAAAAGGTACGCAATCGCATTGCATCATTCATCACCTTATTATCCACAAGGTAATGGTCAGGCGGAGGCCACCAACAAGACATTGATCAAAATCTTAAAGAAAAACTGCGAGTCTAGTAAGTTCTCAGACTGGCCAGAAAAGCTTATCGAAACTGTATGGGCCTATCGCACTTCAATCCGTACCCCCACCGAGCAGACTCCATTTACCCTTAATTATGGGATGGAAGCGGTAGTCCTGTACAAGACTCTCATTCCTTCTCTCAGGGTACAATTGGATAAGGAATTTCTACTCGACGGACGTCATAAGTCACTCCTTACCCAGTTGGAACTCTTAGACGAGAAGCGGCTGGCCGCTGTCGAGCATGCACGTGTTTATCAAAATAGACTCACTCGTTTTTACCAAAAGAAAGTCATTGAGAGAAAATTTAAAGTTGGCGAGATGGTCGTGAAAAGAATTTTTGTCAAACCTGGAGGGTCGCGTTCTAAACTTCAACCCAATTGGGAAGGACCATTTGTGGTTCAGGCTACGTACCCTGGCAACGCCTACAAGGTAGTCAATGCCTAAGGGACCGAGTTATCCCACCCTTGGAACGGAGTTTATCTTAAGAAATACTACCCTTAGATAAGTGTAACAACTAGCATGGTACGAGGACCATCGGAGTTAGAAATTCACTCTTCGGTCTTTGTAGTCTAACTCAGGGTTAACCTGCGCATACTCCCACACCTAGCTTTCGGGATCAAACGAAACGGAACTCGAGGGAAGCTTCAAAAAAAAAGAGAAAAAAAAAGAGTGCCATGTTGTGCCCCTTAGGCACAAGCATGTGCTATGCTGATTTGATGATAACAATGCTGTTTTGTTTTGATGATTGCAACACAATGAGTGCTTAGGATATTGTTTAGACAGTGTCATGAAATGTCCTTTATATGATGATGGCATGTTGATTTGAATGCATATCACTCATTATGTTCTGTGGAGAATGCATGAGATGTTTATAACTGATATACTCTGTGGTGTATGCATATAACTGATATATTTCGTGAAGATTGATTAGCTGAAGTGTGTACATTGCATTGCATTGGAAGTATGTACAACGGACTGCGTTAGGCAAAGTATGTACATCACTGTAGCTGCATCGCCTCATGCAGCGTCTCATTCATGCATGTATAGCCAGTGCATTACAGTAATGTCTATACATTGGCCTCAGCCTTCAAAGTCTATACATTGGCCTCAGCCTTCAAAGTCTGTACATTGGCCTTTGCCTTCGAAGTATGTACAGCCCTTCATATAGAAAGTCTATACACTGCAGGGTAAAGCTGTCTAGACATTGCTGCATTGCTTGCATTTCTGAACTCTAAACATTGTCTTGGGCCAAGTATGTACATCCGATTGTGCGTTGTTCATGAGTAAGTCTGTACAGTCTCTTACATTGGACTTAAAGTCTTTACACTGGGAAGTCTGTACACTGAGCACGCATGTTGGCCTTCAGAGTCTACACACTGCACTGTTCATGCCAAGTATGTACATCACTGTAGCTGCATCGTCTTGGTCATCGTCTCACTCGAGTAAGTCTGTACATTGGCCTTGCATCGGCAAGTCTGTACATTGACTTCACATTTGCTTCGAAGTCTGTACATTGAACTAATATGTAAAGTCTGTACATCGTTGCTTGCCAAAGTCTGTACATTGGCATCTGTTCCTACGTTGCAACTCCAAGTCTGCACATTGGAGTCTTTACCTATGTTCAAGCTTTTCAAGTCTATACTTTGGTCGGTGGCAAGTCTGTACACTGGTCGAGCTTTCAAGTCTGAACATTTGCAAAGTCTATACATCGGCCCTGTAGCTTGTCTAGCCAAAGTCTATACATCGGACTGGTATGCATAGGAGAAGTCTTCACATTGAAGCATGCATTGTCTTCAAGTATGTACAGCGTCCAATGTCTTACTGTTATAGTCTGTACATTGCTCACCGTCTCACTGAGCGTCTCAAGTGGACACCAAGTGTGTACACTGCCATCTTGCAGTACAGCATATGCTCTCCAGTGACTGTTAATGCTCCAATTGGCCAGCGTCTCTCTTGATCAAGTCTATACACTCATTCACTGTTCATGCATTCACAGTGGAGTCTGTACATCCTTCAAGGGCCAAGTCCATACACTGTCTCGCTCACATCTTCAAGGGTGATTGAGCATCGTGAAGTCTGATTGAGCATAGTGAAGTCCATACACTGTCTCGCTTACATCTTCAAGGGTGATTGAGCATCGTGAAGTCTGATTGAGCATTGTAATGTCTATACATTGGTAGAGTCTGTACATCAGACGTGCATGCTCGCTTGTCCCCCCGGATGCTCTCCTGGGACCGAGTATGCCCTCCAGTGACTGCTAATGCTTCCCTAACTTTGAGGATGCTCCCTTGGAGCAGCGATTGCTCCCCAGAGACAGCATGTGCTCCACATGCTCCCCTGACGCTGGTGATGCTGTCCAGAGGCCATAGATGCTCCCCTAAGACTTCATATGCTCCCGTGCGACAACGCATTTTACATTACAAGTCTATACATCATGATCGTCTTTACAAGTCTATACAGAGCTCTTCACTTAACCTGATATTCCGATACTCTATCTGACAGGTGATCTGCTCGTGGAGGCTTAATGAAGGGGCACGTGATCCGAGGCTGGAAGGGCTGAGAGGATGACACGTGGCCAAAACATTTGGGCGGGAGATGTGGAGAGCACACGTGTTGTTGCTGCTACTGCTATATATATGAGTCTTCATCTTCAGATGAAGAGTGATCGAAGTGGAGAAAGAAAAAGCAGAAGTGCAGAGACTTCGATCCAGCAGAAGAGCAGAAGAAGAGTAAAGAGAGCTAAAGAAGAGAAAGAGAGAGACAGAGAGCTCGAGTTGAGAAAGAGAGAGAGGTTGATGTTGTCTGGCTTTTGGATCAAATCCAAACCAGAAGTGCTCATCTAGAGCTATATTTCGTGCTTCATTGTTCAGCTTTTAGTTGCTGTGTTTCCATCTTTTCTTGTTTCCATTTTATCCTTTCTTCAAGCTGTTTGTCAGCGGAGCAAGCTGTGTTGCTCAGCGGGCAGTGGAAGATTCCACTGGACGGCCAAGCTATATTGCCCAACGGTTTGCGGAGGTGCTGCCTCTGGACGGGTAAGCTGTAATCCCCAGCGGTTTGCAGTGGTGGATTCCACTGAACAGCAAGCTGTGTTGCTTAGCGGGGCGAGGAGGATTCCTCGGACGGCAAGCTGTGTTGCCCAGCGGTTGTATGGCAAGCTGTGATGCCCAGCGGTTCAAGCTGTGAGTCAGCAGTAAGCCACACTCGGGTTGAGTGTAGGGTGGATGTAGGTCTGGAGGACCGAACCACCTAAAAACCCCTTGTGCATTGTGGTTTGTTTTGTCTATTTATGCTTCCGCTAGATGAATGCATAGGGGCGCTCCATGTGTTTGGCTTCTGGTTGAGCAGAAGAGTTAATTAGTTCTCTTAGAGTGTTTTAATCTGTTCTGAGTGAGCGAAACCTTGTTTGAGCGAAATTCTATTTGGGTGAAAGTTTTTTAAAGGTATATATTCATTCACCCCCCCCTCTGAATACATAGCACCGAACCCAACACTTGGTATCAGAGCAGGTCTCTGATCTATCAGATCTAACAATCTGCAGAGGATCCTGCTAGTTTTGGTTCACATCAGAGTGGGATTCTTGTGCTCATTGATTTGTTTCACTATCTTACCGATTTACTTTGATCATCTGGTTTAGCGCATTTCTGTTTGGTGCATTTCATAGTGTGCTTTTTGTGTTAGTTATTTTGTTTCTCCGACTCAGTGCCTTGCCCTGCTCATTTGGTCTAGGTCCTTCAGTTTTTCTGTGTCTTCAGATTATTTGTAATGGAACCAATCGTGCTGAAGGATAGCTCCATCAAAGCAAACAGATCCAGCCACAGTGGATCATTAAGCGAGAAAAGCAGCCTCTCGCGGTCTGAAATTGATGGAGACATTGAAAGGGTGATCAGTGATTTCAGGAAATTCCTGAGAAAAAGAGAAGGAAAGCATGGTGATGGCAGAAGGCAAATAAGGTACAATTCTAATCCTGCTAAGGATATTGACACTAACGTTTGCTACAAATGCAGGAAGGTTGGCCACACGAAGGCTGACTATCCAGAATTCTCGAAACTCAAAGGGAACACCTCGGACAGTGCTGAAGAAGGAGAAAAGTCAATATGCTTAATGGCCAATCGGGGAAGTGATGATGAGGAAACCTCATCTCAGGTAAGCTCCGAATCAGATGGATACACTTTTGATGAATTGATAGTAATGTATGAAGATTTGTTCAAAGTATCCAAGAAATTAAAATCTGAAAATAGAAGGTTGAAAAAGAGATGTGAACAGATTAACTCTAATGTTCCCTGTGAAAACTGTCAAAGACTAAAAACATCTCATGGTATGTGTTTAGCTGATCTGAATGTGAGTAAGGAACAAATCTCTTTATTGGAAAATAAAAATGATGAACTTACTGCCAAGATTTCTGAACTAGAAGATAAGCTGAATTCATTAGGAAATGATCAAATCTTAACTAATGAACTAGTTCAGAATGAACAAATAAGAAAAGAAAATGAAGAATTGAGGTTGCTAAATTCTGCCATGTCTGAGAGACTCTTAATGCTTGAAAAAGGGAAGAATTTAGTTGAAAATGAATGTGAGAGAGTGAGCACATTGATAGAAGAGATTGATAGCTACAAAGCCATTAATGTCTTACTTAATGAAAAGATCACAGATTCTGAAATGCTCATTTCTTCTCTCAAAAATGAAATCACTGAACTGAATAATTCTCTGTCTGAGTCTCTTAAGAATAAAGAAAATCTGAAGGATGCTTTTAAGAAGAAAGTCTTTCATGAAGGCAGTAAACAGGAAGTGAGAAAAAGACAGCACACAACTTTTGTGCGTAGCTCTGAGTTAGCTAGCACTTCAGCTTTTTCTTTAAGTGTGCATGCTAATCAGGAAAATAAGAAAACGAAGGAGGAAAGAAAAGTTTTGAAAAAGAATGATAATAATCAGCATGCTAAGAAAGTTCAGGCCAACAAATCTGGTGTCAATAATGTTAAATGCTATTACTGTGGTGAATCTGGCCATGAGATGGATGTTTGTTTTGTCATGAGAAAGGATGATTTGAAATATGATAGAATTCATGCTAGGAAGTCTTCTATGAAGAAACCTTCTTCTGTTCAAACCAAAAGAACTCAATGCTTTTACTGTCATAAAATAGGTCATCTCATGCATGATTGTAGGTTAATGAAACATGATGACCTTTCTACTAAGAAAATGCATGATAGAAAATTTCTTGTCAAAAAACATGCATCTCATAAAAAGAAGATTCAATGTTTTCATTGTGGCAAATTGGGCCATATTGCTGCAAATTGTTGGCATGCTAAGGGAAGAACAATTAACTCCAAACTTGCTAAAATCCCTGTAAAAGGACATGCATTCTATAAGAATTTTGACAGAATGAATTCTTCATGTTTTGAATGTGGAAAACATGGCCACACAGTCAAGGACTGTTGGCGTGTTCAGAAGAATCATATTAACCCTCATGCTGTCAAATTCCATGCAAAACAATTTGTGAAATTCTCATGTTTTAATTGTGGAAAACTTGGCCACAAAGCTTCTGATTGCTGGGTGGCAGGGTTCAGAAAATAAAATGCCCATGCACACAACAGAAATTTTAATGTCCATGCACATGAATTTAATGCTTACAATAAGGTGCATAAAAGGAACTTAAACTCTGTTAGTTATCATGGTAAGCTTAGTCAATTCGGTTATTCCTTGTCCAGCCATGAGATGATGGGCTATGATCATAATACTGCTAAGAGACTTTTCAGAACACCTGATAGGGGTAGTGCAGGACCCAAGACTGCTTGGGTCCTTGCAGGATCAAATTGATTAACATGCTGCAGGTGTGCCTTGGAAGCTGATGAATAAAGGGGTTTATGATCCAAGGCACTCAACAGAAAATCCCAAGATTCTATATTTCAGGTCAATTCTGAACTTTGCTTTAAATTCATTAACTGAAATTGTTGAACTATCTGCTTGATTTATGATGATCTCTTCATGTCTAGCTGATCAGTCTGCATTCCAGACTCAGCTATTGAATTCAATTCTGAATATCTGATGTTCTTCTCTTGCTATATGTTGAACTGAATTTGAATGCCTCTTTAGTGTATACAGTTAATGCACTATATATACTTTGTGTAAATGCATGTGTTTTGTGTTAATACATTGCATGCTTGTTGTTAAATGCATAACTTACTGATTGTGAATGATTCACTTAGTGTACACAGTCAATGCATGTGTCTTATGTCTGCATACATCATTTGCATGACTGTCAATGATGCTGTTCAATGCATGTAGGACTGCTTTATGTTGCATTGTCTTGCATAACCTTGGTATATCAAATGGTATGTTACAAAAAGGCAGGGAAATCTGCCCGGAGGTTCTTACCATGTGTGATATGGTCTTTGAGACCAGGCTCTCCGCCTAGTACCATGGGTCCAGTCTGCATGTAGAACAGTGTGTTGCATAGCATAATCCTTGCATCATGGTGTCAGGGGGAGCTGTGAGTTTAGTTCAATTCTTGAATCCTATTTACTCCTCATTGTCCCCATTCAATTGATTCATATCTTTTGACATCAGATGCCATTGGACCATATTGCCAATTGCAATCTTTTCCTTATCATTTTCACTGAACAACAGTTCTGTATCTGGTTTAGTACATTGAGTTGTGATTATTTCAATTGTTCTTCTATAAGAATCACTCTTACAAATTGAAAAGAACTAAAGGTTTAACCTTTATAAATTGGAGAGTTAAGTGTCTACACTTCAGAATTTGAGATAAAAGAAAACTTTTATAGCTCTTAATCTTTGTCTCATGACTAAAATAGAAAAAGTTTTTTGTAATGCCTAAATGTGTTGAACTGGAAATGTCTAGAACAGGTGAATAAGAGTATGTAATGATTTTTTAAACAATCATTCTAAAAGAAATAAGGGCAGCAGTAAATAAGATCACAAATGTAAAGAACTGAACATTGTGATAGAGCAATGGCTGATTGCACTGAGAAACTGTGAACTCCTCCAATGAAGCAGGAAATTCACATGTCATGAAGTGCTTCAAGCTAACTCTGTTCATAGGGTCAAATCTATAGGGGGAGTCCTCACCAAGTAACTGAGGGTACTGGCCTCTAATCAAGGTGTATCCTTAATGTCAAAAGTGAAGACTATTCCTTGTAGGTCTTGATCTAAAGTAGATCTTGTAGTTTATGCCTAGTAACTGGGGGTACCTGCCTCTGATCAAGGTGTACACCTAATGTCAACAGCATAAATGCCACAGGTCTACTCACTTAATTCAAGTTCAGAAAAATTGAAAAATGAAAATCAAACTGCTGTAACCCTTTGAAAATCAAAAGTCAATGAGTGAAAATTATTTTTATTAATACATATTCAAGTTGCCTTTCTTGAATTTCTTTGTTTAATCACAAAAGGGTATTATTTCAGACTTATCTATTAATACCATGTGCCCTAGATTCATTGCTATAAACGGAGTCTATAAACTCTTTTTCAAGGGGCAGGTGTTTTACTCTAGATTTATCACTGTTAAACCTGAATTTTTAAAAATTGTATGTTGCTGATTCTTATACTTTAACTACTGTTTATAATCAGGCTTATCTTCTGAACCAATGATTTAGCTGTTGTCTATTGACCCTCCTACCTTCTCTACCTTTGAATTATCTGTTCATATTCCTTCTCAAAAGGGGAGCAATTATTTAAGGGGAGAAATAATTCAGGGGGAGTCATACCTTCAGGGGGAGTTTATTGCATGCATACTGCCATGTTGCACTCTTATTTATACTGTTTTTCTCTTTTTGATTATGTCAAAGGGGGAGAAATTTTTGTGTGTGACTCACTATCACAGTGTGTTGCCATCATCAAAAAGGGGGAGAATGTTGTGCCCCTTAGGCACAAGCATGTGCTATGCTGATTTGATGATAGTAATGCTGTTTTGTTTTGATGATTGCAACACAATGAGTGCTTAGGATATTGTTTAGACAGTGTCATGAAATGTCCTTTATATGATAATGGCATGTTGATTTGAATGCATATCACTCATTATGTTCTGTGGAGAATGCATGAGATGTTTATAACTGATATACTCTGTGGTGTATGCATATAACTGATATATTTCATGAAGATTGCTTAGCTGAAGTGTGTACATTGCATTGCATTGGAAGTATGTACAACGGACTGCGTTAGGCAAAGTATGTACATCACTGTAGCTGCATCGTCTCATGCAGCGTCTCATTCATGCATGTACAGCCAGTGCATTACAGCAATGTCTATACATTAGCCTCAGCCTTCAAAGTCTATACATTGGCCTCAGCCTTCAAAGTCTGTACATTGGCCTTTGCCTTCGAAGTATGTACAGCCCTTCATATAGAAAGTCTATACACTGCAGGGTAAAGCTTAGTCTAGACATTGCTGCATTGCTTGCATTTCTGAAGTCTACACATTGTCTTGGGCCAAGTATGTACATCCGATTGTTCGTTGTTCATGAGTAAGTCTGTACAGTCTCTTACATTGGACTTAAAGTCTTTACACTGGGAAGTCTGTACACTGAGCACGCATGTTGGCCTTCAGAGTCTACACACTGCACTGTTCATGCCAAGTATGTACATCACTGTAGCTGCATCGTCTTGGTCATCGTCTCACTCGAGTAAGTCTGTACATTGGCCTTGCATCGGTAAGTCTGTACATTGGCTTCACATTTGCTTCGAAGTCTGTACATTGAACTAATAGGTAAAGTCTGTACATCGTTGCTTACCAAAGTCTGTACATTGGCATCTGTTCCTACGTTGCAACTCCAAGTCTGCACATTGGAGTCTTTACCTATGTTCAAGCTTTTCAAGTCTATACTTTGGTCGGTGGCAAGTCTGTACACTGGTCGAGCTTTCAAGTCTGAACATTTGTAAAGTCTATACATCGGCCCTGTAGCTTGTCTAGCCAAAGTCTATACATCGGACTGGTATGCATAGGCGAATTCTTCACATTGAAGCATGCATTGTCTTCAAGTATGTACAGCGTCCAGTGTCTTATTGTTATAGTATGTACATTGCTCACCGTCTCACTGAGCGTCTCAAGTGGACACCAAGTGTGTACACTGCCATCTTGCAGTACAGCATATGCTCTCCAGTGACTGTTAATGCTCCGATTGGCCAGCGTCTCTCTTGATCAAGTCTATACACTCATTCACTGTTCATGCATTCATAGTGGAGTCTGTACATCCTTCAAGGGCCAAGTCCATACACTGTCTCGCTTACATCTTCAAGGGTGATTGAGCATCGTGAAGTCTGATTGAGCATAGTAAAGTCCATACACTGTCTCGCTCACATCTTCAAGGGTGATTGAGCATCGTGAAGTCTGATTGAGCATTGTAATGTCTATACATTGGTAGAGTCTGTACATCAGACGTGCATGCTCGCTTGTCCCCCCGGATGCTCTCCTGGGACCGAGTATGCCCTCCAGTTACTGCTATTGCTTCCCTAACTTTGAGGATGCTTCCTTGGAGCAGCGATTGCTCCCCAGAGACAGCATGTCCTCCACATGCTCCCCTGACGCTGGTGATGCTGTCTAGAGGCCATAGATGCTCCCCTGAGACTTCATATGCTCCCGTGCGACAACGCATTTTACATTACAAGTCTATACATCATGATCGTCTTTACAAGTATATACAGAGCTCTTCACTTAACCTGATATTCCGATACTCTGTCTGACAGGTGATCTGCTCGTGGAGGCTTAATGAAGGGGCACGTGATCCGAGGCTGGAAGGGTTGAGAGGATGACACGTGGCCAAAACATTTGGGCGGGAGATGTGGAGAGCACACGTGCTGCTGCTGCTATATATATATATATATGAGTCTTCGTCTTCAGATGAAGAGTGATCGAAGTGGAGAAAGAAAAAGCAGAAGTGCAGAGACTTCGATCCAGTAGAAGAGCAGAAGAAGAGTAAAGAGAGCTAAAGAAGAGAAAGAGAGAGACAGAGAGCTCGAGTTGAGAAAGAGAGAGAGGTTGAGGTTGTCTGGCTTTTGGATCAAATCCAAACCAGAAGTGCTCATCTAGAGCTATATTTCATGCTTCATTGTTCAGCTTTTAGTTGCTGTGTTTCCATCTTTTCTTGTTTCCATTTTATCCTTTCTTCAAGCTGTTTGTCAGCGGAGCAAGCTGTGTTGCTCAGCGGGCAGTGGAGGATTCCACTGGACGGCCAAGCTGTATTGCCCAGCGGTTTGCAGAGGTGCTGCCTCTGGACGGGTAAGCTGTAATCCCCAGCGGTTTGCAGTGGTGGATTCCACTGAACAGCAAGCTGTGTTGCTCAGCGGGGCGAGGAGGATTCCTCAGATGGCAAGATGTGTTGCCCAGCGGTTGTATGGCAAGCTGTGATGCCCAACAGTTTAAGCTATGAGTCAGCAGTAAGCCACACTCGGGTTGAGTGTGGGGTGGATGTAGGTCTGGAGGACCGAACCACCTAAAAACCCCTTGTGCATTGTGGTTTGTTTTGTCTATTTGTGTTTCCGCTAGATGAATGCATAGGGGCGCTCCATGTGTTTGGCTTCTGGTTGAGCAGAAGAGTTAATTAGTTCTCTTAGAGTGTTTTAATCTGTTCTGAGTGAGCGAAACCTTGTTTGAGCGAAATTCTATTTGGGTGAAAGTTTTTTAAAGGTATATATTCATTCACCCCCCCCTCTGAATACATAGCACCGAACCCAACATAGTATTCATCATGCAGTCAAGTCTTTGCATCTATCCTTCATGTAGGATAGGACCCATTAAGGCTCGGTAGGTCTCGAGTCTTGGCCCGCCAGAACCGCAGAGATTCCTGTCCAGTCATGTCGGCTTACGCCCACTAAAAGAAGGCAACACGCACACACGCTGCTGTTTTAGCCAAAAATTGGTGATATTGCTTATGTGGGGCTATACTCGAAGGTCTCTAGAAAAGTAATAATCTTTGTTCTCTTCTTTCTCGACCCAATGAGACAGTCGGCACCCTTAAAACGCTGAGCATAAGGGAACCAAAATACCATACCCTGAAGGTGAGAGTAGGATTTATCTCCTCGAACTCGAGTCAGAGCACGAGAAGAGGGCAGTGTCCCCGCATGCATACAAGAGGGATTCCGATATATCAAATCATCATGTCTCCCTCAAAAAAAAATTAAAAAAATCAAAGTCAAATGAAACCCTGGTCGTGGCCGTGCCTGATTTCAACCGGCGAAACCCCTCAAGACAAAGGCTAAATTCTACGAAGGGGTAACGTAATTCTGTTCGAGGTTTGGTCCGAAGTCGCCCAAAAGGGGGACGTCGAGTTGGTCCCGGTTGATGGGACCGGTGCGATGGATTCAAAAAGGGGGGGTGAATGAATCCCTCTCTAAAATTATGCCCAATTAAAACTTATAACAAACAGAGATTCGGAATTAAAACCCACGAGTGCCTTAATCAACTTAGATGCACCCTTCAAAAGATGGAAGGAAGATCAGAGAGACTGTACTTCTGATCTACTCCATATAAACTAAAGAGATGACTCAGTCATCTAATCAACTAGACTCTATCAAGACCAGAATCAAACGCACGGTGTGCAAACCTATCTCTCACATGATATAAGATCAAACTATCATGAACATTCCTAAGCATACATCTAGCGGAGCAGAATAAACAATCAAACCACGATGAACAGAAGATTTTAAGGTGGTTCGATCCTCCAGACCTACGTCCACCCCACACTCCAACCATAGTGTGGCTTCCCGCTGATACACAGCTTAACAGCTGGGCCTCACAGCTTGCCTATATCCGCTGAGCATCACAGCTTGCTTCTGCTGGGTAATACAGCTTAGCCATCCGCTGACACACAGCTTAACCCGCTGGGCATTACAGCTTCGCCGTACAGAGGACACCACACCTCTGTAATCGCTGGGGCTTACAGCTTAACCCATCCAGAGGAATCCTCCTCTGCTACAGCTGAGTAACACAGCTTGCTCTGCTGACAAACAGCTTGAAATAACAATAAAAAGGAAAACAAGAAACGGGAAATGACAGCAACTAAAAGCTGTAAACACTAAAGCGTAGATATGGCTCTCAAGGAGCTGACTGGATTGGATTTGATCCAGATTCCAGTAGGGACTAATCTTCAGATGAAGCTTCTCTTCTTCTCTTCTCAAACTCTCTCTCTCTCTCTCTCTCTTCCTGTCTTCTTCTTCTTCTTCTGCGTTTCTCTGCTGCTCTCGATCTCTCTCTTTCTCTTTTTCTTCTACTGCTTTCGAGAGATATCCTTCTGATTGCAGGAAGCAGACTATATATACTCCATCAGGTCAGGTTGACGAGCTCTTGCCCTAGGAGTGTGGAGGGAACGCTTCGGCTTGGAAGCTTCAGGAGACACTAGCCACATGTCAGAATCTGGAAGCTTCAGGGTCCACGTGGCAGCATCTTTGAGTGAGGATCATCATTGGATCACGTGCCCTTCTCGAAGAACACGATCTATTGACTTGTTGCATGAGTGTCTTTCAGTTATGTATAAAATATGCACAGACTTCATTCAATCACGAAAGATGTACACGGACATAGGGTATTATATGCACGAGTTCAGTACAGTCACACTAGCATATGCACAGACTTATTTGCAGCACAAGACTAACGGATGCACTGACTGTGCAGACTACAGACATTTCATGAACTAAGATGCATGAATCTCTTATGCACTGAATTGGTTACGAGGTGGGCACAGACTTGATTTAGCATGAGATTATGTATGCATGGACTCAAGTTAAAAAAGCAAATATATGCACAGACTTGTCATGAATGCGGAGCTATAAATTGTACCGACTATGTGTATGCGGTATGCATGAACTGCACTAACTTATTATTCAAGTATGCGACCGTGCATAGACCTGAGAATGCGAGGTGGCAAGCGTGCACGGACCTTGGTGAGATGTGCACCGACTATGTACCAACTAGCATGAAAACGAGCACAACAATAAGAAAATGCACCGACCTAGTGCTAGCCCATAGCAAACATTGCATTGCACCGACCGTGAAGGCTCATGTGCATCTACTTAAGGTGTGTGTGAGACACTAAATGAGACCCACACATGCACCGACTCCAGGCCACCATGAGATGCAGAATAAGCAATGCACCGACCTAACACTCGCCAAGACTACGTGCACAGAGAGTGGAATGCACAGACCTTAATGCCTATGAACGGTGACATGCACCGAGGTTGTTGAGCAGTCGGACTGACAAAAATGCACTAGCCTTAGACAAAACATAAGTGCACTAACTTAACTGATGCGTAGACATGTTTAGACCCAATGTAGCAAGCAAAACAGTGCACAGAATAATGCACCAACCTAAAGCAGCAACTGAATACTCATCAGTTAAATCATCATCAAGGCATACAGATCAAGCACTCAATCATAGATTAATCATGCAATCTTATGTGGTGACACTAATGTTGCTATCATCAAAACATCACAGCATCATCAAGGCACAAGGGGCACAACAATCTCCCCCTTTTTGATGATGGCAACACAATGAGTCACACGGACTCGACAAAACAAACTATTCTCCCCCTTTGACTTCAGCAAAAAGAAGGTAGTTTGCGTGAAAAATAATATGATGCATGAACCTATTCTCCCCCTTTGAAATATAGTCCTCCCCTTTTGACATAATCATGAATATCTATAATGCCCAGAACTCCCCCTGAGAGCATGAAAGGAATCGAAAAAGCAAGCACATGATGTATCCACAGGGCTAAACTTTGGTTATCCAATGAATCAATCTGGAATTCACCACCATAAGAATTCTGAAGCAAAATTGGTTATGGCACACCTTACATTTGTATGGACAGAAGAATGCAGGTGAAAGGCCCACAAAACCAGAACCAGTTACAAGAGTCATTCGTCAAGGATACAGAAACAAGATGGAAGATTCCAACAGTGTGGAGAGTGAAACTAATGATGTAAATGAAGTAGATGTAGCCAAGGGTAGGAGTAAATAACAGCAAGCAAGGCACAAGATCTCCAATAGGTAAGTTAGCATGATGATAAGTTGTCAGAGGTGAGCCTGATCAGAGGAAATTGTATGGCAGGTACCACAGTAATATGTCCTCACAAGGAAAGATTCTCCTATCATAGGGGGTTATGAATTAACCGACATGACCCAACTGATTTAACCATGATGTATACCAAATTTGTCAATTGAATTCAATACTCATATCTGAACGTAGGTTTTAATAAAGGTGAATCAAATAATCAAGCAATACTCAAGAACAACCACCTTCCATCTTACTCAAATGAACTCGATGACTCCTTTGAGAGTCACACAGAGCAGAATTGAGATTAAACATCCTTACTAGAATTTGAGTTGACTGTTTTTGCAAGATATTTTCTTTTGATTAGCACATTATTTTTCCTGAGCAATTTAAGTTGATCAACACCTTTTTACATGAGGCATAACACGTCTTAAGTGAAATAACCCAATTACTCAGTGTGATAACTTTCATTGCCTCTCAACTTTGAGAGCAGAGTTAGTAATAGAAGTGTCTTTTTACATGAGGAGACACCTTGATTAGAGGCCGGACTTCTCAGTTACTCAACACAGACATGCTATTGCTCTGTCAGATTTTTCAATAAATTTTCACCAGAGATAACTATGGCACTTCATGACATAAGTTTACTCTATTTCATTGATAGAGAACCCAATTTCTCAGTGACCAAGTCATTGCTCTGAATTCAATTTTTCCATTTAGTCAACATTTTTCAGGTTAATGTTTAAAAACAATACTCACTCTATGTGTCTCTACCAAAGTAACATTGATATCACATTTTCAGATTACAGATGGGTGAGACTAGGGTATTCATGACACAGTTGGTTAAAATTTATTAAAACTCATCATTCAGATACTTTCAATACATTGAATACAAATCTGAGAATACATTAGACTTATATCAGCCTGAATCAGTAGACATTCTTAAACCTATATGATAGGAAATTCTTTTAAGAATTCAGACTAAAACATGGTACGCAGCATAAGGATCTCAGACCAGTCCAGTCAATGCAACTAAACAGCTTATCATTCTTGGAACAAGAACCAGATTAATCAGACCAGCTTGAAAGGATGTGAGTCTTGGATAAGTACAAGCTGGTAGAGCAAATAACAGCAGGAGAGAAGCGCATCAAATATATGCAGAGCAGAATCAATTTCAGTAGCTGAGTCTAGAATACAGATAGATCAGCCATGCAAGTAGAGACAACAGAGAATTTAGGTGAACCACCTAAGTGTAGAGAATGGATCAGATTGCTAGACAGAAAGAGTTCAAGAGGTGAAGAGGTGATGAAACAGGAATGCTCCCCCTATCTAGACGCAACATGTAATAAAACTACACATGAGCAGCATGAAAATTAAACGAAAGCAGTCAATCTCTCCTTGACTAAGTGCATGGTATACAAAGAAAACGTAACACATGGTTTTATGATGAAGGCTCATGAAACAGGCATGCAATTCAATCAAAAGGATATTACCATAAACATTATGGGCAATTCAAATTTTTAGATGATTTCAATTCGGCATAGACCGAATCATCATGATATTCAAACTCACAATTTTAGATGACAGAATTCGAAGTAATTGCTCAGAACAGACCTGAAGAGCAGGACCATGGGGTCTTTTAATTTTTGAGTGCCTTGGTTTATTGACCCCTCTTTATTCATTCCAAGGCACACCTGCAGCAAAGTAATTGTAACGACCCGAGAATCCGATTACCGGGAAGGCCCGATAACCCGAGACTCGCACCGCCACCCACGAGTCCGAAGACTCGGAAGGGTTAAAAGGATGGTGTGGAAACTACATAGTTATCACAAGTAATTGCAGAAATTAAACAGTTATGATAATAAGCAGGAAATAAGATAACAATTTACATGGTCCACAAAATAAAATAACCACGACAATAGTCCACGACTAGTACAGTGACAAGAAAGAAAAGTACAGCTACACGGGGCATCCCCCGGTTCAGACCTCTGGCACTATCTCTGGGCACCCGCACCACGCTGCGCTCCTGACGCGCTCCCCGAATGTGGCGTCTCATCTGAAACACGGTGAAAACACGCAGGGAATGAGTCTCGGAACAAGACTCAGTAGGGATCACTCGAACCCTACCTCGCAAAGCGAGAAACCACTATTCTAGCGGTAGGAGAGTACCTCGGAAAGGAAAGCCCTGTACTCTACAAAGCAAGACTCTACGGCACGCAAACCGACACACATGCTACGAAGAGAAGACCGAAGCTCAACGGTCACCGATAAACCCGAAGGTCGGAAACACACGACTGACAGTCTGACACTCCGTACTCGACAGGAGTACCACCCACTAGAAGCACAGCCGGTAGCGTCCCCTGACGTCTTACACCGCACCGCAGGTGAACCGCCTGACGTGGTAGGTCCTACCCGAGGCGCAAACACCGAAAAGTAACTCACAACAAGTGACTAGCTGGGGTCACGCCCGTAGACGTGGGTCCAACCGCCCCCAACCACGTGTGCACACACAGACCACGCGTCCTAGGTCTGGCCCTCTGACCGGTTTTCCCCCGCAGCCGGACTCTGGCTACGACGAGGGGCCTACGGTAACCGGTCCACAAACCGTCTCGAAAGGTGGGTGCCCGTACACCACTCCCAGGTGAGACCAGCACCGCGTACTGGTGGGCTACGACTAGTGGAGGGTCGCCAAAGGAGTAGACTCTCAAGTCACGGAAAACAACGCCCAAGCCCAACAACGTGTGGGAATCACCCCACGCACTAGTCCCGTCACACGGAGACCACGGTCGGAGAAAAGTAAGGTTGCCACCCTCATGGGGCAACTCAGGAAGTGGCGGTCTACCCTCAGACCGTCACTGCCAAATGGCGGTCCACTCTAGGGCCGTCACTTGGAAATGGCGGTCTAAGGCAGACCGTCACACGGCCAGGGGGGATAGGGGAAGCGACGCGCCTGCCCTAGTGCGTCGCTTGGAAGCGGCGCACCTAGGCCTGGGCGTCACACGACGCCCCACACCCTCCAAAACCACAGGGAAAGTAACGCGCCTACCCCGGCGCGTCGCTTGCAAGCAACGCATCGGGCTCAGTGCGTTACTCACATGTAACGCGCCCAGCCCAGCGCGTCACATGGCCCTACACTCGGGGTGGGAAGGGGAAGTGACGCGCCTGCCCCAGCGCGTCACTAGTAAGTAACGTGCTGGGCCCAATGCGTCGCTTGGCCCATCCACCAGGGGTAACAACAAGAAGTGACGCACCTGCCCCTGTGCGTTACACGCATGTAACGCGCCTAGCCTGGTGCATTACATGGCCTGACCCCCAACGGTCAAAAACCAACGGTCGAAACTAGCGGCGGCCCTGCCCTGGCGCGTCATTCTCCAAACGGCGGTCAGTCGTAGGGCCGTCACTGCCCTCTGACCCCAAGGGTTAACACCCAGGAGAAGTAACGCTCCTGCCTAGGGGCGTCACATGCAAGTGGCGGTCACTGGAAGGACCGTCGCTTGCCTCCGAGCACGCTACGGCGGGAAAACCCCAAAAACGCCAACCACGCCCCCGTACCTCCACCAGAGAGGGGGAAAACAAGGGGGAAGACCCCTGGGGACCCCTAGCATGCATCTAAGCCACCAAAACATAGAATCATGGGCTAAAACCATAGATCGGGCGGCTCACCCCCAAAACATGGAAAAACCCCAAAAATGCCCAAACATGCCTCTCTCGGCCTCCCCGCGGCCTACAAACCACGGAAAAGAACGGCGAAGAGCTAGGGAACGTCACCCTACCTCAATGGAGCGAATGCTCCGCCGGATCGTCCACGAATCGCTAAGAACGCTTGAAAACCCTCGTTCTTCCTTAAGCTTCCCACGCTCGCCGCACGCCCCCACGACCGCCTCGCCGCCGCCCACGTCACCGCGCCGTCGCCCCGCCGCCGTCTGCAGCCGGAGGGGAGCTCGCCGTGGCCAACCGGGAGGAAGAGAGGGATAGGGAGGGAGACACGGTGGAGGAGGAAGGAGGAAGAAGAAGAGAGGAAGAAGAAGATGGTGGGGGAGAGAGAAAAGAAAAAGGGTTTTATAGAAAAACCCGAAAAATGCGGAAAATACCAAAAATTAGGAAATTACACCCCCACGATCCTCGGAACGTACCGATCGCAACGGTACCACTCGTGCCCGTGTGAACAGCTCGGTTCACCCGCAGCGAGCGTCCGAAGAGAAAAGCCGAAACCCGCGCCGGAAATCGGAAATCACGCACGGAAAAAGCCGCGGAACGCCTCCGGGCCTCCGAAACGACTCCGGATCGCGCCGATCCGAACACGAAAGATGTCCGAAACGAAATTTCGGACACAACAGAGCCGACCGCTCTGAAAAGCAGATCCGGGACCCACGAAGTAGGATCCGAAAGGTCCGGGATATTACAGCCCTCCCCCCTTAAGGAATTTCGTCCTCGAAATTGAGAACAACCAGAGGGGAAAGAAGAGGAAGACTCACTCAAACAGATACGGGAACTGCTGACGCATCTCGTCCTCACGTTCCCAAGAAGCCTCACCACCAGAGTGTCGCTGCCACACGACCTTTACCAAGGGAATGACCTTGTTCCGCAGGCGCTGCTCTCGCCTATCCTCCACGCGAATCGGAAACTCTGGGAGAGAAAGATCTGGAGTCACCTCAGGCCAAACGGAAAACTCGAGCACATGAGAGTCATCGGGCATATACTTCCGCAACATCGAGACGTGGAACACGTCATGCACCGACGCCAACTCAGGAGGCAACTGCAACCGGTAAGCAACCTCACCGATGCGCTCCACAATCGCGAAAGGACCAATATAGGGGGGACTCAGCTTCCCACGCCGTCCAAAACGCATCACCCCCTTCATCGGAGAAACTCTCAAGAACACATGATCGCCCACGGCGAACTCGAGGGGCTGCCTCCTACGGTCAGCATAGCTCTTCTGCCGACTCTGGGCAGCCAACATGTTCTGACGAACCAGGTGCACAACATCCACACATTGCTGCACCAATTCCGGTCTCGTCAAAACACGCTCACCCACCTCAAACCAATCGAGTGGAGTCCGACAAGGACGCCCATACAATGCCTCATAAGGAGCCATGCCGATGCTCGAATATTGATAGCTGTTGTTATAGGCAAACTCCACCAACGGTAGGTGATGTATCCAACTCCCTTGCCACTCCAGGCAGCAGGATCTCAGCATGTCCTCCAAAGTCTGAATGGTCCTCTCAGACTGACCATCTGACTGAGGATGATATGCCGAGCTAAATGCCAACTCCGTGCCAAGAGCTCGCTGGAAACTCCTCCAGAATCCAGAAGTGAAGCGCGGATCCCGATCCGACACGATCGAAATGGGAACCCCATGCAACGGAACGATCCGCTCCACATAAAGACGAGCCAACTTAGGCACGCTCCAGCTGACCTTGACCGGTAGCAACCGAGTCACCTTCGTCAGCCGATCCACCAGCAACCAAATACTGTCCTGCCCACTCGGGGTTCTTGGCAACCCCACCACAAAATCCGTGGTCACATGGTCCCACTTCCAAGCAGGAACATCCAAGGGCTGGAGAGTACCGCCTGGTCGCTGATGCTCCGCCTTCACTTGCTGACAGATCAGGCACCTGGCCACAAATTCTGCGACATCTCTCTTCATGCCAGGCCACCAGAACTGCCTCCTCAAGTTCCGATACATCTTCGTCGCACCCGGGTGTACAGTGTACCTGCTCCCATGAGCCTCGCGTAACACCGCACGACGAACCTGCTCCTCAGCTGGGACGTACAACCTGCCACGAAACCTCGCAGCACCGTCCTCGCCGAGCTCTACGTCAGCCATAGCCAAAATCCGGGGCAACTCAGGGTCCGCATGTTGAGCCTCTGTCACCTGACGACGGATAGCAGGAGTGACTGTCAGACTCGCAAGCACAGCCAACCCTGGCTCCTGGGGAATCTTGAGCCTGAAAGATACCTTGGGCACTTGTTCCCAGAGCCTCCACCTCCTCAACATCAAGGCACTGACCACAACCTTTCGACTCAAGGCATCGGCGACGACATTCATCCTGCCTGGCTGATAAGACAGGGTGAAGTCATAGTCCTTCATGAACTCCATCCAACGCCTTTACCTGAGGTTCAGGTCCTTCTGCGAGAACACGTACCTCAAGCTCTGATGGTCAGTGAACACCTCGAACTTCTCACCGTACAGATAATGCCTCCAGATCTTCAGCGCGAAGATCACAGCCGCCAACTCAAGGTCATGGGTAGGGTAGTTCTCCTCGTGAGGCTTTAGCTGCCGAGATGCATAAGCCACCACTCTACCATGCTGCATCAGAACAGCACCCAGTCCAACGCCGGAAGCATCTGTACACACCACGAAACCTCCCGATCCAGAAGGCAAAACCAACACCGGAGCCGAGGTGAGCAATCTCTTCAGCTCCCTGAAGCTCTGCTCACACTCCTCGGACCAAATGAAAGGTATATCCTTCCGCTTGAGCCTAGTCATCGGGGTCGCAATGCGGGAAAAATCCTGGATAAACCGACGATAATAACCCGCAAGCCCCAAGAAACTCCGGATCTCCGTCACCGACCTCGGCCTCGGCCATTGCGTCACAGCCTCGACCTTGGCGGGATCCACGGAAATGCCATCACCAGAAATCACGTGCCCCAGAAAGTGCACCTCGCTGAGCCAAAACTCGTACTTGCTGAGCTTCGCATACAACTGGTGATCTCACAACGTCTGCAGTACCACACTCAAATGGTACGCGTGCTCCTCAGCAGACCGCGAATAAACAAGGATGTCATCCACGAAAATGACCACAAACTGGTCCAAATACGGATGAAACACCCTCTGCATCAAGTCCATAAAGGCAGCTGGGGCATTGGTGAGCCCAAACGGCATCACCAGAAACTCATAATGCCCGTACCTCGAACTGAATGCAGTCTTCTCCACATCGGACTCGCGAATCCTCAGCTGATAGTAACCTGACCGCAAATCAATCCGCGAGAACACTCGCGCAGACTGAAGCTGGTCGAACAAGTCATCGATCCGCGGCAACGGATACTTGTTCTTAACGGTCACTTCATTCAGCTGCCGATAGTCAATGCACAGCCGCAGACTACCGTCCTTTTTCTTCACAAACAACACGGGCGCACCCCAAGGGGAAAAACTCGGACGAATGTACCCCTTGGCCAGCAGCTCCTGCAACTGCGCCCTCAACTCCCTCAGTTCAGCGGGGGCCATCCGGTAGGGAGCCTTCGCCAAAGGTCCCGCACCAGGTACAACCTCGATCACAAAATCGATCTCCCGCTGGGGAGGTAATCCAGGCAACTCCTCAGGAAAAATATCGGGAAACTCGCACACCACCGCGATGTCCTCGACATCCGGCTCCATCCGGTCAGACACAAGCACTGACGCGAGAAAACCCTGACAACCTGAATCAAGCAACCAACGGGCTCGAATAGCAGAGATAAGAAATCGAGAAGAGGCGGAACGGATACCTTGGAAATAGAAGGTCCTCTTGCTCGGATGCTGGAAGTAGACCCTCTTCATCCCACAATCCACCACCGCTCCATGAGTCTCGAGCCAATCCATGCCTAGAATCACATCGTAATCCCGAAGCTGCAACGCATACAATCTGCCTGGCATACTCCGGCCATCGATCCACACCGGAACCTGGTCGAAGCAATACGGAGTGACCATAAAGTCACCCGAAGGCAACTCCACCGCCAAATCACAAGACAACTGGGTCACCGGCTCCTCGACGCTCGACGCGAAATCCTCCGAAATAAACGAATGAGACGCGCCAGAATCAAACAAAACCCGAGCCGCACAACCCAAAATCTGAACGGTACCTTCCACGAGCTGCGACGCCACTGCCTCTGCCCTGGTCAAGTGCGTGATCTGGCCTCGAGCCCTCTGCCTGCCTCCCACGCTGGCTGACCTGGGTAGCGGCGGATACTGTCCCTGCTGCTGCCTCTGCTGCTGGGGAAACTGTTGCTGCGGCGGTCTCTGTGGACAGTCACGTGCCATGTGCCATGGTTGGTCACACCGAAAACAGATAATCGGCGCCGTGCACTGCCTGCCTGGGTGGGTCCCACCACACCGTGGACAAGGTCCTCGTGATCCACCCCCTGATCCCTGACGCTGCAAAGGAATCGGCTGCTGCACACTGCCCGATGAAGCTTGTCCCTGATCCTTGGGCTTCTTACGGAAACCCTTCTTCAAGAACTTCTTGACCTTCGAGCTAAAAGACGCAGATCCTGTCACTGAAGCTGCTGATGCCGGTACTCCTGAACCACCCGACGCATGCTGGAAGAAACCCTGCTGCTGGGTAGCCAACTGCTGGCTGCGACCTGACACGGACTGCCCCTGGCTGATCGGTCCTCGAGTCCTCTGCATATCCATCTCCAAGGAAATCGCAACATGAGACGCTGTCTCTAGATCAGTGGCCCCATTCGCGATCAAATGGTGCCTCAGCTCCAGCCTCAAGCCCTGTACAAACTGCGTGGTCCTCACCCTCTCATGCTCCATGACATGAGGTGCGTACCGACCCAGCTCGACAAATCGGGCCCTGTACTACAACACGGACATGTCACCCTGCACCAGCTCCAGAAACTCCCGCATCCGCTGCGTAGCAACGACGTCTGGACAGTACGTACGCTCGAAAGCACTGACAAAGTCACCCCACTCGACCTGCTCAAGTGGACGAAGCTGAAAGGACGTCTTCCACTCGGAAGACCACCACCTCCGAGCCGTACCCTGCAACTGGTTGTAGGCCAACACCACTCTGTCCTCGGCAGTACTTTTCGCAGAACTGAACACCCGCTCCATCTCATCGAGCCAATCACGAGCCGCATCAAGGTCTGCCTGGCCGCTAAAGTAAGGTGGATGGAACTGCATGAAGTCCCTCACTGCTCGGCCCGGCCCACCCCTGACTGACGAGCCCTCAGCAACCTCTCCGCCAAACTGCTGAGACATGAGATGGTACATGCCACGGAAGAAATCCTCGGCCCCCGGAGCTCTCGCAGCATCCGCGGCCTCGGTAGCTCTCGGAACTCTGCTATGCTCCTCCTGGTCCCTCTGGACCCCCTGCTGGATCTCCTGACCTCCAGCCGACTGCCCCTGCTGAGAGCGAGAACTCCTCCTCGGCGCCATCCTCGCTCCTGAAGCACAAGACAGAAAACACGAAAACGGCAATGTCAGAATAAAACACGCGGTGCCCAAGGCCAGCGTCACCTGTACATCATCGCCATGGACTAGTGGACCACTACAATTACCTATGATTCCCATGTAATTCCACAACCGCGCTCTGATACCAGCTGTAACGACCCGAGAATCCGATTACCGGGAAGGCCCGATAACCCGAGACTCGCACCGCCACCCACGAGTCCGAAGACTCGGAAGGGTTAAAAGGATGGTGTGGAAACTACATAGTTATCACAAGTAATTGCAGAAATTAAACAGTTATGATAATAAGCAGGAAATAAGATAACAATTTACATGGTCCACAAAATAAAATAACCACGACAACAGTCCACGACTAGTACAGTGACAAGAAAGAAAAGTACAGCTACACGGGGCATCCCCCGGTTCAGACCTCTGGCACTATCTCTGGGCACCCGCACCACGCTACGCTTCTGACGCGCTCCCCGAAGGTGGCGTCTCACCTGAAACACGGTGAAAACACGCAGGGAATGAGTCTCGGAAGAAGACTCAGTAGGGATCACTCGAACCCTACCTCGCAAAGCGAGAAACCACTACTCTAGCGGTAGGAGAGTACCTCGGAAAGGAAAGCCCTGTACTCTACAAAGCAAGACTCTACGGCACGCAAACCGACACACGTGCTACGAAGAGAAGACCGAAGCTCAACGGTCACCGACAAACCCGAAGGTCGGAAACACACGACTGACAGTCTGACACTCCGTACTCGACAGGAGTACCACCCACTAGAAGCACAGCCGGTAGCGTCCCCTGACGTCTTACACCGCACCGCAGGTGAACCGCCTGACGTGGTAGGTCCTACCCGAGGCGCAAACACCGAAAAGTAACTCACAACAAGTGACTAGCTGGGGTCACGCCCATCGACGTGGGTCCAACCGCCCCCAACCACGTGTGCACACACAGACCACGCGTCCTAGGTCTGGCCCTCTGACCGGTTTTCCCCCGCAGCCGGACTCTGGCTACGACGAGGGGCCTACGGTAACCGGTCCACAAACCGTCTCGAAAGGTGGGTGCCCGTACACCACTCCCAGGTGAGACCAGCACCGCGTACTGGTGGGCTACGACTAGTGGAGGGTCGCCAAAGGAGTAGACTCTCAAGTCACGGAAAACAACGCCCAAGCCCGACAACGTGTGGGAATCACCCCACGCACTAGTCCCGTCACACGGAGACCACGGTCGGAGAAAAGTAAGGTTGCCACCCTCATGGGGCAACTCAGGAAGTGGCGGTCTACCCTCAGACCGTCACTGCCAAATGGCGGTCCACTCTAGGGCCGTCACTTGGAAATGGCGGTCTAAGGCAGACCGTCACACGGCCAGGGGGGATAGGGGAAGCGACGCGCCTGCCCTAGTGCGTCGCTTGGAAGCGGCGCACCTAGGCCTGGGCGTCACACGACGCCCCACACCCTCCAAAACCACAGGGAAAGTAACGCGCCTACCCCGGCGCGTCGCTTGCAAGCAACGCGTCGGGCTCAGTGCGTTACTCACATGTAACGCGCCCAGCCCAGCGCGTCACATGGCCCTACAGTCCGGGTGGGAAGGGGAAGTGACGCGCCTGCCCCAGCGCGTCACTAGTAAGTAACGCGCTGGGCCCAGTGCGTCGCTTGGCCCATCCACCAGGGGTAACAACAAGAAGTGACGCACCTGCCCCTGTGCGTTACACGCATGTAACGCGCCTAGCCTGGTGCGTTACATGGCCTGACCCCCAACGGTCAAAAACCAACGGTCGAAACTAGCGGCGGCCCTGCCCTGGCGCGTCATTCTCCAAACGGCGGTCAGTCGTAGGGCCGTCGCTGCCCTCTGACCCCAAGGGTTAACACCCAGGAGAAGTAACGCTCCTGCCTAGGGGCGTCACATGCAAGTGGCGGTCACTGGAAGGACCGTCGCTTGCCTCCGAGCACGCTACGGCGGGAAAACCCCAAAAACGCCAACCACGCCCCCGTACCTCCACCGGAGAGGGGGAAAACAAGGGGGAAGACCCCTGGGGACCCCTAGCATGCATCTAAGCCACCAAAACATAGAATCATGGGCTAAAACCATAGATCGGGCGGCTCACCCCCAAAACATGGAAAAACCCCAAAAATGCCCAAACATGCCTCTCTCGGCCTCCCCGCGGCCTACAAACCACGGAAAAGAACGGCGAAGAGCTAGGGAACGTCACCCTACCTCAATGGAGCGAATGCTCCGCCGGATCGTCCACGAATCGCGAAGAACGCTTGAAAACCCTCGTTCTTCCTTAAGCTTCCCACGCTCGCCGCACGCCCCCACGACCGCCTCGCCGCCGCCCACGTCACCGCGCCGTCGCCCCGCCGTCGTCTGCAGCCGGAGGGGAGCTCGCCGTGGCCAACCGGGAGGAAGAGAGGGAGAGGGAGGGAGACACGGTGGAGGAAGAAGAAGAGAGGAAGAAGAAGATGGTGGGGGAGAGAGAAAAGAAAAAGGGTTTTATAGAAAAACCCGGAAAATACCAAAAATTAGGAAATTACACCCCCACGATCCTCGGAACGTACCGATCGCAACGGTACCACTCGTGCCCGTGTGAACAGCCCGGTTCACCCGCAGCGAGCGTCCGAAGAGAAAAGCCGAAACCTGCGCCGGAAATCGGAAATCACGCACGGAAAAAGCCGCGGAACGCCTCCGGGCCTCCGAAACGACTCCGGATCGCGCCGATCCGAACACGAAAGATGTCCGAAACGAAATTTTGGACACAACAGAGCCGAACGCTCCGAAAACCAGATCCGGGACCCACGAAGAAGGATCCGAAAGGTCCGGGATATTACAATAATCATTTTGATCCTGCAGGAACCCAAGTAGCCTTGGGTCCTGTATTAGCCCTAACAGGTGTTATGAACAGTTTCTTAGTGACATTGTCATCAAAATCCATCAGATAACAATTGGCCATGAAGTGACCGAATTTACCACAATATCTACATAAAATAGCAGATTTTCTGGTCCTATAATACATATCAACAGCAGCATGAGACCTATGAACTTGAGCATGAAATGTTCTGTTGTTTACATGGACATTTCGTTTCTTATTCTTAATCAGCCAACATTCAGCAGATTTATGACCTGGCTTACCACAGTCAAAGCATGAAAAGTTCACAGGTCATTTTACTGAGAATTTGACAAAATAAGGATTAACAGAATTTTTCTGAACATGCCATCAGTCCTCGACTGTATGGCCATGCTTCCCACACTCGAAGCACCTGATGTGCTTACCTTTAGAACCATTTTTACCCCAAGTAGATCCAGACCAGCACTCAATGGCTTTGTGACCACGTTTGTTACAGTTAAAACAAACAATGTGCTGGTTTGAAGCAAACATGTTTCTTTTGGGGCCAGGATGATTACCAGAAGACCTAGCATGCATTTTATCATTTTGTTTCATGATGAAACATGCATTCATGAGATGATCATGCCTACCATAGTAATGACAAGATGCACCAGACTTCCTAGTAGCATGGTTTCTACCAAATGAATTTCTAGAATGTAATGTTTCACTTGCATGCTCATCTTCTATCAATAATCTGCAATCATCCATTACGTGGCCTACCTTGCCATAATAATGGCATGAAACACTCTTATCAAATGCATACGAATAAGTAAATGAGTTATGAGCAGTATGCATTGACCCATCAGATGCATCAGAGTTAGCAGATTTCAAGACACAAGTAGGGACATTTTTGACCTTATTTTTCTTACCATTCTTGTTCAATTGTTTACCCTTGATCACAACTTTTGTTTGTTTTTCATTTTTCTGAGCCTTAAATTGAAAGATAGATGATGAAGAAGTTTTCATGTCTTCATTTTATTTTAGGGATTGACTTGTGGTACCAGCTACTTCAAAATTTTGCACGAAGATGGTGTATAGCTAGTTTCTAATAGTTTCCTTAACATCAGAACTGCAACTTATCCCCTTTTTTGAGTTATTATCCTCACTTTTCATGACAGCTTTCATTTTTCTCTTGTTTTCAGCAGACTTGGATGTTGATTTTTCCAGATCCTGAATTTTAGTTTCCAAAAAGGCGATGTGAAGTTCATAACTGGCTATCTCTTGTTCACTGCAATTAACACATTCACTTAAGACTTTGTTTACAGTTTTGTACTTCTCAATTTCTTATTCTAGACTGCTCAATATGTTAGTCTCTTCATTGTAAGTAATTTTTCCTTTCTCTAATATGAGAAGTTGTTCAGACATACCAGTGTTTAATTGTTTTAACTTCTCAATTTTAGCTTTCAATTCATGGTTTTCCTCCTCGAGTTTTCCAGCTTCAATTTCCTTACTAGCGCACCTTTCTCTCTCTATAGCCAGAAGCCTCTCTGAAATAACAGTATTTAGGACCTTGAGTTTTTTGTTTTATTCTTTCAGTTCATTGTTCTCATTGGTTAACTTCTCAATTTCTTTACTACTTGATATAGATTCCAGTCTTTCAATTCGTTCGTCTTCTCTTTCTTCAACTTTAATTTTCTCAATCAACAATTCTTTGTTTTCTTCTTTTAGAGATTCAATCAATTTTCTCTGCCCCTCATTTTCATCATACAGAACTTCATTGCGTTTTTTTAGAGCCAAGCACTTGTTGCAGATCGATTTTAGAGAAGAACCCGGCACACCTTCCTTGTTAACTTTCTCTATTTCAGCTTTTAGAGTTTTATTATTCCTCTGAATTTCTCCATTCTCAGCTTTCAATTTCTCCAGATCAGAGTTAATCCTTTCCAACTCTTCCAGGTTTATCAGATGTTCATCAGTTTTTAGCTTCATATTCACTTGAGTCTCAGATAGACATTTATCATATGATTCATTGATATTCAAGCACTTTTCAAAAGATGAATTAGAATCATTTTTGTTAATCAGCTTAGATGCACCCTTCGAAAGATGGAAGGAAGATCAGAGAGACTGTACTTCTGATCTACTCCATATAAACTAAAGAGATGACTCAGTTCATCTAATCAACAAGACTCTATCAAGACCAGAATCAAACGCACTGTGTGCAAACCTATCTCTCACTGGATATAATATCAGACTATCATGAACGTTCCTAAGCATACATCTAGCGGAGCAAAATAAACAATCAAACCACGATGAACAGAAGATTTTAAGGTGGTTCGGCCCTCCAGACCTACGTCCACCCCACACTCCAATTAGAGTGTGGCTTCCCGCTGAGACACAGCTTAACAGCAGGGCCTCACAGCTTGCCTATATCCGCTGAGCATCACAGCTTGCTTCTGCTGGGTAATACAGCTTAGCCATCCGCTGACACACAGCTTGACCCGCTGGGCATTACAGCTTCTCCGTCCAGAGGACACCACACCTCTGCAACCGCTGGGGCTTACAGCTTAACCCGTCCAGAGGAATCCTCCTCTGCTACAGTTGAGCAACACAGCTTGATGTGCTGACAAACAGCTTGAAATAACAATAAAAAGGAAAATAAGAAACGGGAAATGACAGCAACTGAAAGCTATAAACACTAGAGCGCAAATATGGCTCTCAAGGAGCTAACTGGATTGGATTTGATCAAGATTCCAATAGGGACTAATCTTCAGATGAAGCTTCTCTTCTTCTCTTCTTAAACTCTCGATCTCTCTCTCTTCCTATCTTCTTCTTCTTCTTCTGCGTTTCTCTGCTGCTCTTGATCTCTCTCTTTCTCTTTTCCTTCTACTACTTTCGAGAGTTATCCTTCTGATTGCAGGAAGCAGACTATATATACTCCATCAGGTCAAGTTGACGAGCTCTTGCCCTAGGAGTGTGGAGGGAACGCTCCGGCCTGGAAGATTCAGGAGACACTCGCCACTTGTCAGAATCTGGAAGCTTCAGGGTCCACGTGGCAGCATCTTTGAGTGAGGATCGTCATTGGATCACGTGCCCTTCTCGAAGAACACGAGCTATTGACCTATTGCATAAGTGTCTTTCTATTATGTATAAAATATGTACATACTTCATTCAATCACGAAAGATGTACACGGACATAGGGTATTATATGCACGAGTTCAGTACAGTCACACTAGCATATGCACAGACTTATTTGAAGCACAAGACTAACGGATGAACTGACTATGCAGACTACAGACATTTCATGGACTAAGATGCATGAATCTCTTATGCACTGCATTGGTTACGAGGTGGGCACAGACTTGATTTAGCATGAGATTATGTATGCACTGACTCAAGTTAACAAAGCAGATATATGCACAGACTTGTCGTGAATGTGGAGCTATAAATTGTACCGACTATGTGTATGCGGTATGCATGAACTGCACTGACTTATTATGCAAGTATGAGACCGTGCACAGACCTGAGAATGCAAGGTGGCAAGCGTGCACGGACCTTGGTGAGATGTGCACCGACTATGTATCAACTAGCATGAAAATGAGCACAACAATAAGAAAATGCACCGACCTAGTGCTAGCCCATAGCAAACATTGCATTGCACCGACCGTGAAGGCTCATGTGCATCGACTTAAGGTGTGTGAGAGACGCTAAATGAGACCCACACAAGCACCGACTCCAGGCCACCATGAGATGCAGAATAAGCAATCACTACAAGAAAAAGTGGCTATAGCGACCGAATTAGCGACCGATTTAATCGGTCGCTAGTCGGTCCCAAATAGAGACCAATTCGGAGACCGAAATAATCGGTCGCATAATAGAGACCGTTTCAGCGACCGCATGTATATCGGTCGCTAATCGGTCGCTATTATTGCGACCGAATTAACTTCGGTCGCCAGTCGGTCGCTGCGCAAGTTATACTTCCTACTACGACCCCCGCCCGCCCGAGCCCTCCCGCCCGAGCCCCCCCCCTCCCGCCCGAGCCCCCCCTCCCGAGCCCCCTTCCCCTGCGGCCCCCTCTCCGCCCTAGCCCCCCTCCCCGCTCCCGCCCGAGCCCCCTCCGCCGGAGCCCCCCCTCCGCCCGAGCCCTCCCGCCCGAGCCCCCCTCCTCCGCCGGAGCCCCCCTCCCCGTGCTGCCTCCCGCCCGAGCCCCCCTCCGCCGGAGCCCGTCGCCGCGCCGCTCGCGTCGAGTCGCCGTCGCCGCTCGCCCTGCCGTCGTCGCCCTCCGCAGGTACCTCTCTCTCTCTCTCTCTCTCTCTCTCTCTCTCTCCCTTCCCCCTCCGTCACCGGCCTGCTCCCCTCCCCCGCCGGCCTACTCCCCTCCCCCCTGCGGCCCCGTCGCCGGCTTGCTCCCCTCCCCTCCCCCCTGCGGCCTGCGCCCCCGTCCCCCTCAGATGTCGCCAGATGCGGGCCACGGGGGAGAAGGGGTTCCCAAGCGAACGCGGGCCGATGTCGCCAGATGCGGTCGACGTAGGAGGCGGCGTCCTCGCCAGAGGAGAGGTGCTTGGCGAAGGCATCGGCCATGTCCACCCATATGACCATATCAGAACACCATAAGATACTATTTAATTTGTCGGTATTCTCTTTGGAGCATATTGTGAGCCGAAAATATTCGAATTTTAGAATAAGGTCGATCTATGTACTAATCATTTTTCTCTAATTCCAATTTTTAGTTTTCAACTACCGTACAAGCATGTGTTAGCAGACGGCTCTGTATCTTAAGTTTTTTTAAGTGGGAGTCTGTTTCTCGAGATCGAAATTAAACTGAATGATAAAGACCTAACTAGTGCCGGATATGTATTTCAAGTTCCATGGTTATAAGTGTTGTATGTCGGTCCGTGTTCTTATCTCGAGCATGATCGAGAAGACCGAGTCTCCACCTCCGAGGGTGATTAATTATCGAGAAGAATTTTAAGAGTTGGTGTCAAAGAAATCAAAAGTGAGATCCGTGCAAGTCACATTAATGATTGAAAAAATCACTCTCGAAGCTTTCGTTATTTCTCATTCAATCGTGTCTAATGCTAATATCTCATTTTGTCACACAGCATTTTTTAATCATAGTTTGCACTAATTGATGCATAAAATGCTGAGAAAGTGAGAAGTTCTATTACATAATGTAAAGCAGCTAAACTTGGCCTTATGTTTTTGTGGTAGTCTGGGACAGTTGCATATATATAGCCTATGTACGATATGTTTTATACCTCTGACATGTCTTCTATTACAAGTTTCTTGTTCTTAGCTAAATTTGTTATTGAACTAGATATTATTTTAGTTAATCACTTTTACTGTTTTCATTTTCTGTTTCATTTGTTTTAGTGAATTATTTTAGCCCGTGGTAGAAAGGAAGTTATCCCTAAGCCTGCGAATTCCACTTGATGTTGCTCACTTTAGGACTGTCATTTAGCATGTCATGATTGTACGAGACAAACATGTGATTGACTGGTAGTAGCAAAGCATGACCCTCTTCAGATGGATGCAATTGGTATTTCAATAAATTTCTCCACAGATGCTAACTTATCTCTTTTATCTATTCTGATGGCCTTTGTACTTCATTTCACTTTTCCAGATACTGTTTGGATGTGTTGCTCAATACACCATCATGCCAGCCTTGGGAGCAATAATTAGCAAAGCCCTGGGCCTCTCACCAGCTCTTGCCGTTGGTTTGATTTTGCTTGGATGTTGTCCAGCGGGAACAGCATCGAATGTCGTAAGCTATCTGATGCACATTTCTTTTAATAAGTGCAACAACAACAAAAATCTGATATACAGTGTCATATACAATGTTACTATACAGAGGAATCATATAATTAGTCTATTCCTTGCTTAACTATTGCACATATTTCGTAGTTCCAAAAGCCTTGTGTAAGCTCTCACTTTCCTCCAGAATTGTGCTTCCTCTTCTGTGTAGACAAGCTTAAGATTCGTTTGATCAAATAAAACTTATACTCTATGGTTTTGATGGAGTTGAGAAATACCACGGCCAGGGTTGAAGAAAAAAGTTATATAGTGCAGATTCAGGAGGCTGGAAAATCTACAGTATGTGCTAGAATGAATTGTTTGAGGCTCCCTTATTAACCAAAATTCTGGCTGGAGCATATGTCCCCGTGGATGCTGTCAAGCTTTCCATCAGTACTTTACAGGTGAATTGACGCCCATTTGAGGTATACATTGACATTTGGCAATCTGTTTCCATTCTAGGCTGTTAAATATATATTTTGTTGCAGGTGGTGGTTGCGCCTATTCTACTTGGCTCTTACTTGCAAAAAGTATTCCCTGCCTTCATGAAAGTAGTTCTACCATTTGCTCCACTTCTTGCTGTCTTAGCTTCTTCATTGCTTGCAAGCAGGTTCAATCTTCATAACTTTGACTCTTGACCAACTTGACAAGCTAGCATTTAATCGGAATTCTTCTATAATGTTTGTTATTCTTTCAGTGTATTTTCAGAAAATCTTGTTCGTCTAAAACAATCAATGGTCTCTGCATCAAATGGTTCTCATCTTGGATTCAAAGACATGTTGTCTGGAGATTTTGGGGGTTGTCGTATTATCTGTTATCCTACTGCATTTTGCAAGTTTCTTTGTGGGGGTATGCCTTTTTCACCTTTCTTGCTATGATTATTTTGTTTTCTCCTTCTTCCTTTGTGTATTAGAATAATGTGATGCACAGTCGAATAAATTTTTTGAACTTTCATTATAAGTATCTCTTGTCCTTTTTTATTATTAGAGTACATAAACTATTCATGAACTTTTCTTGGTGAAGTTAAATATTATCAGGTAGAACTTTCATTAAGTTCAGAGTTGGGCATGAATGTCATACAGAGTGTGGTCATATGTCTCATGATTCCAAGGATTTAGGAACGAATATTAACATGTTTATCAAACAAGTTGTGAATAATATTAACTAGAAAGGATATGAGATATCACATCTAATTAACTTTGACTGTTCAACCTTCAAATGAAATGAACTTATGAACAGAGTGCCCAACTTAAGTGCTATATTAAATTTAAGTATGATGCTCTCCATCATTTGATATAAAGATTGGATAACAAGGATAAAATGTGATATGCCGTTGACACTTGGCACTGTAGCATGCATTTTAAACCTTATGTAGCAAACAAGGTACAAAATAAAACTTGTGACTAGGTTATGTGACTATGTTATCTTTTAGAGTAATGCTACACTCAAGTTAATTTTCAACCCGACTCCATATGAAACATGCTCCTCCGCTTAGAATTGTTGGCTGGTCTAAATGCACTCCACAGGATGACCAGCTGCATTTATTTTAGTCTAATTCTAATGGTCATCCCATGTCAGCAATTTCATTTGTTCAATTTAATTGCAATTTGCAAGCATCTCTACAAAATAACACATAAGGCATTCCATAATCTACATGGACTTTTTTTATCAGTTTTCTGCTTTCTGCTAACTATGTTGGTGTTAAAGATGATGTTTTAACTTGGCTTCTTCACTGATTGTGAGGCAGAAATTATTACCCAGTTTCTTCAAATGATCATCCTTTTTGTTAATATAATTCTTCGCAGATTTGATCACCCAAATATTGTGAAGCTGGAGGCCTTGATAACTTCCCGATTGTCATGCATCATATATCTTGTTTTTGAATATATGAAACATGACCTTGCAGGATTAACATCCTGTCCTGACATCCAATTTTCGGAGTCACTGGTTTGTCTATGCCAAATATTCACTTTCAGCCAGTTTTTTTATGTAGCATTTAAAGTTTCTTTTTTTTGGCTATCATGTCAAAAATGGTTCCCCTCAAGCTGCTCTTCGAAGAATTTCACATGTTTATTTGTCACTTTTGCAGGTAAAATGCTACATGCACCAGTTATTATCTGGACTTCAACATTGCCATTCACGTGGTATCATGCATCGTGACATTAAGGGTGCAAATCTTCTGGTCAACAATGATGGCATTTTGAAATTAGCTGACTTTGGTCTGGCAAACTTCTCTAATCTTGGTGGGAAGCACCCATTGACAAGCCGTGTAGTGACTCTGTGGTACCGTCCACCCGAGCTTCTCTTGGATCAACAGATTATGGAGCATCAGTTGATCTGTGGAGTGTTGGCTGCGTATTTGCAGAACTGCTTCTGGGAAAACCTATCCTGCAGGGGACTACGGAGGTAATCAACTTCAATGTTTATTTTTGAGTATGATACTTGCCATATTATCAGGCCATCTTTATGTATCGTAGCTACATGCTCTGCTCTTTTCCATGTGGAAGATAATGTTCACAGTTCATGAAAATTATGAGCAATGATGCCTCCGACAGCAAACCAGGTCCCTTTGAGGATTCAATTGAAGTTTGATATTTAAGCATTACATCGACCTGCTGACTTTGCTATATGGCTAATGCATACACATTAAATGCTTTTAAGGACTAATATGGTTGTGCTCCCTTGTGTTCTAGGCTTGTAGTCAGATATTGCCTCCAATCATGTAATGGTTGACTCGTTGCCATGCTAGACTGCATCCATCATGTAACTTTGACTTTGATTTGAAGTTTGCATTCTTACTTTTATTTTTCTGGAGACCCTGCAAATCTTGTTTTGTCATACTTCTGGATTTCTTATATTTTTTCACAATCAAATTCACCCTATTGTTTATTCTCTTGAGATCTTTTAAGCCTGTATAACATTTTTAATTGCTACTCCAACCAGGACCTTCAACAGCATGGAAGAGTTAATTGTTGATTATGAAAGTGGAGCATTGCATCCAGGAGACCTGAAACCTGCACTCTCAAAGTCATTGAACCAGATTCTGCAGGTAATGCTAACATTTCTGCGTGCCAAGGAAAAAAGGGAATTAGTTATCTAATGAGTGGAGCAAATGAACCTTGGTCTGCACAAGGTTGCAAGTGGCATGTACTTGCCTGTCTCTTGGTAAGTTTGTTGGAGTTTATTTGAGCTGCTGTCAAGGTGAATCTTAATAGTCTCTTTCCTGATTTCGAATTCAAAAGTGTGGTATGTTTGGTGACTCTTCACATTGCAATTAAAGTGATGCTACATTGATCAGTTATAGATTGTGTAGTTATATTATCATTTTTCTGTCGACATTGTTTTCATTCCATAATGAACATGGACAAGCACAAGTAGCATTTTGGATAACTTATCAGCTGTTACTGCATTGCAGTCAACCAATCAGTTGGTTGAAAATAAAAATCCACATTAACCAATAGTAGAGATCTCTTCCCCATTTCTCCCTGGTCCGAATCTCTGAGTCTTTTTTCTGGTCGGCAGCCCGTACGTGACCATTTTAAAAACAACAGTGACGCAAGGGAACTGCTGAAAACTGTCAAGGTATGCATTCATCTGAACCCTATACTCTGATATTACTACAGTCTAATGCATCTTATGATTCTGATGTTAATTTTGACCATTTTGCTAAAGAAGGGCAAAGTAGCATTACAAAGTTGGTCCTCATAACTCTAGTACTACTGACAGCCTCCCCCCCCCTCTTTTTTTTTTAATTCTGATCGCAGTCGTACAAAGTTACTAGGTGATTGGGAGATTGCTACTTCAATTATGGAGTTTGATCGAGTCGTAGGTGCCATTTTGACATGGCTCACAATTTCCATCTGAATTTTGTCTGAATGTAAACGGCAGATGACACTTCTATATTTTGTCTGAACGGCTTGATGCATTTTTCTCTTGGTTATCACAAGAGGGTTACTTAGTGATAATCGAGTGCTATTTGAAAGAAGAAAGAAAATACTCGGCACATTATTTTGTAGTGCTCATTGATCTTGAAGTAGAATTCTGAAGTGGAATCCAAATCGACTTGTCAGAACTGACGGAATCCAAATCGGATGCCCGGTTTGAGCTCGGCGCTCAAACTTCATTTTTAAAATACACTTATTTCAAATGAACTGTTAGGACGGGTCCGGGGGTCTAAAATCTGAAATACCGGTCGGATGGCCGTGCCGGTCATTCCAATACGACCGGGGAGATGAAAGTGACTTGTCAGAACTGACGGAATCCAAATCGGATGCCCGGTTTGAGCTCGGCGCTCAAACTTCATTTTTAAAATACACTTAGTTCAAATGAACTGTTAGGACGGGGCATTTGGTTCTAAAATCTGAAATACCGGTCGGATGGCCGTGCCGATCATTCCAATACGACCGGGGAGATGAAAGTGACTTGTCAGAGCTGACGGAATCCAAATCGGATGCCCGGTTTGAGCTCGGCGCTCAAACTTCATTTTTAAAATACACTTATTTCAAATGAACTGTTAGGACGGGTCCGGGGGTCTAAAATTCGAAATACCGGTCGGATGGCCGTGCCGGTCATTCCAATACGACCGGGGAGATGAAAGTGACTTGTCAGAACTGACGGAATCCAAATCGGATGCCCGGTTTGAGCTCGGCGCTCAAACTTCATTTTTAAAATACACTTAGTTCAAATGAACTGTTAGGACGGGTCCGGGGGTCTAAAATTCGAAATACCGGTCGGATGGCCGTGCCGATCATTCCAATACGACCGGGGAGATGAAAGTGACTTGTCAGAACTGACGGAATCCAAATCGGATGCCCGGTTTGAGCTCGGCGCTCAAACTTCATTTTTAAAATACACTTAGTTCAAATGAACTGTTAGGACGGGGCATTTGGTTCTAAAATCTGAAATACCGGTCGGATGGCCGTGCCGATCATTCCAATACGACCGGGGAGATGAAAGTGACTTGTCAGAACTGACGGAATCCAAATCGGATGCCCGGTTTGAGCTCGGCGCTCAAACTTCATTTTTAAAATACACTTAGTTCAAATGAACTGTTAGGACGGGTCCGGGGGTCTAAAATTCGAAATACCGGTCGGATGGCCGTGCCGATCATTCCAATACGACCGGGGAGATGAAAGTGACTTGTCAGAACTGACGGAATCCAAATCGGATGCCCGGTTTGAGCTCGGCGCTCAAACTTCATTTTTAAAATACACTTAGTTCAAATGAACTGTTAGGACGGGTCCGGGGGTCTAAAATTCGAAATACCGGTCGGATGGCCGTGCCGATCATTCCAATACGACCGGGGAGATGAAAGTGACTTGTCAGAACTGACGGAATCCAAATCGGATGCCCGGTTTGAGCTCGGCGCTCAAACTTCATTTTTAAAATACACTTAGTTCAAATGAACTGTTAGGACGGGGCATTTGGTTCTAAAATCTGAAATACCGGTCGGATGGCCGTGCCGATCATTCCAATACGACCGGGGAGATGAAAGTGACTTGTCAGAACTGACGGAATCCAAATCGGATGCCCGGTTTGAGCTCGGCGCTCAAACTTCATTTTTAAAATACACTTAGTTCAAATGAACTGTTAGGACGGGTCCGGGGGTCTAAAATTCGAAATACCGGTCGGATGGCCGTGCCGATCATTCCAATACGACCGGGGAGATGAAAGTGACTTGTCAGAACTGACGGAATCCAAATCGGATGCCCGGTTTGAGCTCGGCGCTCAAACTTCATTTTTAAAATACAAGATGAAATTTGAACTTATATTGTGTGTGTGTATTTATATATATGAAAATGAGCTGGCTTAAACTATTGGCATACTCTTGTTAATGCTTGATTTCTTTATTAAGTCTTGTTAATGCTTGATTTCTTTATTAAGGATTTGATTATAATTTTTTTAAATGATATACAGGATCATCCGTCGCGAGATGTTGGACGAGACGACGACCAGGATGATGTTGGACGAGACGACGACCAGGATGAGACATATGTGGAGGATTTGTGATTTTATTTTAGTTGTGTATGTTGTCATTTTATTATTATGGATGTATGATTAATTTGTGATTTTATTTTAATTGTGTGTAATTTGAGGTTCGTGGAGATTGTGATCCGTGTAGTTGATTTATTATTGTTTTATGAAATTGTTATTTATCAGGTGTTTGTATGTGATGAATTTGAGATTTGTCGATATTGTTGTCTGTGTAGTTGATTTTATATTTATGTTATGAATTTGTTATTTATCAGGTAATTTATTTATCAGTTTAAATAAATTTTTAAAAAAAAAATAATGCAAAATTAGCGACCGCATGGAGACTGAATTGCGACCGAATAGCGACTATACGTTATATTTCTTTTATTAAATAATTATACTTGGCGACCGACTGGCGACCGATTAGCCACCGAATAAATCCGATAGGTTAATTTTATTTTTTAAAATACAACAAATGTAGCGACCGAATAGAGACTGAATAGCGACCGAATTATTAGCGACCCATCAGGCGACCGATAATAATCGGTCTCTGGTAACGACTGATACTGCGACCGAATTATGTCGGTCGCTATATAGCGACTATTATATAGCGACCGACACATTCGGTCGCTATATAGTCTCTGTTCGGTCGCAATGAAGATTTGCGACCGATCTACGACTGAATAGCGACCGCTAGGTCGGTCGCTATACGCGATTTTTCTTGTAGTGAATGCACCGACCTAACACTCACCAAGACTGCGTGCACATAGAGTGGAATGCACAGACCTTAACGCCTATGAACGGTGACATGCACCGAGGTTGTTGAGCAGTCGAACTGACAAAAATGCACTAGCCTTAGACAAAACATAAGTGCACTAACTTAACTGTTGCGTAGACATGTTTAGACCTAATACAGCAAGCAAAATAGTGCACAAAATAATGCACCAACCTAAAGCAGCAACTGAATGCTCATCAGTTAAATCATCATCAAGGCATACAGATCAAGCACTCAATCATAGATTAATCATGCAATCTTATGTGGTGACACTAATGTTGCTATCATCAAAATATCACAGCATCATCAAGGCACAAGGGGCACAACACCGGTTAGCTCGTCGAGTTAACGGTTTTGTCGGTCCTCTCGGAAGGTTTTTCCCTACCGTACTCTTCTTTCTCCCCTCAAAGATGAAAGCCCAATGAAAATCCTGAAAGGCGCGCCCCACTAAGGCAAGCGACCTCGTTTTAGCAAAACACACATGTAATTGTCTACTTCGAAAAGTAAAAGCCATCGCCGCGAAGGAGTCTCGATGTTTCTGACCGGTCAAGACCTCTATCTACCACCTCGGTGGATTCTTACTTTAACCTCGGGCCTAGGTCAATGCAGGCGCGTCACCAATAGGTGCGAGGGCGTCTGATTTCGGGGCATCGTCGCGCAGTTGGCCGTTAGGGTTCCAGGGTGTTCCATCCTATACCATCTAGAGTTGTGAGGAAATAGACCCAGGTCGGGCGAATATTTTATCTTGAACGCTCTTTCGGTGTATCCTTGCGGTCGGAAGCAAATGGGAGCCTAAGCATGGCATGACGGTTTTGTCATCAGGTTAAGTCTTAACCGGCAGGATTATCATTTGAGGAGTCTAGGGGCCCAAATCAATTTAGATGTGCACGCAGGATACCTGGGAGGTTAGTAAGGAACCCTGTCTCTATAAGTATCAGATGCCATAAGAATGGTCACTAGGCATTAGTTATCTCATTAAAAAAAAATTTGTAGTGGCCCTCGGAAGACGCCGTCAGGTGAGTCACCAAGTGGGAATTCTCTTGGAGCACGTTAACCCTATTTTGAGCCGCTTAAGAATGATTTAAACACCCCTAGTCCAAAAAACATGTCGGTTGTAATAACAAGTATTTTTAAAAACAAAAATAAACAAACAAAAATAAAAAAATATCATTAACAAAAAAATAACAAAAATAACCAAAAAAATTTTTACATCTGTGTGCTCTTATTTGTGTGCTACATTTTTACATTCTATTCTCATTTGCGTGCCCGTGTGTTGCATTCATTATCTTTACTCTTGCCTTAATTGATAAAGGCTTGGCCCCTTGACTCGTTATCAAGGTTAGTCTCAAAGTAAACACTCGCTCTTTGGGCAAGGGGCCAAGTCAGAACGGAAAAACTGACTTATTTCATTGAACAATGTGTACAGGATTGAAAAGCAAGAACGAAGGCAGAAGACAGGAAACTGAACATTCCTTCCTTTATTTCCTTCTAGAAATTGTGCATTAAGTTCCGTCCTCTCTCTCAGTGTTACCCCTTTCTCCACTCTCCAGGCGAGGAACCCTGGAGGGTGTTGCTAAGCCATGCAAGGCGGTGCCTCTACCGCTCTGTACCCCTCTTCCCATCTCTACTCCCCGTCGATCGACAGGGGTGGCAAAGAAGCTACTAACACGAAAGCCACGCTCTCGTGCCCTATGGTAGCACTCTTCACCATCTCTCAGCCATTGTTCAGCAAGACCGAGGCTGGTTCGGAGTTCCAATAGTTGGGCCTCCATGGCCCTCCTCTCCTCCCTCTCAGCCAATATGTCGACTCTCTCTCTTTCGGTGTCTCTTTCCCTTTCCGCGCGTTCTCTCTCTCTGTCCTCCCTCTCCAGCTGAAGGGTGATCCTCAGCTCCACGGCGTCCCGAGAAGAACCATCATCTGGACAATGCCGCAACTCTTCCTCCAGTTATGCTATTCTAGCTTCCCCTTGCGCGGTGCGGGCAAGTGCATCTTGCACCTCTTTCGTCTGCCATAACCATCATCTCAAATATGTGGAGGCACAGATAAGTGAAATTCAATGGCAAGACTCTCACCTGTGTGGAAAGTATTCCTTCTGCCTCCGCGGCTCGCTGCGTAGTATGAGCAAGCTGCTCATGAAGCAAATCGAGTTCAGAAGTGGGAATCCATAAACAGGAAGAGACACCATTTGCCCCCATTGCTGAGGAAGTCGCATCAAGCTGGGCGCGCTGCAACACACATAAGGTGACACTGAGGACCTAGCACCGGGAATCTTGGTCTATGATCGTGTGTATGTAGGCTTACCGAAGAACTCAAGGCTGCACGAGTATCATATAACTGCCGCTCCGTGCCTATCAGGCGAGCTGGCAGGTTCGCTATCATAGTGTCGCAAACATCCTATGGCCAGCGCATAGGTTAACAAACACAAAAAGAGAAAAAAAGAGAAAAGAAAAAAGAAAAGAAAAATATGCTCACCTCCACAGTCCCCTCGGGACGGAGTCGCTCTGCATACATCGCCATATAGAGGCGTAGATAATCCTCGCTGTCTTGAGCATGTGACTCTACGAGTGTACCACCCCATTGCCAGTCCTCGTATTGCTTGGGGAATCGCACTCTCCAATCAACGGAGGTTGACGGCCCACGCGTCTTCCTCCCGACACGTGGTGTTGTAGTCATGTCCATCCATTTTTGGGCGAGCCCCAGAGTCCTCATGGCCAATCGTAGCCGAAGTGGCTCGATTTCGTTCAAACAGTGTATCCAGAGGTCGCGTCCGAACCGGGCACAGCTAGTTATGGCCCATGGCTGATCGGCGTCGGTCATGCCCGCATAAGGCCTCCAGACCACCTAGGTCAAGTCACACACATCTTCTTAAAAGAGAGAGAGAGAGAGAGGGAGATGATGAAATAATAATCACCATCACTGCGGGGAACTCTTGCAACTCGCGCCTTAACACCATCAGCTGGTAGGATAGAGGGGCTGGGCTCGTGATGGGTTGCCACCGCCTCGCCAACGGCACCGCCATTGGATGCCAATGACGGGCTTTTCCCATTGGGAGGTAATAATAGCTCCACAACTGCACCATCATGCGTCATTAACATATCAACAAAAAAAAGAAAAAAGAAAAAAAAAGAAAAAGGATAGGGGGACACCTGGATGAACAGCGCGAAACCACTCACTATTACCTCTCGGTCTACTTTTTCAGACAGACCCGTAAATAGATGCGCCAGCATGGCTGCTCCCCAGGCGTATCATCCCACTTTCTCAGGGTCTACCAGGAATTCCAAGAAGCGGCAATGAATGCTGCCTCCTTTCGATCCCAGCAATAGTTTCCCCAACAGGAAGAAGAGGAATCTCCTCAAATCCATGTTGGCTCTCTCCCAATTGCTCACATCTACGCAGTAGATGGCGTGGCATCCTCTTTTATTCCTCTCCATGAACTCTTACAAGGACTCATCATCATGAGAACGAATGTCAGTAAGCCCCAACGTCTCCATGATAGGTGTCTTGGCTACGGACCTATTCTTACGATCATCCAGATCCACTCCTAGTAACCTCTGAGCAGCCTCTCTATAGTCAGAGTATGTGATGCCAGTCAGTGCCTCGCCATCCACTTTGAGGCCCGTAATTCGGACCACATCTTCCAGGCTAGACACCATGTGCCCCCAAGGTATCAAGAAGGCACGACTCATTGGATCGCACCTTTCACGCAATGCTTGGACGAGGGTGAGGTCGAGCTTGACGGGCTCGATCCGGAGAAAGGCTCCAAGCCCCATCACATCTAGCCTGGCCTTCTGAAAATATGGGAAACCCCTGTATACTGCCACTACTAACTCCCATGAAATATGCGATTTCATCACACTCTGCGGATACACAAGGAATGGAGAGGGGTTTTGTCAGAAGAGAAAAAGGAAGAAAGAATGAGAGAATGGGCAAGAAAGCTCATCTTACGAGTTGCGATTGGGTCCTTTCACTGAAGTGCCCTTCGAGGTCTGAGAGTCTCCTGGAACAGCTACCGCTGGACCTTCTTCTCTTCGAGGAGTGGGAAGATTCACCCTCCATTTTGAACCTTAGAACTATTAGTCCTTCCGTTTCTGTGGAAACTTGTACTCTTCGAGTTGGCTCTCAATGCCCCTGGGAGAACGAACAAGGGAAGTATTTATAGAAATGGGAGAAGTGCGAGCCAAGACTGCCTCCATCACTGTTAATGATAACCCTCATGATAAGCCACCTTCCTTGCGGTCCCATATGTCACTTCACCGCCCGCGCAGGGTAGATGATTGGATGATGTAATATGATGACTCACTCCCTACACAGTCTAGGGATGCCCTGTCATGTTGTAGAGGTCGTCCGAGAAGGTTGAAAGGTCGTCCGAGAGAAGGAGCTAGAAGCTATCATTGTTGACTTTGATGGCAGTTTCTCATGGAAAAACGATCGTGACGAGACGCGATTCCCCATTTCACGGTGGGGTCTTGTCGAGTGCATCACATGGGAACAGTATAAAGGGGAAGAAGGGTAAGGAAGAAGGAACGCGCAAGAGAACAAATAAGAAACAGGAAACCAAATCACTCCATTCATAAGTCTACATAAATTGTCATAAACATCACAGTCATGAACATCGCAAGAGAGGAGGCGGGTCCACTAGCTCGCTAATTCTCACCATCGCCTTCACTCTCATCCCTCTAGGTGTCCCTCTCCTCCCCCCTAAAGTGAGGGTCCCTCAGGGGCCTTCTGGAGCTCCGTGAAGCAGTACGCGCCTCACCCCACAACACCTGCTCAGCAACGGCGGCTCACTGCTGCTCCCTTGGCGTGGCGAAGAAGCCACCTACAGAAAGGTGGCCAGACTGGTGGAGTCACGTCCCGAACTCTCATGCTCTCTCATAGCGCGTCTCCATGACTCCTAGCCTCTGCTCCATAACTCGAAGGCCTAGCTGGAGCTCCCTCACCTGGGTCTCCAAGGCCTTCCTCTCATCCCGATCCTGCTGTCGCTCGGCCCTTCTTTCCTCCCTCTCTTTCTCCCTCTCCTCTCTCTCCCTCTCTGCCTCCCTCCTCACCACCTGGAGGAGGACCCTTAACTCTAGGATGTCTGGAGGCAGCCTCTCTTCATCGTGATGCCACAGCTCTGCTATGGTTGCTGCCCAGGCATCGCACTCCTCTTCAGCTCGGATCGCGCGGGCCACTGCACTGGCAAGTTGCTCCCGGAGGGAGGCGATCTCCAGAAAAGGAGCCTGAGAGCTGGAAGATGATCCGCTGGCCATCCCTGCCATCGCTGCCTACTGAGCACGCTGGAATAGATAAACAACAACCATCACCTAAGCCCCGAGATTTCAAAAAAAAAATCGGGGCCCTTCTTTCACCTCTGTCCGTCTCCCGAGCTGAAGAGACCCTGCATGGCCCTTCCTGCACTGCCGCAGGTAGTCAGCACTCTCCTGCACAGGCGCGTCGCCTTGCTGCCCGTTCTAAAACTGAGCAGGGACATGTATGCGCCAGTCTTCAAGTTTCGCCTTACCGAGTCTCTCTCCCCCGACGCGGTTCGGCTCATCTGCGCTCACCCATTCATCGGCCAAGTCCGGGATCCTTGTCATACCCTGCGCATCAAAAAAGGAAGGGCCATATCATTAAAAAAATGCGTCTCCTGTCCAAGACGCGTTCATCATTCAAGTGCAACGCTCACTGAACCCTCTTTTCCCTCTCTACATGTTCGCTACGGAACTAAAAGAAATTAAAAAGGGTGGAGATCAAGGAGCTTACTGGGCCATGCTCACCTCCCTCCATGTCCTCGGGCCCCTCAGGTCCCTCGAGTGCCAGAAGAAGCCCTTCCTCTTCCGTGGCCGCCTCTCCGTGCTCTTGCACGACCCTCCTCGGGCGAGGGGTTCCTCACCCCCCTCACCCTTCACCACGGTTTGGCCCACCGTACTCCATGGATCAAGAGTGGAAGAAGATGAAGCAAGGCAAGAAAATCTCGATGAGAGGAGGAGTTGTTTGTGGGCGAAGTGAGGAAGGAGAGAGGCCGTCCCGCGGTTCTCGGTGATTTAAATTTGAATTCAAGCTTAGAACGCGTCTTCGCGCCTAGACGTCTCAAAAGGAGGGAGGGGAAGATGGTATGCCCTCCGCACAAGGCGTAATTCTCCATTTTTCGGGGCAAGATCCCGTAAAGCGTGTCGCGAGGGAGTAAGTGAAGGAGAAGAAGCGTGAGAAAAGGTACGTGCACAAAAGACAGTCAAGTGACAGAAAAGAAACCATTCCATATAACAAACTATCTGTCATAAACATCATAAGTGAGGATGGTGGGTGTACAAATCACTCTCTAACTCTCACCACCACCCTCCTTGTCATTTCTCTGATCATCCCTCTCCTCTCTCCTTTGGCGCGGATCACTAGGGGGCCTACGCGAACTCTGAGAGGTGGTGCTCCCCTCGCCCTATGGTGCCTGGCCAGCCTCGAACGCACGGCGCCGCTCCTCGGCTGAAGAAACTAGGAAGCTGCCTACAGAGAAGGAACCAGACTGTCGAAGGCGCGTACCGCGCTCCTTCGCTCTCTAGTATCGCTCCTCACTCTCTCGTAGCCTCCCCTCTGCCGTACCGAGACTCACTTGGAGCTCCGTCATCTGGGCCTCCAAAGCCCTCCTTTCCACCCTCTCCTTCTCCCTCTCTACCCTCCTTTCCATCCTCTCCCTCTCCCTCTCTGCTCTCTCTCTCTCTGCCTCTCTCCTCGACACCTCAAGGGCAATCCGTAGCTCTAGGACGTCGCGAGAAAGCTTCTCAGCCTCCCGTCGTTGTCGGTCCTCCTCTATCTCCGCTATCCAAGCGTCGCGCTTCGCCACCCAGGCATCGTGCTCCGTCGCCCAGGCGTCACGCTCCTCCTCTGCACGGACCGCACGAGTCAGTGCATCTCGAATCTCCACCACCTGTCAAAGCCCATATTAAAGTCAACAAAGGAAAGGGAATACACAGAAAGGGAACCCGTGTCAAGCAAACACTCACCCGAGCCGCCTAGTCACGCTCAGCCTCCTCAGCACGGGCCACCGCGCCCGCCAACTGCTCCTAGAGAGAAGAGACCTCCGGAGGAGGGGCTCGCGAGTTGGAGGTCGCCCCACCAGTCATCCCGGCCGACGCCGCTTGATGGGCACGCTGAAATACAGAACAACAAATGACAGCAAGAGGTTAAGCACTAGGAATCTAGGTGACACACAAAAAAAATGATTATGCACTACATAGACTCGCCAGCATGTCCAGCTCCTGACGAGTGACTGCCAACTGCTGCCTGGCAGCTGTCAGTTGGGCCCGCAGGTTGGTGATGATAGTGTCACGAGCATCCTGCATTCATAAGCATATAGATTAATGTCACATGCATGCATTTGCACAAAAAGAAATCCATGTTTCATACTTACCCCTGCTGGCCTCCCTAGGTAAAGGCGTCCTACGTATGTGTCTCGGTACCGTCGCAGGTAGTCGGTGATGTCCTGCACATGGGACACCACCAGAACGCCACCCTGCTACCAGTCCTGGTACTGAGCAGGAAAGCACGTACGCTAGTCCACGAGCCTCGCCTTGCCCCAAGTATTCCGCCTGACGTGGCTCGGCTCGTCTACCTCCACCCCCACTCTTGGGCAAGCCCCAGGGTCCTCATGACTAGCCTGAGTCGCAGTGGCTCGATCTCGTTCAGGCAGTGGACCCACACATTCCGCCCGAAATGAGGTCGGCCCGCTACGACCCAAGGCTGGCCAGCGTCGGCTATGCCCAGGTAGGGCCTCCATACCACCTGCATCACCATACATGCATCATATCAGTCCCCACTCTAATAAACAAAGTAAATGCACAAAAAAGATCATATACATCATACCATGGCCTCAGGGTACTCGGTCAGCTCGCGTCCAAGCGACGTCAGCTGGTAGCTTCGCGGCGCAGCAGTCGTGACCGGCCTCCACCGCCGCGCTAGGGGTACGGCTGTCCAGTTCTATTGCCTGGCTCTCCCCATCGGGAGGTAGTAATAACTCCATACCTGCATCCATCATACATCATTATTAATAATAATTGCATGACTGTAAACTAGGAATCACTATAAAATACATAAATGAGATGTTTACCTGGAGGAAATGTGCGAAGCCGCCGACTGTCGTCTCCTTCTCTACCCCCTGGGAAAGATCAACAATCAAGTGGGCGAGCAAGGCTGCTCCCCATGCATAATGCCCCACTCGGTCTAGGTCCGCCAGGATCCCAAGGAAACGACAGTGGATGTCGTCCCCCTTCGTCCCCACCAGAAGGTGGCCCAGTAGGAAGAAGAGGAACCTCCGAATGTCCAGGTCCGCCCGCTCTCGATCGCCCGCATCCTAGCTAAAAGCTCTCCGAGCTGCCTCCTCTAGCCGTGCTAGGAACTCTGCTCCGCTCTCACTGACGTGCTGGCACGAGTCCACGAATCCGAGCGCCTCCATGATGTCTACCCGACCGACTGTCCTGCTGTCTCTATCAGTCGCGCTCATCTCCAGCCCTAACAGCTCTAGGGCACTCTCTCTGTAGTCGGGGTAGGTAACCCCACTGACGGCCTCCCCGTCCACCCGTAGTTTGGTGATCCGGACTACGTCCTCCAGCGTCGGCACCATATGCCCCCAGGGCATCAGGAACGCTCGATTCGGCGCATGCCATCGCACCCTCAAAGCCTGGACGAGGGGCAAGTCAAGCCAGAAGGGCTCGATCAGTAAGAATGCCCCGAACCCCATGGCGTCCACTCGGGCCCTCTGGAAGCCCGGCAGCCCTCGGTACGTCGCCACTGCCAGGAACCAGCTGATACGGCTCCTCATCACACCCTGCACACCACAAAAAAAATAAAAAATATTACATCAGAGCCACAAATAATGAACAACATGATGTATATATATATGAAAAAAAAACTGACACGTCAATGGCCTTTGACGCCTTAATAATTTCTCTATTTTTTTAATAAAAAAAACTTTGACGCGTCAAAACGCTCTCACGTCTCAATATTTTTAATAAAAAATATACATAAAATCATAATAATCATATATATATATATAATTTATTGGGGCATCCACTTACCTGGACGCCTCAAGCATTCCACCTCCACATCCGTTCAACCCCCGTTTCCCGCCTCATTTTCCGCATAAAATCACAAAATAATGCAACAAGAGGGAGTTCTAGGCGGCCTACCGGGTCATGCTCTTCCTCTCCCGCTCCACCAGGGCCTTCCACAGCCAAGGGAAGCGCCTCCTCCTCCGTGGTGGCCTCCTCCGCGTGATCCCGGGACCTCCTCGGACGGCGAGCAACTCGCTTCCGCTTCTCTCCACCTTGGCTTGGGCCTCCGCACTCCATAGGGACTGAGAATAGGTTGTTTAGGGTCGATTGGGGAGGGAAGAGAGGTTTGAAAAGGGGGGGGGTCGTTTGATTGAGTATGAAAGAGAAAAGGCCATGAAAGCGGCCATTTAAATCCCTAAATTCGAAACTCTGACGCGTCCAGGCGCCTGCACGTGTCAATATATATATATATATATATATATATATATATATATATATATATATATATATATATATATATATATATATATAATTAAATAATAATAATAATAGTGATGCGTCCAGGTGCTTGGACGCGTCAGCAAAAAAATAAAAATAATATTAAAAATAATAATTGTGACGTGTCTACGTGCCTGGATGCGCCAGCAAAATATATATATATAAAATAAAATAAGAAAATTTTAAAGCGTCCATATATGTGGACGCGTCAACAAAATATATATATATATATATATATATATATATATGTATATATATATATATATATATAAAATAAAATATTTGGCACGTCCAGACTTCTGGACGCGTCAAATAAAAAAAGAAAGAAAAAAGAAAAGAAAAGAAAATAAGAAGAGGGGGGAAACAATAATTCAAAACATTTAACTTCGCATTTATTAAAACAGAAGAGTGAGCTACATCAGGGGCTTAGGCACTTCGGGCCTTAACTTCTCCAGTTCGGTTACATAAGCCCTCCACAGCTCGCGTTCTTCCTCTACATGGACTAATGCCATTCCCGGAATGCTCGTCTTCCACGACACTTTGATAGCCTTCACTCCTTTTACATCTTCTTTCGCGCCCAACTCTCTCTTCCTCAGAGGAGCAATGCCCGGTAACGGTGGGAACGAGTGGCGGGGAAGACCGATTTGAATGCAGCACCGATGCGCATTGTAAAGAACAAACTCAGTTGCATCAATAAGTTAGAGTTCGGCTTCGGGGGAAGACCTCGTGAGGAGTTCACGCGAAAGTAGACATGTCGGTGCACAAGTGAAGAAGCTTTGCATCATAGTTCTGAAGTGGGACCTCCAGTCTTCACGTTTCCTCAGTCACGGAACGCGATTCACTATATTACCATCAATGCCTGACACATCGACTATGTGGTAAAGGGGGCTTTGTTGAAAGATCTTCGAGGCAGTTGGTATCCCCTCATGGTGATCAAGTTTGAAGTGTAAATCAACCTAGTAATTCAGAAGAAGTGCGCAACCAAAAGGAGGCTTACCCATGCTGGAAGCAGTAAGGTCACTGTAAAGGTAAGCAAGGATGGCAGGTCCCACCCTTTTGCCATTCTAAATATCACAAATAGCGCTCAGCTGATCTTTCTCTAGTATGTTGTCGGTATAAGTGAATAAGAAAGTACCTGCCAAACAGATTGTGAATCCCTTCATGATTTCTTCCAAACGATCATCATCTGGCAATCCTGTCAGGGCATCTATGACCCATTCTATGAGCTTTTGCAGGTTAATTCCATTTTGAGTCTGGACGTTTCTAACGGCACCAGACGGCATGAAGCTTCCGAGGACGTCTTCGGAAGTCACCCTCTTCAGCATCGGCGTGATCTTTATCCTACCATCCCTTTTGAATCTTTTCAACCCAAGCTGGAGTTCCACCTCCTCAAGAAGGATGGTCACCTCGAAAGTGGGGAAAATGAAAGTGTGGGTCTGAGGATGTCAGATCTCCACCAGCGCACCCATAGCCGCCCAGTCCATGCGAATCTTTTCGTAATGCTTGGCGTGACTCAGGAGCCCATGAAGATGCCACCTTGAAATTATGGCCCTCATGACGATGGAGATGTTGGAAGTCAGCTTCGAAAGCCACAGCAGCTTGGGGAACTTCTTCGGGCCTGGGAAGAGAGGGTACTGCTGGAAAAGAAAAAGAAAAACAAAGGAGGAAGGAGGTGAAAGAAATGTTGCACAAAAAATTTGAAATGAATCAACTCACCATACGCGACTGGATCATCTCACTCAGATGTCCTTCAAGGTCGGAGAGCCGCCTGAGTTCGCTGCTAGGCCTGCTCCTCTTCATAGGGCGGGAAGACTCACCTTCCATCCTGAAAGAACCAAGATCATTCTCCTCCTCCTAAGTCTCAAGGCTCTCCTTGGTGCATTTGGCTGAACTAGGCAAGGGGGGGTACTTATAGGAAGGGAAGGGTGTAAAAGTCAAAACACGTCACATCAATGATGAGTCGTTATTATTGACTTTAGCAAAAAGTATTTTATCTTGACCTCCCTTGCGCTGTGGTGCAATTCTGCTGCTTTTAATGATGTTGTTCAGTGCAGGTTTCACTAATGGACACCACTGTCCCGTCTTGTACCGTTATCATTCGGTAACTGGTCCCACCATGTCATACATTGTATTATATGATATTTACGCTATTAGAACATGTCAAGGACCTTGCGACCTGAACGAATGTGGAATTTGAGTTCCCTTTCAACAAAAATAGTGATAATTTTAGAGGAATTTGAGTTGTACAGATAATCCGTTAAGTTGTGAAAGCGTGGGGATAATGGTTCTATTCAGTGAGTTGGTGCGTGGATAAACGGGCCCCGGCTCAGTATCAGCTCACCGGATCGGTATCCTGACCCATTCTTAACAACTTGACAATATTATCCTTGGCTATTTCCTATTTTAGTTTGTTTTAAGTTTTCCTTTAAACCCAGCATGCATTCATGTAAGACTTTGATTCCATTGTGAAAGATCATTCAAGGTAATTCGATTGTGAAGGCCGCTGTGCTTAAGTTCTTATAATATGAGATATTCCATTCCGAATGAAATACTGAGTTTCCTTGAGACAGCCCTGGCCTGTTCTTCCAAAAGAGACCCTTGTTTGGACTGATCCTCAAATATTCATTTACTTTTACTCCATTTGACCCACCTTGGCCGCATCACTTCCACAATGGCTGGTAACCGCTCCCCAAAGGTGAAACCTGCAGGTTTACGACCCAGATACTTCCACACAGAGAAGTTGGTCCATTTTTCTACTTGTGCCTGAGAGCACATTTTCCCCTTCCTTGTTTGATTTCCGTCCAAGCAATTATTGAATTCGGAAGACCTTCTTCAAGGTCGCCTCATTGAAACTCTGAAAACATTCCAAACCATAATGTTGAAAGCGTGTCTCATCACACATTGGCATCTACTTTTTAGTCCACTCCCACTCCATTTCATTTCACTCTTATGTCACTCCACTACGTGCCACTCCCTTGCAAAGTAGACACCAAGGCGGGGCAGTTGTAGACACGTCGTTTTGACATTACTGTGAGTAAATCTCATATTACACCATGATACCCCAAGGTTGCCTTCACATTTTTAATTACTTTGGTAATTTCCTATTTTTATGAAATTTTTTATATTTTTTTAATGTTTTTGTGAAAAGTTTTTGACGTGTCAAGCTGCTTAGACGCCTTACTTTGAGATGTCTAGGAGCCTAGACGCCTTCTTCAGAGACTCGTGCAGCGCGCACGCGGCGCCGCTCCAGCCGTTTAATTTGACATTTCGAATAAATCTAATCATAAAGACGTCTTGTCGACTAGACGCGCCCTTCGAGAGTCACGGTTACCCGCCGAAACCACGCGCTTTCTCCACTATCGACGGCTTTCGACGGCGGCGATTCGGTGGGCGAAGATGGGCGCATCCAGTGTCCCGTACGCCTCAACATTGAGGCGTCCAAGAGACTGGATGCCTCAATAAATTAGATTAAAATAAAAAAATAAAAAATATATATTGCGGCGTCCAAGGTCCTGGATGCCTCAATCATTCTTCCCTCTATAAACAGAGGACCCCCTCCCTCGAAGGGAGAGAGCTTCAGATCCGACAGAGGAAGGAGAGACTATACCGGATCCCTTTTCTAACTTGTGGGTTTTTACATAGCGAGGTTCTGCCGGCTTCCCGGGTGCCCGTGCTCGCGAGAGGAAGGCTAACTCCATCCATTCTGCTTCCACGTCATCCCTACACTGCCGAAGCTCCGTCGGATCCCACCATCAGCATCTTTAATAAACCATTCTCTCCCCTTCTATTTTGTCATTTTGTCACATGCATCATCTTGTCATTTGTCATCTCCCTTCGTAAGAGAGATCCGTTTATGCACGTTTGCATGATCTTCCATCCATCATAGCATTTTCCTCCTATTCGTGTCTGAGAGGGGTTTAAAAATAACACCAACCAGGTGTGTGCCTTGCCACGATTTCATCATTCTTCATCACATGGAACTAATACTACACTGCCATCTTTCTGATTCACTTGTTATCTGTCTGTTTCCTCTTTTACAAGGATAACTAAGGAAAGCCCTCTCCATCGGCCGGCCAAAGGGAGATGAAGCAACCTGCCATTTCCCGCTTTTGAGGTAAGCGCGACCATTCTTCTTATTTTGGGGTCTCTGGCCCCTGGCGATCACATCTATAACCTTGAGGCCGCAGTGAGTCACTTCCCGCAATATCCGTTTAATTTTCTATCATTTATATCCTATTATATTCTCATATCCTCTATATTCTCGAGGTCGCGTCGAGTCACTTCCCGCAATGGCCGTTTAAATTTCTGTCATTTATATCCTGTTTTATTTTCACACCTTCTCATATTCTCGAGGCCGCAGCGAGTCACTTCCCACAATGGCCGTTTAAATTTCTGTAATTTATATCCTGTGTTGTTTTCATATCTTCTCATATTCTCGAGGCCGCGACGAGTCACTTCCCGCAATAGCCGTTTAAATTTCTGTCATTTATATCCTATGTTGTTTTCATATCTTCTCATATTCTCGAGGCAGTAGCGAGTCACTTCTCGCAATGGCTGTTTAAATTGCTATCATTTAAATTCTGCACTTTTCCCATCCCCCGAGGTCGCGGAGAGTCATTTCCCACTATGGCTGTTTAATCCCCATATCTTGGTTACGTTGCATCTATTCTGCACACCCCGCCGGAGCAATCTCCCGTGGTGGTCTCTCTGCTTCTCTCTCTTTTTCCGTGTCACAACAAAACAAGCCTGCGTGCTCCGCTCACCTCCGGCAATCCGGGTGACATCGCTCACAGCCTTCTATAGCTCTGCGACGTAGCAATCGCTTTGTCGCGCCACGCGTTCCCATCCTCTTTGGCAGTGCTCCTCGCCGTCCTCCAGCTTCCCTCATGACCCTGATGGCCGCGAAGCTCTTGAAGCCGAGGCCGCTAGCTGAGCTGCCCTCTGCTCTGCCGGTAGAGACTGTACCAGCTCCAAGAGCTCCTCCACCGTGAGCTCCAACTCTCCTCTGATCTGCAGAGACCCTGAGGGAATGACGTGTCTGGACATTCTTTCTCTCATAGCTCCATCGCCTAGGGCTCCCGTGCCCTCCTCTTGTCCTAACCTCAATGCTGCTCTGTCCTCACTTTTCTCTCCACTTTCTCCTGCTTTATCTCTCTCCTTGCCACCTGGAGAGAAACCCTCAGCTCCTAGACATCTCAGGATAGGTCCATGTGTCGTCACTGTTCCTCCTCCAACTCCGTTATCCGAGCATCGTGCTCTGCCACCTAGCAATACGCTCCTCCTCACTTCTGGCCATAGCTGAACCTTAAAAAATAAAAAATAAAAAAGGGGGGAGAGAAGGTGAAAATCACATTGCATTAAGCATCAAAAGTCCGTGCTTAGTAGATACAAAAGGGTTAAGGGCTGGGCACTCTAGGCCTCAACTTCCTCAATTCAGTTACATAAACTCCCCACAACTCTCGGTCTTCCTTTATATGCACCATCACCTTCCGTGGAATGCTTATCTTCCACGATGCTTTGATCGTCTTCACGGCCTGGGCATCACCATCCGTGCCCAGCTCCCCTTTCTGAATTAAAGAAAAGACGGAGAATGTCGAAAAAGAATGGCGAGGGAGGCCAATTTGAGAATGACACCGATGCGCGTTATAAAGAACAAATTCGGTTGCACCGATGAGTTGGAGTTCCGCATCAGGAGCATATCCCGTGAGAAGCTAATGTGGGAATAAGCATGCCGGTGCATAAGTAAACAGGTTTTGCGCCATAATGCCGAAATGAGCCCGCCAATCTCCACTTGTCTTCAGTTGGGGCAAATGATTAGTCACGTTCCCGCCAAAGCCCAATACATCGGCCATGTAAGAGGGAGCTTTGTTGGAAAATCCTCGAGGGAGTCTGCGCTCCCTCATGATGATCGAATTTGAAATGAAGATCAAACCAACAGTTAAGAAGAAGCATGCACCCATAAGGAGGTTGGCCCATGCTGGAAGCCATGAGACCACTATAAAGTTAGGCGAGGACGGCTGGCCCCACTCTTTTGCCCTCTCAAAGTCCACAAATTGCGCCCAATTGACTTTCCTCTACGATGTTATCGGTGCAAGGGAATATGAGGGCTCCCGCCAAGCAAATTGTAAACCCATTCATGAGTCCCTCCAGATATGCATCATCTGTCATTTCTGTTTGGGCACTCATAGTCCATTCTGCAAGCTTTTGCAAGTTGATTCCCTTTTAGGTCTGGACGCTCTTGATGGCTCCGGAAGGCATAAAACTTCCGAGAATTTCTTCGGAGGTAATCTTTTGCAACATGGGCAAGATCTTTATCTTGTTGTCCTTTCTGAATCTTTTGAGATCAAATAGGAGTTCCGTCTCCTCAAGAAGGATGGTCGATTCGAAAGTGAAAAAAATGAAAGTATGGGTTTGAGGATGCCAAATCTCCACCAATGCGCCCATAGCCGCCCAATCCATATAGATCTTGTCCTAATACTTGGCATGAATCACGAGCCCTTGAAAGTGCCATTTTGTGATGATAGCCCTCATACCGATAGTGATATTGGAAATGAGCTTTGAAAGTCAGGGCAGTTTGGAGAATTTTCGTGGACCCGGAAAGAGAGAGTATGGCTGAAAGAAAAGAGCCAAGTGAATTAATATAGAAAAGAGGAAAAGAAAGAAAAAGGTACCCACTCATCGTTCGCGAAAAATCCTCTCGCTCAAGTGACCCTTGATATCGCTGAGCCTCCTCAAGTCATTATCCGGCCTGCTTCTCTTAACGGGACGGGCAGATTCAGCTTCCATCTAAAAGGGCTCGAACTCCCCTTCTCCTTCAAAAGGATTCAACACTTGAAACCACACCTTATGCCCTTCCCTAGGCCAAGGGGGGATATTTATAGGAAGGAAGGGGATGTGGACGCACTTCTCGTTCAGCCATCATTCTGGTTCGTCTGTTGGTCTTATTAAGTGCGTGGGCGTGCCAGTCACCGAAGTGACAATTTATTCGGGTCCCGAAGAGCCCATGGTGCGCTCGATCTGACTTTGTTAGACGATTGTGTGGTTCGTGTCGGGATCGAATCCCATCGCGCCATAAAGGTCACGACGTCATTTACATACCCCATACGAGGGAATACCCTTGATTAATTGCCGAAATTAGAGGCCCCGCGGCCGAAAAGAGTAATACTAATTATGCGAGAGAGATAGGGATAGATCACACTGAAGGTTGTATTAAGGCCATAAACTGTCGGCCGTGTCGGCCACTCGTAGACCTTTTGTATTCGGACACAGGTCTGTGGCAGTGTCACAATGAGAAAACCGAGGTAGATCCCTTCAAATGTCTGCCGAACATGCGGTAATTTTAATGAGGATTCGAAAGGTATCCGGAACGAGAAAACAAATCCGGTCCGATTAGGATGTCGGCCCGAGGTTAGATCAAAGCCTGGCCATATCGGGGTAATTCCCGAGACTCGGGCCTGACCTGAAAGGGCGGCGTTGTTATTCCCTTTTGCCCCGGGTCCCGGGGAGAGAGAGGGCTGCAGTGTGGGCATTAGCATCTTTTATCTGGGGCTTTCTTAGTTATATCTTCTGGGATTTCTGATTTGATGTTTACTGTTTATTCGTGCCTTTGTCCGGAATGATTTCTCTTCTTTTATTCATGATTATTCTTGTTATTATCATTCGTTTGTTATTTATTTTTTTTATTACCCCTCCCGCCTCTTTATTGTGATTAATATTGCGCATTCGGAGTCCTTTAATTAGCGTAATTTTTATTAATTTATTTGCTATTGTTAATGCCTTTATCAGGCTGTATATGTGTATATGTATAGTGTGCCGGCGAAGAGAAGATAGGGGTGTACCAGTGAGGAGAGAAGTGTGCCGCTGGGCCTTTGAAGAGGAGTGTGCCGCTGGGGAAGAAATTGTGCCGCTGGGCAAGGAAAAGGCGTACCGCTGAGGGTTTAAAAGATTGTGCCGGGGAAGGTGGGCACAAGTGTGCCGGCAAAGGGCTATTGAAGAGTGGAGGCCATGTGCCGATGAAGGGTCTTTGAAGCGTGCCGCTGGAGGCTGGGAAGAGTGCGCCGGTGAAAGAATTGGATGAGCGTACCGCTGAAAGGTTAGAGAAGTGTGCCGGCTAAGGAGCCAATCAGGGCGTGGGGGTGGATATAAAGTCTGTACATTCCCCCGGGCTCGAAGTCCATACGCTGCCAAGCCCAAAGTCCATACACTGGAGCAGAGTGGAGCAAAGTCTGCACGTTGCAATATGAAGTCTATACGTCGACTGGTCCGAAGTCCGTACACTGGCCTTCATGAAGTCTACACGCTGGCTGGCCCAAGTCTATACATTGGAACGTGAAGTCTGTACATTGACCCTTTGACTGCAGCTCGAAGTCTATACGTTGCCAAGCCCAAAGTCTGTACATTGCAACGTGGAGTCTGTACATTGGCGGGCCCAAAGTCTGTACATTGGTCAAGTCTATACGTCGGCTGGCCCAAGTCTATACACTGCAACATGAAGTCTGTACATTGGCTGGCCCAAAGTCTATACATTGGCCAAGTCTATACGTCGGCCAGCCCCAAGTCTATACAATGCAACATGAAGTCTGTACATTGCCCCTTTGATTGCAGCTCGAAGTCTATACGTTGCCAAGCCCAAAGTCTGTACGTTGGATCCCGCTGAGACTGTGGCTGAGGGTGTACCGGCGAAGGGAGGGAGCGTGCCGCTGAAAGGGGCCGAGGGAAGCGTGCCGCTGAGGGCCAGTGGGAGCGGCGTATCGGCGAAGGGCCAATTGAGGCGTGATAGTGGAGGTTCGATCAGTTTTCGATTATTTGTTTTAAGGCTTTTCTTTTCTTCGTATCTTAACTTTCGTGTAATTTTATATAAAATTCCTCACTTTGTTCGTTCTCTTTGTTCGGTTCGGTCTCTTTTCTTGAGGGTCGGACGTTCGGGCTGCCGGGTAGTTAATTAGTTCGGTTCAGTTCTCGTTGTGGTGCCGGCAGTGGTTTGATGAGTTGGAAGGTTTCATTAATTATCCTGCTCGTTTGTTGCCTCCTTTTGCCTCTTTTAATTGTTTATTAGTTTCTCACAAAAATTCGGCAGCATGTCCCCTTGACCCGGGGCGTAAGGGAGATACAGGGAACGCGCCCACATGGGGTGGTGGAACCCGACAACTGGAGGTGGGCTCCCGGAGGAGCAACACCTTTATAGAGCCTCGAAAAATGTGAAGGAGAACAACATACTGAAGGCCTCTAAGGGCATATAATGTGGACTGGGGCTGGCCAAGGAGTGTGCCGCTGAGGGGCCTGGAGGGTGTGCCGCTGAGGGCTGAAAAGGATGTGCCGCTGAGGGCCCCTAGGGGTGTGCCGCTGAGGGCTCAACAGGGTGTGCCGCTGAGGGCCCAGAAGGGTGTGCCGCTGAGGGCTGAAAAGGTGTGCCGGCCAAAGGCCGGAAAGGTGTATCGCTGGAGGCTTGAAAGAGCCGAATGTATGGGCTGGGAGACTTGATGGCTGTTCAGGAAAAGAAGAAGAAAAGAGGGGGCTTCAAGGCCGGGAGTGGTCTATTGGAAACTGGGTAATCGGGAAGAAAGTAAGGGTCTCTCCCTCCCGTGAGGGGGCAAAGAACCCAGGAGACTAAGGATCATAGGGGAAGGATCACATCACCACGGAGACTCCAAAAACGCCGTAGAAGAGAAAATGAACAAAACACCATGCATTATGAAGGCGGGAGCCAACCAATAGAAAAAGACAGGAAAGGCCCAAGAAGGGTGGTTTTTCATTCATGGGGGGGGGGGCCAAAGGCCATGGCCCTACATACATATTACCAAAAAAAGGGTGCCCAAGACGGGGCTTTAGACGAGGAGGAAGACTCTAAAGAAGAAAGCAAGAACGGGACGGAGAAGAACAAAATGCAGAAGAGAAAGAGATATTGGGGAATCGGGACAGAGACCACCGTCCCCTACTTTCCCCCCTTTTTCCTATTACATCGAGCCCCCTCTCTTACTCTCGCTTCTGCCCGGCGGTCGTCGGAGGAGGCTCACGCCAGAGCTCTTCTTCTTCTCTTCTCTCTTCTCCTCCTCTCTGTGCGTCCGTCTGTGTGTGTCCCTTCTTCCTCTCTGGGGGTTCCTCCTTCTTCTTGTCGAACGGAAGGCTCTTTATACCACCAGCGACCTGTGACTTCGATCACGGCTGTCCAAGGCGGGAAGCCGGCTGTGATGATGGGTTTGACCTGCTCCTGTCCTGGCTGTCAGTGGGGTAGGCTACGTGGCCCAGTCATCGACTGCCACCTCAGACGGCTTCACTGCGCGCCAAGGATGCGTAGGGCATGGGCTTCACGTCGTCTTGCCGTTGAAAAGCTTCACCGCTGTGCCGCTGGCGGGCTGAACAAGCGTGCCGTGGGGGAGCTAAAAGTGGGTGCCGCTGGAGCACAAAACAGCCGTGCCGCTAAAGACTCATCAGCGTGTGCCGCTGAGGGTCCATTGGGGCGTGCCGCTGAGGCTTAAAACGGGCTTGCCGCTGAAGCTCACAACAGGCGTGCCGCTGAAGAACCCCCCTTGGGGGTGTACCGCTGAAGGCCCCCCGCCCCCAGGGGGGTGTGCCGTTGAAGACCCCCCCGGGGGGGTGTGCCGTTGAAGGCCCCCCTTGGGGGTGTACCGCTGAAGGCCCCCTCCCCAGGGGGGTGTGCCGTTGAAGGCCCCCCCAGGGGGGTGTGTGCCGTTGAAGGCCGTGCCGCTGGGACCCCGAGGGGGTGTGCCGCTGAAGGGCTCCTCGGGGCGTGCCGCTGGGCCTTGCCAGGGTGTGCCGTTGAGGCCCCTTGGGGCCAGGCGTGCCGCTGAAGGGCTCCCCAGGGGGTGTGTGTACCCGGGGTTGTTATGAGCCCATTGTGGGCATGAGCCATGGCCCGTTTGATTCTCTTTGAGGCCCACGAGCTGTGGGGCCTTTTGTGCTTGATTTCTCCGGGGTTTCTTCACTCGGCGCCGTTGCTGACGCGAGGCCGAGCAGGATATCCAGGTATGCATTTTTTGGTGTCCACAAATGCCCCCCACCCATGGGTAGCGCGGGCGAAGGATGAGCCGGGCGGTGCCCGTGGGTGTACTTGTCTCTTTTCTCTTCGTTGGTGCCGACGGGGTGTTGAGAGCCGAAGCGACATATTGGTCTCTCCATCAGTGCCGACAGGGCGTCGGGAACTGAAGCAGTATGTTGGGCTCTTCATCAGTGCCGACGTGGTGTCGGGAACTGAAGCAGCATATTGGCCTCTTTGTTTCTTCATCAGTGCCGACGGGGTGCCGGGAGCTGACCTGCTTTGTTGTCTCTTTGTCTCTTTGTCAGTGCCGACAGGATGCCAGGAACTGACATGGTTTATTGATCTCTTGGTCTCTTGGTCTGTTCGTCAGTGCCGACAGGATGCCGGGAACTGACATGCTTTGTTGATCTCTTGATCTCTTGGTCTCTTCGCCAGTGTCGACAGGATGCCGGGAACTGACATGCTTTGTTGTCTCTTGGTCTCTTGGTCTCTTCGCCAGTGCCGACAGGGTGTCGGGAGCTGGTCTGGTTTATCGTCTCTTGGTCTCTTCGTCAGTGCCGATGGGGAGTCAGGAGCTGACTTGGTTTGTCGCTCTCTTAGTCTCTTGGTCTCTTCGCTAGTGCCGATAGGATGCCGGGCGCTGACCTGGCTTGTTGTCTCTTAATCTCTTCGTCAGTGCCGACAGGATGCCGGGCGCTGACCTGGTTTGTTGTCTCTTGACCTCTTCGTCAGTGCCGACAGGATGCCGGGCGCTGACCTGGTTTGTTGTCTGTTAGTCTCTTCGTCAGTGCCGACAGGATGCCGGGCGCTGACCTGGTTTGTTGATCTCTTAGTCTCTTCATCAGTGCCGACAGGATGCCGGGCGCTGACCTGGTTTGTTGATCTCTTCTGTTCTTTTCTTTCTCTTTTTTTTGAACCACATTACCGATACAAGCGCCCTTTCGAGTTTTCACCGGTACCGGCCCCCTCTTGCTTTTGCCCACGCGCCCTTTCGGGTTTTCACGTGGCGGGATGCCCAATTTTGCCTGTAGCGCCCTTTCGGGTTTTCGCCACAGCCGGGTTGTTGCCATTTTTGCCCTTGTCCCCGTGTAGGGCCAAGTCTGACGGGGTATCTCTATTTTTAACCCCATTTTATTTTCTTTCTTTTTTTTTTAAATTTGGTGACATGCGAGTGTAGGCTAGGGCACGAAGCCTTGTGCCAGAAGATAAGGTTCACTCGTTGGCAAGAACAGAATGCCAGCGCAACGGGAGAATCTGTGCCGATTCGGACGTAAGGTCCGTAATGGCAATATTGTGCGGAGTGGGTGGCTAGGGCACGGGGCCTTGCGCCGAAAAGGGACTTATTCGTTGGCAAGGGGCTAAGGCCAACGCAAAGATAGAGGTTTTACCGATCCGAGCGTAAGGCCTGTGACGGTACTTCTGTATGAAGGGAGGTGGTTGAGGCACGAGGCTTCGTCCCTGGGTGGGTCTTGGTAGGGCAGTGGTGCCCTTGCCTGGAGTAACGTTGCAGGGGTAGAGTTGTTTTCGCCCGTGCGGACGCTCGTCCGTATAGGATTGTGGGGAGGGGATGTTCCCGGGAAAACACCCATCATTGTACGTTTACTGACCCCCACCTCGACATATGCGAGGAGATGCATACGTAGGTATATAGACGTATATATATATATGCATCTATATATATATATGTATATATATGTACATACATATATATATATATATATATATATATATGTATATATAAATAAAAGTGTCTATTTAATACTTCATGTATATTTTGTTTCTCTTCTCCCCCTTTCTATTTTCTCCTTTCATCCCCTTTCTTCATCTCCTTCCCCTCTTTTTTACTTCGTCCCCCCCCATTTTCTTCTCGTTTTTTTTTGTACTTCCCTTTCCCTCCCTTTTTCTTCTTTTCCCTTTTTATTTTCTCTCCCTCTTTTTCTTTCCTTTTTATTCTTTTTATTCATTCCCCTTTCTTTTTTCTGAAATTTCCCCCGTCTCTTTCTTCTTTTTCTATCTCCTTCTCTTTTTTTTCCTTCTTTTCTTTTTTTTCTTCTTCTTTTTTTTCTTATTTCTCTCTTCCTCCGTTTCATATAAAAGGGGGGCGGGGGTACTTCGAACGGTCACCCGTTTCGAACTGCCCCCCCCCTCTTCCCTCTCTCTTTCCCCTTTTGGTGACCGAACGGGCGGACTCCCCCCACCTCGTCCTTCCTCTTCCTCTCCGAACGCGACCATCTCCGCTGCCGTCGTCGCCGTCGTTGGGGTGAGGACGACCGCCGTAGAGGCCTCCCTCCTCATCCTCTCTTCTCCGTTCTTCCCTTCTTGCTTCCCCTTCTTCTTCTTTCTCTCCCCCATCCCCTCCTTTTTTCTTCTTTACTGCGTTCGGTGGCCGGGGCCCTGGCCCTCTCCGTCCTCGGTGGACGATGGAGCCTTAGGCTCCTTCTCTCCTTCTTCTCCCTCCCCGTTCTCCCCTTTACTCTCTTCCCCTTCCCTCTCGCTTCTCTTCTTGGCATGGGAGGGCGTCGGCAAGCGCGGCCGGTGCCGTCGTGGTGAGCGCCGTAGCGCGCCGGGGAGGCTGCTTCAGGGCGTGTCGGCGAGGGCCGCTTAGGGCGCATCGGGGAAGACTCCCACAGGCGTGCCGGGGAAGATGCCCGGGAGCGTGCCGGGGAATGGGGGCTCCTGCGTGTCGGGGAGCACTGTCAGGAGTGTGCCGGGGGGCACACATGGGTATGCCGGTGAGGGCTTGCAGGGGGGCGTGCCGGAGAGGGATCACCCCAAGGTGTGTCGGGGAATGGGGCTCTATGGGCGCACCGGTGAACGGGGTTGAGGGCGCACCGGGGAAGACATCCGGGTGGGTGTACCGGCGAGCGCGTGAGGGCCGTGCCGGTGGAGACAGCTCCAGCTGGTGTGCCGGGGAAGCTCTCGAGGGGCTGTGCCGGCGAAGGGGCACGGAGACCGTGCCGGGGAAGGCGTTCGGGACTGTGCCGGGGCAGCCAGGCGCGGGTGTACCGGGGAAGCTGCTAGGACCGTGCCGGGGAAGGCACTGCAGGGCGTGCCGGGGAAGCCTCGAAGGGCTGTACCGGCGAAGGGGGCACTGGAGTGTGCCGGTGAGGGCCTGTAGGGGGAGTTGTACCGGCCAAGGGGCCAAAGGGGATTTTTAGCTAAGGAAGAGGACTCCTTCGACCGGCGGACTTCTGGTGTTACCTCTCGGGGCCCACCATACTTTGTTGGGGCCGTCACTCCTTGTGGACGCGCACCCGTGTTTTCCCTTACGCCTCTGGCCTAGGGGAAACTCTGCTGAAATTTCGTCAGAAATTGGCAATATCTTGTTCATTTGACTCGTAGTAAAGCCCCTTTGCAGTCTTTTTGCTTGTGATTTATTCTGATCTTCTTATTTGTGTATCTTTGCAGACAAATGGCTGCCCCAAGTGGTTCTTCCACCCCCGCTGCTGCCGTTGGTGCTGATCTTATCCCACGGGGTCCGGTGCCAGCAGTTACCTGGCTAAATGTAGAGGACTTGGATCGGGAGCATGCAGAAATAGCCGCTTTGGCCGAGTCATCTGAGTCTGACGGGGAGACCATGGATTTCCAGAGGCTTGCCAGAGTTGACAGCGGCTTCACATTTGACCGGGTCACCGGGGAATACAGGAAGAACTTCCCGAAGGACAGACACCTGGTTCGATTTCTGAAGCATTTTCGCTCGCGGGAAGGGCGAGACTTCCGGGTCGTGAGGAAGGCCGAGCAGGCCATACTACAGGCCCGGGATAGCTTATTGTACAGCGTCCCCCGGAGTATTCCGATGTATCTGATGGGAGAAGCCCGGGAGTGGAAGCTAGTTCTGGGGATTGAGGGGGTGCTGCCGACCGAAGACAAGCTGGTGCGGGCGCCTCAGTTTACTCCGGCAAGATGGGACCTGTCTGCCGGGAAGGTGCACAACGAGGCGCCTCGATTCGGCCTATTCTTGGCTCCCTTGAAGTGGGGCTATAGAGAAGAGCCGTTCATCTTGGACTGCTTGGCCGTCAGATTCAAGTATGAGCTGTCACTGGGCTGGTTTGGGGAGCTGAAGCTTCAGGATGCACACAGCTTCCGGGAGAGGGCGGTGGAGTTTACGGAGCACGTGCTGTTCAACTATGCTCCACTGCTGGTTTGGGTCGGCATTTATCATAGCGTGTACGCTTCCCGGTATGGCTACCCCATCTCCAAGGGTCTCTGCTGCGGCATGATAGAGGTATCAGCGCGGAGACCAACACCTTTTATACGGCAGAGGGCGAGACTTCACTTGATTTGTGGAGTCTTGGTCAGCTAAGTGGCTTGCCCATTGACGGGGAGCCTTATGAAGAAGTATGCCTCCCCGACTTGATCAAGGATGAGACCAACGGGGATGGCTATTATTCTCTGGGGTATTCATATCGGTACCTCATGAAGGCGTACCGGGAGCTGTACCAATGCTCGCATAAGGGAAAGCAGCCCGCTCGTGGGGACAGGAAGAGGGTACGCATGCCCTTGTGGCTGGAGTATTTCTATGATGGGCCGAAGCGGTACGAGGAATTTCCCTGTGTCGGTACCACTGTTGCCCCCAAGAAGCGTGCGAAGCCCAAGCTCAATGTGAAGATCCCGTCTAGAGGGCGTCGAAGCGGGTCTAACCTGATGGGCTTGGATCCCCTGACCCATTGCGCCGCCTATCTCACGTACTGGCTATGCTCATTCGCCATGCCGTACGACGACGAGACAGTGATTCGGCCGGATGCCATTTACCCGGCATGTCAGATGGCATGGGGTATCAAGCTGTCACTGTGCCCGGCAACCCTTTGCTTGATCTACAAGGCGCTGGGAGATATCAGCACGCACCAGTTCCCGCGGCAGGCCTGGTATGTGTGCCCACTGCACTTCTTCAACGCGTGGGTCTGTTCGCTGTTCCCGGCGTTTGCCCCGTGAGTTCTCCAGGACTGGGGGCTGATGCCGAGGATGTTTGAATTTGTCAGTGCCAAGCCGGGCTCCACCTCCATGCGGATGTATGATATCCGGGGCCGGTTGACAACGGTTCCCCGAGATGCGGTCGGGACTATTCATTTCTGGACATTGGCGGCACATTCGAGCCCTCTGGTGAACAACAAGAGGGAGTGCAAAGACGACCAGGTGGAGAAGTACGTCCACCCTATCAGCCAGGAGAATGTGATCCGCCCACTGCTGGAGCCGGAGCTGAGGGACTGGGCGCTGTCGATTCGCCCGAGCGTGCTGGTGTTCAGGAAAGGGGAGAACGTGTTGCTGGAGCCGTATTACCCCTTCCGGTTCGGTCGCAATTTTGGGTATGACCAGCATATCCCTGCTTATCATGCACAGTTCGGCCTGCCCTTGCGGAGTGTCCGGGGGAGCTCAGTTGCTGAACACGCCAGAGCTGGTGGGACTTCTTCCACCGGGCGGACTCTGCCTCCTTCAGAGTACCGGCCCCGGGTCGTGTTCCCCGAGTGACCCAAGATTATATCAAGTGGTGGAATAGCCGGACGGCCTTCTATCGGCTACACAAGACCGATTGCTGGGATGGGGCCGAGAGGAAGTTCCTTAGTCGGCAGCCGGTGCCGCTCTTGACATTGAGCCAGACCATCTTCTTCGGCTCAGGAATAGACAGGAAAAGGAGGTGGCAGCATATCTGGCGGCTCGCCGGGAAGCCCGGGATAAGAGGCCGACGCCGAAGGTGGAGCTACCCCCGGTGGCCAAGGATCATTATCAGAAGACGCTGAGGGACCTGTGCCAAGTGGGGAGCGACCGCCTGGACCTCATCAATTATCCATTCCCATGGAGGAAGAGGGGACTCCTGCCAGGAGCTGGCGTCCAGAGAGGGATTCGGCCTGCCCGTACCGCACGTTTATGAGGCGGGAGGAGAGGCAGCCCGAGAACTATAAGGATACCACGTGGCTATACGTCCTTCTCCGGGTGAATGGGATGAAGATCGAAGATCTGACGGCCTCCCTCCTGGGCAAGCGCCTGCACATCCCTTATTATTATGCTGACGGGTGGGGCATGGACCACTTTAACCTTTTCTGTCACCTCTCCTCAAAGAAGCACGCGGATCTGGCCAACCTTACGGACCGGTGCCAAACGATTGAAGACGTTTGCTGGCTAGTCCGGGAGGCGGCGCGTCGGGACAAGGAGACGTCCCTGAGCTACTGGCCGATCACGCTGCGGCTGTACACTGGCCCTCATGGTATTCAGTCTCTTCTTGCTTTTCGTTTTGTCTCTTAGCACTGCGGCCTTCGCGGTGAGTTGGGTACTAATCGTAAATGCATGTTCGTTCTTTCCCCTCTTTTCTTTGCAGACCATCCCGACAGCACGCAGATGGCCACGTACGGAACCTCCTCCGGCTGGTGAAGAAGCCTGCGTATTTTGAAGCCGCGCCACTGGCCCCGACCACGGCTCCTTTGCCCAAGGCTGCGAAGAGGCCCCGGGCTAAATCGCCTGTGAAGAAGGCGGTGGACGCCGCCAAGGCGGCTAAGCAGCGGGACACAAAGCGGAGGAAGACGGAATCGGCTAAGGCTCCGACGGCTGTTCCTCCGGCACCACAAGTCCCATCTTTCGAGGAATTCGAAGCTGCCCGCCCCGAGCTAGGCCAACCTGCCGGTCAGTGTCCCGATCATTAGTGTGTCTCTTGAATCTCCCCCCCCCTTTTATTTTGGAGTGGAGCCCTGACACCTGGATACTTTCTTTTGTCTCAGCTCCTGCGGGAGAGCCCGTGCCCACACCTGACATGGGTGAAGTTGCGGTCCCAGTAAAGGCGACCTCGGCGGCGGCTCCGACTCCCTTGCCGCAGGCAACGGGAAGGCCCCGAACACAGTCGCCCGTTAAGAAGGCGTTGGCTGCTGCCAAGGTGACCGGGCAACAGGCGGCAAAACGGGGGCGGACCGAGGCATCCCCGGCTCCGACGGCAGCCTCGCCGATGGCCCCTGTCCTGTCCTTCGAGGAATTCGAAGCCACGCGGTCCGAACCGAGCCACGAAGCTGGTGAGGTTCATCGACCGCCTACGTCGTCTGCGGTCGACTGGCCTCCCGAGTTGGCCTCGGATTCACGCACGGCGACGATGCGCTTCTATCTTACGGGCGGCACGGAGGAACCGGCGCCCGTGTTGCTCCCGGGCGAGAGCGGGGCTGCGGCTCCCACGAAGGCTCTGTCCGTCGAAGAAGCCGGCGAGTCATCCCGGACCGTATGGGCCGAAGGGGGTAAATATTTTCGTCCATTCGGCTAGCTCCCCTTTTTTTGTCCTGGGGGCTAGTAGATTCAACATGGCTTATCTTCTTTTGCATGACAGGCGTTGCCGCGGCGGCCACCGAGTCATTGGGGCCTGATCCCGACCTCTGACGACGCTGAAGTATGTGAGGAGGAAGAGGATCGGAGTGCGAGCCTCGCCTAGCCCGAGGGAGGACGTGCTGGACAGAGACTCTGAAGTGGAAGCTCCTCTGCCGGCCCAGGCCGAGCCGACGGCGGTCGAGTCTCCATCTGGGGAAGAGGTAGATTACAACTACTATTCCGACGAGGCGGCTCCTGGGGATGTAACGTCTGGGGCATCGGGGCTGCCCGAGTTGGCCCCTAAGGCCTCTTCATTTGCTAGCTCGCTAAGCTTGACAGAGGAGGCCGCTGTAAGCGTGATTCCATTGGCGTGGGGCTGCTTCTGTGGTCGCTTACTGACATCGTCCTCCTTGCGCCCGACCTTTTCAGGAATCAGCTGAGCCGGAGGCTGCGAAAGAGGCTGCTCCGGCTCCGCCGGTTGACCGTCCATCGGGGGTCGATGTCGGCATGGGCAAGCTAGCCCTTCTATTCGAAGCTCTTGGGGAGGAGGCGTCGGAGGAGCCGTTGGCGGGCGAGCCTCTGGAGGAGGGGGAGATCGCGCCCGAGAGCGGTACCGCCCCGGTGGCTGAGGTAAGGACACGGGTCTCATAACCCTTCTCGCCTTTTGGGCCTCGTGAGGTTTACTCCTGCTGGCAAGTGAGTAATCCTGCTTTTTGTGGCCAGGTGGTGCCGACGCCAGGGGGGTCGTCTGGCCGTGCCCGGAAGGCCGTTGCCAAGCGGCGGCCAAATACTGGTCAGCTAGCGGTGGCGGGACTGGCTCCTGTCGCGGTCTTGGGAGCGGAGGGCCTTACGGCGCTCGTGGAGGCGGGACGTCTACCCCGGCTGACGGTTCCGCTTCCGCCTCTTCCAAAGCTTCCGGCCCGGATGGAGGACCCCTTACTGAAGCAAATATTCGCGGAGCTCCGCGCACATCTGGAGGGATCGGAGCCGCGGAGGTGGAGTTGGCCACTGATGGCAGCGGGCCCAGCCTTGCTTGAGGCCCCTCCTTTGACCGGAGCAGAGGCAGCTGCACCCCTGCCCCTTAAAGCAGTGCCGGCAGCGCACCAGGCGGAGGCGGAGGAGGCAGGAGAACAGCTGATGATAGCTGCGTTGGATGCTTCGGCAGTAATCTCAGCCACCTCCTCAACAATAGTCGGCCAGGGGTCTTTGGTCGAGCCACGCCGGCCGGGGGACTTAGCCCTTGCTCTCCCATCTTCTTCAGCCGCCGTGGATGCCGATCTGTGGGCGGAGGTGGACAGCGCCGTGGAATTCATCCCCCCGGTCGTGCCCTCAGTCAGTCACACGTCCTCAGAGGCGCCAGTACGTCAGATGCTGATCACTTTACGGACGATGCTCCTCGCTGATGCTTCTCTGTCGTATCGGGAGGTGCATACCATAGTGACGCAGTTAACTGGGGCGTTGCAAGTGCTTGGCTGTCCCCTGGGGGAATGGTCACGGCGGGTCTTGCTATTATTGAAGTACGTCAAACGCCGCGAGTTCCTGGAGACCCAGGCTCCTGACGAACGTGCCGCCCTTGATGCTCAGGCAGACGAGTATCTGTAGACCTTAGAGGCCCGACGCCATAGTAGATAACGCCACGGAAAGGCCTTAGAGGAAGGCGAAGGCAGCGTTCGTTCCTTCAAGAACCGGATCGAGAAGCTGGAGGGCTACCTCGCTGCGGCTAAACTTGGCCTTGCCGAGGCGGAAAGGAGGGTGGCAGAGGAGAGGGAAGCTCTTGCCGTCGCCGACGTTGAAATGGTGTCCGTCGAAGCGGAGCTCGCCCGTCTTGAGGAATTGAGGGGCCGACTGTGCGATATGACGAACTTCCCTTGCGTCGGGATCCTCCCTCTCGAGGACATCTTCAGGGACATCGACTAAGCGTTGCATTCCTTAATTCCTTTTTTCCCTTTTTTTTGAATGTAACAGAGGGGTATGCCCCGCAGCACATGTAGTCCGGTTCCTTTTCTGAATAGAGCAGAGCATTTATGATTTCACGCGTTCTTTGTGTATGCTTTCATCCCAGAGGGAGCTTTCTTACCCTTCTTTCTCTTCTGTACATATTGTTTCCTTCTTCCTCTTCCCTTGCTCTTGTATCTTTCCCCCCCTTTGTGTTGAGACCCATTGGTAGGGTATGAGTCTTTGCGAGGATTCGCTCCGGAAGGACCAGGCAGGGACCCATGTCAGGGTACAGGAGAGTGCTCGCCTTCGCAGGGGGAGGACGAGGGGACCACTCCACCATATCGAACGGGCAACTCCCTGGTTTCACCGTAATATTGGAAGCGCGTGCTGGCCTCAAGCGGGGGCCTCGGTCAGAGACCGGGCTTCTCGTCGTCCAGAGGGGACGGAGAGGAGAGTTTGTTTAGTCAATGACCCGGACGGGAGGTCCGAGCCAAAGGGGTACTCACCGCCCGGGGAGGACGGAGAGAAGAGTTTGTTTAGTCAATGACCCGGACGGGAGGTCCGAGCCAAAGGGGTACTCACCGCCCGGGGAGGACGGAGAGAAGAGTTTGTTTAGTCAGTGACTCAGATGGGAGGTTTGAGCCAAAGGGGTACTCACCGCCTGGGGGGGGAACGGAGAGAAGAGTTTGTTTAGTCAGTGGCTCAGATGGGAGGTCTGAGCCAAAGGGGTACTCACCGCCTGGGGGGGAAGGAGAGGAGAGTTTGTTTTTGTTGTTTTTTTTAGTCAATTTTTGGTACCTCCGCTGACGCGGGCGGTGGCTGAAAATGGGGGGGCGTTCCCCTTTTCTGGTTTTTTTTCTTTTTTTTCTTTTTTCTTTTTTTTTCTTCTTTTCCTCTTTTCTTCTCTTTCTATTTTTCCTTTTCTTTTCTTTTTTTTTTCTCTTCTTTCCTTCTTTTTTTTTCTTTTTTTTTCTTTTCCTTTCTTATTTTTATATTATTTTTTTTGCTTCTTCCTTCTTCTCTTTCTATTCCTTTTTTCTTCTTCCTCTTTTTTTTTGCTTCTTCTCCTTTTTGTCTTTTTCCTTTTCTTTTCTCTCTTCTCCTCCTATTATTCATTTCTCCCCTTTTTTTTGAAAACCCGGCTGGTGGTCAAATCACTCGGACATTAATCACGTAAATCTGCCCCAAAACGGGGCGAAGAGTAATATTATTACCTGAATGGGGGCGCCGGAGCGTGGTACAGCCTCAAGTGCCTTCCATTAAGAGGCGGGAACTTAACCTCCCCGCGATGGTTGACAATTACATAGGCCCCACCTTCGTAGACTTTTTGGACTACGTAAGGTCCGAGCCAGTTCTCGTTTAGCTTACCCTTGGGGTGGGCCGCCATGAGATCTCTTCTCTTGACCATGACAAGGTCGCCCTTCTTGAATCCGCGTTCCTTGACGAGCTTGTCAAAGGCGCGTGCAATCCGGGCCTGATAGACCTGGATATTCTGTTGGGCTTGAAGCCGCTTTCCTTCCAGACTCGAGAGTTCATCGAGCCTCCGCTCGGTATTGGTCTGCCCTTCGGGGACAAGCCCATGCTGAATGGCGACCCTGAGGGATGGTATCTCCAGTTTGACGGGGACGATTGCTTCCGAGCCGTATACGAGAGAGAAGGGCGAGCAGCCCGTTGGGGTCTTATATACGGTTCGGTACGCCCAAAGCGCTTCATACATTCTTTCTTCCCAGTCCCTTTTGTTAGAGCTAACAGTCTTGGCCAGGAGAGTGCAAAGCGTCTTATTGCAAGCTTCGGCCAGCCCATTGGCTTATGGATTGTAAGGAGTCGATGTCCTCCAGTCGATTTTGTATTTTTCTGCTAGCCGGTAAACCTTCTGGTTACGGAAGTGGCTGCCGTTGTCCGACACAATCCGGTCGGGCACGCCAAACCGGAATATGATGTTGCGGCGGACAAACCTGACCATGATTTCTCCGGTGACTTCCCGTAAGGCAACAGCCTCTGCCCAGCGGGAGAAGTAGTCGGTTGCCGCCAGAATGTATTTGCAGCCTGTGGAAGATGCGGGTAAGGGGCCCACAACATCTGTTCCCCATTGGGCAAACGGCCAACTGGGCGCGGTTGGGTGCAGTTGCACGGGAGGCCTCCTGGGTATAGTGGCATGCTCCTGGCATCTCTGACACGACTTAGCGTACTCGCAACAGTCGTTGAACATTGCAGGCCAATAGTAGCCAAGTTTCTTGATTTCAATTTTCATCTTCGGCCCCGCCTGGTGTGCGCCAGCTGTGCCGGCATGGACCTCCTTCATAACCCTCCAAGCTTCTTCAATGGACAAGCATCGGAGGAGTAGCTTCTGTTTGGCATCCGCCACAATTCGGAACAGTATTCCGTTTCGGAGCTCATAGGAGTCTTTGGTTCTGACTAGCTTGACCCTTTCTTCTCTTCGGTCAGGTAATTGCTGGTGTTTGAACCACTGCATCAGGGAGGCTCTCCAGTCAGGTAGGCCGACGGCTTCTGCTGCAGTGACCTCTAGTTCTTCTTCTTCTGGCTCCTCTTCTATCATGCTGGGCATCTGGCGCTGGTTTATTACTTGGATATGGAGAGATCCATCTGGAGGCACTGCCAGTGAGCTTGCCAATTTTGCCAATGCGTCGGCTTGTGCGTTCTCCCCTCTGGCGACATGGCCTATCTCAAGGAGGTAGAACCGCTCCATGAGCCGCTTCGCCTTAGTGTGATAAGGGAGCAGCTCAGGTTTTCAGACATCAAACTGTCCCTGGACTTGCTTGACGACCAGCAGCGAATCGCCAAACACTTGGAGCATTTTGATCTCCATTTGAAAGGTGACCTGGAGGCCGATGATCAGAGCTTCATACTCTGCTTCATTATTGGTGCAGGGTTTGCTAATGCAGCAGGAAGTGTGCATCACCTCTCCGTCTGGGGATTTGAGGACGATGCCAGCTCCGGCCCGCATCTTGGCATGTCCGGACGGGGTCGCTTCTGTTCTCGAGGCCCCGTCGAAGTATAGCTGCCAGATGGCTTGTTGTACTTGGTGTACCTCTAGTGTTTAATCTTCGGGTAGTTCGGTGGCCAAAGGGGAGTCTTCGGGCACGGGGTGTGTTGCGAAGAAATCCGCGACGGCTTGTCCCTTAACGGCCTTCTGTGGCACGTAGGTGATGTCAAATTCCATGAGTAGCACGGCCCACTTGCCAAGGCGCCCCTTTGGGACTGGCTGGAAAAGGATGTGCTTAATGGGGTCGGCCTTGGATATTAAGCTGACTTCATGGGATAGCATGTAGTGCCTCATCTTCTTGACTGCGAAGACCAAGGTAAGGCAGATCTTCTCAATCGGGGTGTACTTAGCCTCTGCACCCACCAATCTTCGACTGAGATAGTAGAGAGCCTGCTCTTTTCCCTCATCATTGTTCTGGGCGAGCATTGCCCCAGTGAATATTCGGTGGCCGCTATGTACAGAATCAGCGGTCTGCCTTTGACAGGTGCCTCCAGGACAGGCGGGGTCTTCAGGTACTCCTTTAGCTGGTCGAACGCGTGCTGGCACTCGTGACCCCAGCTGAAGGGTGCATTCTTCATCATCAGTCTGTGGAAGGGTTGGCAGCGCCCTGACAGGTTGGAGATGAACCTGCGGATGTAAGCTAAACGCCCCTGCAGGGACCTCAGCTCCCCCAGACTCTTCGGAGGAGGCAACTTCTGGATGGCCTTTATCTTCAGGGGGTCGATCTCGATCCCTCTGTGCCGGACAATAAAGCCGAGGAATTTCCCACTGGACACGCCAAAGGCGCACTTCATGGGATTCATCTTCAGCCCATACTGCCGGAGCCTTTGGAAGACGACCCTGAGGTCACTCGGGTGCTCGTCTCTTTTCTTCGTCTTGACGACCAGATCATCAATGTAGCACTCGACCTTACCGTACAGCAGCTCGTCGAAGATCTTGGTCATCGCCCGCTGATATGTGGCACCGGCATTCTTGAGGCCGAAGGGCATCCTCTTGTAGTGAAATATCCCTTTGGGTGACCGGAAAGCTGTATGGACCCGGTCGTGGTCGGCTATCCAGATTTGGTTATAGCCGGACGACCCATCCATGAAGGACAGGGCCTCGTGGCCAGTGGTTGCATCAATCATAACTTCGGTGATAGGCACCGGGAAGTCATCTTTCGGGCAGGCTTTATTCAGGTCGCGGAAGTCCACGCAAATCCTGATCTGTCCATTCTTCTTTTTCATTGGTACAATATTGGTCAGCCATGTGGTGTATTGATTTTCCGCCACGAAGCTGACATTTATGAGCTTGTCGACCTCTTTGCAGATCTGGCTGGTTAGCTCCGGCCTCATGCGCCGGGGAGGTTGCTTCACTGGTTCCACCTTGGGATCAATGGCCAGTATGTACTGAGTCACTTCGGTGCTGAGCCCAGGCATTTCCTTGTAATTCTAGGCAAAGCAATCCCGGAATTCTTGCAGTAACTTTGTGTATTGTTCTCTCTCCTGTAGGGGCATAAGAGCACTCAGAAAAGTTGGCCTGGGGTCGTCTTCTGTACCAAGGTTGACCTCAATCAATTCGCGACCGTGGCCTGGCCGCCATTTTCAATTTCCGGCGAGGCTGGCGACAAATCGACAAAGTCTTGGTCTTCATTGTCCTCGGGCTCGAGGACGCCATCTCCCTCTTCTTGTTCATCATGACTAGGCATGGAGGCTGCATTCACCTCGCGCTCCTCCTGGGCCGTAGCCGTCGGGTATGTGAGGTCCGCTGGCTCAGAGGGGCATAGGTCCATCTCGGGCTCTTCTGTGTATTCATCATAAACCGCTCCTGCGGGGGCCGGGGTAGCCGCATCTTCAGGTGCCTGGTATTGGATGGACACAGTGTAGGCTCCTGCCCTGGGGCTGTCCGCCACGTGGGGGCGTGGCGGGACTACCACGTAGTCCCCCATTCTGAGCTCATCCCTGTCAATGAGACTTTGAGCAATGTCTTTGAAGACATAGCAGTCTTCAATGGCGTAACCCAGCATCTGGTGGTAAGGGCAAAATAGTGGGTCCCCACTCCTTCTGGTGTCTTGTGGCCTCTTGAACCGTGGGAGGGAGACCTTGCCGTAATGGCAGGCCCAGTCCAAGATGCCCCGGGTCTTCTCTCTCGGGAAGGAGTAGGGCTTCTGCAGCTTCTCTTGGAGTGTCAGGCCCTGCCTGGTTGGTCACCCGATCAACAGGCTTGCCGTGTCTCTCAATTCCCTTCTTGACCAGACGGGGGTGTCAGGACTGGCATCTCGGGGCCGAGGCATGCGGCCACCCCGCGGGGGAAGAGATCCCTGGATCAGGTCGGCGACTAGTGAGGTCAACTCAGCCAGTCGTACTTTTAGCGTCTCGATCTCCCGTTGCTGCCTATGGTACAAGGCGTACATGACGGGGTCGTATCGAGGGGATCTCGGAGCCTGGCCCATGCTTCTGCTCCTTGTTTCGCCGGCCGGCCAGGGTGGAGGTGCCTCGCTGGCGTGCCCTCTCGAGGTCGACACTTCGGAGAAGGAGGGGGTCTTCTCCATGCAGCGGCGACTGGGAGGCTTCCACAGGAATACTTCTTCGTCTTGTGCCTCCTCGGCCGGGGCCCCGGGACATGTGTCTTGGTGGGTTTCCCGCGAATCTGCAGCTTCTACGGGGTCGTCGCCGGGCCATGTTGAGACCGATATGACATCAGTCTCGTAGTAATCTTCTAGTGAAAAGCCCAGACCGGGGTGCTTGGTGATTTTCAGCAATCGTCGATCCAGGTTTGGCGGGTTCCACATTCTTTCAAACATTTCCTTCCGGCTGGAGGGCTGGTAGGGAGGAATCTTCTGCTTTCTGACCATTCTGGCTGCCTGGTCAGTCATGTGGGGAAGCCCCGTAATGGGGGCGTGTGGGTCATGCAACTCGTCAGGGAACTGGCAATCATCGTCTTCCCAGACTGGCTTCTCCCCGGCCACATAGAAGATAGTGGGCGGCCCCTTAGGGTTAGGCACCTCGAAGGTTCTCAGTTGTTCAGCTGCTTGGCATTCAATTTCCACTATCGGCTTGACGATCCCTGGCGGGACCCTGACATCTTCTAGTAGGTCTTCGAGGCAGGGTGCCCCCGGTGTGGGGTAGATGGCGAGAGGGGCTGCCCTGAATACCCCTTCTTCTTGTGCAATAAATGGTACATGTGGGGGAGCCACATAGCCTGGGGGCGGCGGAGGAAACCAGCCTCCTGATTCCATTTTCTTCTTTCCCTTGTCTTGGATGACTTGAGGAGCTTGCTTCGCCTTCTCTAAGTATAAGTTGGCATCTGACAGGTGACACTCGAACACCTCGAACGGGTGGAGGTCGGCGAAGATCCTGACTTCCTTCCCCTCACAGGGGTATTTGATGCATTGATGCAGGGTGGAGGGCTCCACTCTGTTCTGGTGTAGCCAAGGCCGGCCAAGCAATGCCTTGTAGGAAGTGTTGGAGTTGATGACGTGAAACTGGACCTTGGTGGTGAAGTCATCAAAGGTCAAGTTGAACTCTGCAACCCCCATGGGCACTTCACATTTCTGGTTAACGCCAACAATCTTGACATTTTTGACCTCAACCAAGTGTACATCAAAGTAGTGCTTCTGGTACACCCGGTAAGAGAGTATATTCACCGCCGCCCCTGGGTCGATCAAGACCCTATTAATAGGCTGGCCATTCAACTGCCCTTTCATGTAGAGGGGTCTGTTGTGACTGCAGGTCGGCAGGAGCATGTCCTCTTCTGTAAAAGCCACAGCTACTTCGGGTGCTATTTCTGCCAAACTGGCTTCAAGGTGGGCTGGCGTCTAGAGTGCGGCGATGATGGCTTGCCGTGTTTCTTCATCTAAAGACAGCATCTCCCACACAGTGAACCGGGTCGGGATCTTCTGGAGGTGTCTGACTATCCGCTCGGCAGCCCGCACCTTGAGCAACTTCATTTCTTCGGGCTTGCCGCGCCTGCTCCCCTCCTGAGGCTGGGGTGTCTGATCAGGGGACGCCTCCTTTGGGGGATCTGTTGTAGCCCGTTGAGCAGGCGGGGCCTGTTGGGCCTTCTCCGCTGCTCGCATGAATTCGGTGAGGTTTGGGGTGCCGCTGAATTCTTCCTCTGGCTGGGCAGGAGTTGCAGCTAGTAGAGCTTGGGGAATGTTTGCTTTACTGGTCGCAGAGGACCCCTGGGGGTGCGCCCGCTTTCCTGCTTGAGCTGACAGGAACTCGGCGAATGATGGGGCGCCTTGGCTCTTGGTGTCTCCGGGGTAGAGACCTGACGGGGGAGGGACCTCGGTGCCCCGGACCTCGGGCTCGGGAACCTGGTATGGTTGTTCCCTCCTGAGCATGATGTTGAGGCTGCCCTGAGGAGGGCGCCCCCACTTCCTCCCTGACCTGGTGGCGTGCTGGGAGGTGGATGCTTCAGCTTGACTCACCTCTGCTGGTTCATGGGGTGGGTCTTCTTCTTCTTCTTCCAGGGAGAGAGCAGTGTCGAATAGCGCCGAGAGGGTGTTGCAGGCGAGGACGACCTCATTCTTCTTCTTACCCCTGAGTCTTCTCTTCTTCTTCTTCTTCCCTGCCGCGGCCAATGGCTGCTCCTGAGGAAGCTCGCCCCACAGGGGAGGCTCTTTTTCTGTTTCAGCTTTTGTTCCTGGACCCAGCTCGAGTGATTCGAACTCCTCCCAGGGGACATATTCTTTTAGTTCCACGGGCCGGATTTTGGGCTGTTCATAATCTTCAAGCCCGTCAATAATAGCCTGGAGTTTCTCGACCGTCGGGCTGGTTTTTTGGTGCATTTGCAGCGGGACAGAGCTCTTCTTGTTGTGGGTGGGCCGCCTCATGACCAGCCTGGGGGCCGTGTCATGGCGAACCGGGCTCGCCGGTGGTGGTGCCGGCAAGGGTGTCGCGTCCCTTGGATGAATCCCTGGGGCGGACCGAGGGGTGCATGCCTTTCTACTTCTTCCGGGCACCGTCTGCCAACCCTCCTGATCTTGGGCCGGGGCCAGGACAAAAGTCTCATAAGTGGCGCGGGCACAGGCTTCCGCCCACTCTTCTGGCAACTCCTGATATAGTGAGATCATATTGACGGAGGAGGCTATGCTGGGCAGCTCGTGTGGCTGCGGGGGGTCTACTTTATGCTCCCCCATGTCCAGCTCCCCGTTCTTGATTAAGGACTCAATAACGTCCTTAAAGACGTAGCAATCTTCAATAGTATGCCCGAGCACCCGGTGGTACATGCAGAAGCGCGGGTCATCCTTCTTCTTCAAGTCGCCAGGTCTTTTCGGCTCTGGCAGTGTGATTTTATTGTAGCTGGTCGCCCATTCGAATAGGAGCTTGGACTTGTCCTGGGAGAAGGAATATAACTTGTTTCTCATCTTCTCCCTTAGCGAGGGGCCTTCCCGCCGCTCTGTGGTTCTGGGCGGCGGAGGGTTGGCAGCTCCCTTGGCTTTCTCCTTCTGCTTTTCAAAAGCCTGGAAATCTAGTGCATGCACCTCCGGGGGAGCTGGCTTCTTCTCCGCCTGCCTGGCCCTCTGGCTTGACATGGCTGGGGTGGAGGAGTATCGGGCCAAGAATGCCTCGATCTCCGCCACCACATTGTTCAGACGATCAAATGTCTTGACCTCAGTGCCAATCATCCTTTCTAGGATTTCTTTCTTTAAGTTTTGCTTGCAGATCTGCACTGCGTCCTCCTGATGCGGGGGGCGTTTGCACCTCATACTAAGGTTCCTCCATCTTTTGATGTAGTCGAGGGCCGACTCATCATTCTTCTGCCTTGTGGCGTAGAGTTCAGCCATGGTAACTTCTCTCTCGGCAACGTAGAACCTTTCCTTGAACTTCTTCTACATGTCGGGCCAATCGGCCACCGACCCGGGTGACAAGCCGGAGTACCACTCAAAGGCAAGTCCGGTAAGTGTTGAGCCGAAGAACTTCAGGAGGTAGGCCTCATCAGCAGCCAGGTCTCCCATGACATTCACATAGTAGGCAATGTGCTCTCTGGGAGACCCTTGCCCGTTGAACTTTTCAAATTTCGGCGGCTTGGTGACGCCAGCCGGCAACTTCCTGGCAGCATAATGTGCTGGGTAGGGTACCCGGTAGACGTCGAAAGGCGTCTGATCCCCATCGCCCCTCTCGGCCAGCTTCATCTCTATCATCTGCTCGAGCATCAACCGGCTGACTGCCGCCGGGTCGACTGGGCTCGGGTAGAAATGAGCGGGCTGCACGCTCGGAGTGGCTACCACGATCGCCCGGGGGGCCATGGGGGACCCTTGTGAGAGCGGAGCCTGTGGCGTGGTCACTGCTGTGCAATGTGCTTGCTGCGGGGGCGCGCCCCCGAGAGGATCGAGGGCCGCTGGAAGAGCTGCCCCTGAAGACTGCCCCCTGTCCCTGGGTACCTTGGGTATAACCTCGGTCTGCCAGGACATTGGGGGTGGTGTGTTTCGCTCATTCAGCTGCTTTTTAAGTGATTCGATTTCCTGCTGGAATCGTTGTATCATAAGCAGCATTGCTGGGTCAGCTGTGGGAAGACTGGACATGCCCCCTGTCTCTTCGGCCAGGGCATCCTCGGATGACGTCGAGGGTCCGCCACTCGTGTCGCCGGTGGTGACCACATTGGCCGTGAGGGCCGCAAGGGGCTCTTCAGGTACGGTCCCTTCGGCAGCTGTGGATGTCGCGCCGCCTGCCGCTCTCCCTCTTCTAGTGAGGGGTCCCGGCCTGACGGCTATTCTGGCCAATTCTTCCGGGTCGGTGGGTAAGGCCCCATACCGACCATGAACTCCTGCCATATTGCAGGTGAGTGACTGCCATTTCTTATTCTTATTTCTTCTTGACGCCCTCCTGGATGATCTTCCTGGGAATGTCAGCCTGTCGAAGACCGACCATCAGGGCGGCGCTTCCTCCCGTACAGGGGACTGGCGCTGCTCCTCCTGGCGGGTCCTCGACTCCATGCTAGGTGCAGGTCCCCCCTTTCTTCCTGGAAGGCGGAGGCCATTGCCCCCAGTAGTCTTTGGCGGCTGGCGGGGGTGCTGCCCGGGCCTCGGAGGTAGTTCCTCATGGCCTACTCGATCCCTTCCCACTCCTGGTCAGGGAGAGCGGCCTGGGGTCGCGCGTCGATGGCAGCGGCAGGAGGGGAGTAGGCCGTGAGAGCCGGGCGGGCGGCATTGTGCCGGCGCCCTCGGCGACGGTGATGAACATTCTCGGAAGGCACCGGGATGACCGGTGCCGGTCGGAGAGTGGGGGTCACTACCTCAACCCTGTCATCACGTCGGGCCCTCCTGGGGCGGAAAGTGCTGGGCCGGTCCTGGGCGGGTGCAGTGGGCTGGGTCTCCTTAGGTACCCAGACTTGCTTCAGTTTAGCCGGCCTGTGAACCGGCGTCCTCTTTGGTGCCACGGCTGGGGTCGCGGGCGCTGCCTTCTCTTTTAGCTTCTCCAGTCCCTGGAAAGAGTTACGGACTGGGACGGTCGAGACGACGCGGTCCGGCGCCGGTTGGGACTTCTGTCCATCTAGGCGGACTCGGAGGGCTCCAACAGTCATTGACTTCCCGGAGTTGGAGGTGCGACGCCCTGAGCCGGTGCCGGTGCTGTTCCTCCGGAGCCTCCTTCGATGGGATGTCGACCCCTGGTGGGATGGGCCGGTAGTGTGGTGCACGTGGTGCACGTTGTAGCTGAGCGTCGCTGTGGGGACGCTATTGTTGTCTTCGGCCACAGCTCGGCCGGCAGCAGCTCCCATGGCCCCCGGGGCGGGAGCGTTGATCTGGGCGTCCTCGGGCGTCTCCACGTCGAGGATCTCGGCGAAGGCCACCCCCAAGAAGTTGGGGAAGCCCACAGTGGGAGGGAAGCTCCCAAAGGTGAGGGGCACCACCAGGTAGCCGCCTCGAACGTGGTTCTGGACGGGCTGAGGGCCCCAGACGACCGCCATGGTTGGTTCCATGATGTCTCGCTCTTCTGCATTGAAGAAAGTAGCACAATTAGTATTACAAGAAGGGGGCCGCGGGGCCCCTTCTTTCGGCAAAAAGATGAAGGGTGGATCTGTCCCACCGGGCGTGCCAGAGTTGTGGACGCACTTCTCGTTCAGCCATCATTCTGGTTCGTCTGTTGGTTTTATTAAGTGCGTGGGTGTGCCAGTCGCCGAAGTGACAATTTATTCGGGCCCCGAAGAGCCCATGGTGCGCTCGATCTGACTTTGTCAGACGATTGTGTGGTTCGTGTCGAGATCGAATCCCGTCGCGCCATAAAGGTCACGACGTCATTTACATCCCCCATACGAGGGAATACCCTTGATTAATTGCCGAAATTAGAGGCCCCGCGGCCGAAAAGAGTAATACTAATTATGCGAGAGAGATAGGGATAGATCACACTGAAGGTTGTATTAAGGCCATAAACTGTCGGCCGTGTCGGCCACTCGTAGACCTTTTGTATTCGGACACAGGTCCGTGGCAGCGTCACAATGAGAAAACCGAGGTAGATCCCTTCAAATGTCTGCCGAGCATGCGGCAATTTTAATGAGGATTCGGAAGGTATCCGGAACGAGAAAATAAATCCGATCCGATTAGGATGTCGGCCCGAGGTTAGATCAAAGCCTGGCCATATCGGGGTAATTCCCGAGACTCGGGCCCGACCTGAAAGGGCGGCGTTGTTATTCCCTTTTGCCCCGGGTCCCGGGGAGAGAGAGGGCTGCAGTGTGGGCATTAGCGTCTTTTATCTGGGGCTTTCTTAGTTATATCTTCTGGGATTTCTGATTTGATGTTTACTGTTTATTCGTGCCTTTGTCCGGGATGATTTCTCTTCTTTTATTCATGATTATTCTTGTTATTATCATTCGTTTATTATTTATTTTTTTTATTACCCCTCCCGCCTCTTTATTGTGATTAATATTGCGCATTCGGAGTCCTTTAATTAGCGTAATTTTTATTAATTTATTTGCTATTGTTAATGCTTTTATCAGGCTGTATATGTGTATATGTATAGTGTGCCGGCGAAGAGAAGATAGGGGTGTACCGGTGAGGAGAGAAGTGTGCCGCTGGGCCTTTGAAGAGGAGTGTGCCACTGGGGAAGAAAGTGTGCCGCTGGGCAAGGAAAAGGCGTACCGCTGAGGGTTTAAAAGATTGTGTCGGGGAAGGTGGGCACAAGTGTGCCGGCAAAGGGCTATTGAAGAGTGGAGGCCATGTGCCGATGAAGGGTCTTTGAAGCGTGCCGCTGGAGGCTGGGAAGAGTGCGCCAGCGAAAGAATTGGATGAGCGTACCGCTGAAAGGTTAGAGAAGTGTGCCGGCTAAGGAGCCAATCAGGGCGTGGGGGTGGATATAAAGTCTGTACATTCCCCCGGGCTCGAAGTCCATACGCTGCCAAGCCCAAAGTCCATACACTGGAGCAGAGTGGAGCAAAGTCTGCACGTTGCAATATGAAGTCTATACGTCGACTGGTCCGAAGTCCGTACACTGGCCGTCATGAAGTCTACACGCTGGCTGGCCCAAGTCTATACATTGGAACATGAAGTCTGTACATTGACCCTTTGACTGCATCTCGAAGTCTATACGTTGCCAAGCCCAAAGTCTGTACATTGCAACGTGGAGTCTGTACATTGGCGGGCCCAAAGTCTGTACATTGGTCAAGTCTATACGTCGGCTGGCCCAAGTCTATACACTGCAACATGAAGTCTGTACATTGGCTGGCCTAAAGTCTATACATTGGCCAAGTCTATACGTCGGCCAGTCCCAAGTCTATACAATGCAACATGAAGTCTGTACATTGCCCCTTTGATTGCAGCTCGAAGTCTATACGTTGCCAAGCCCAAAGTCTGTACGTTGGATCCCGCTGAGACTGTGGCTGAGGGTGTACCGGCGAAGGGAGGGAGCGTGCCGCTGAGGGCCAGTGGGAGCGGCGTACCGGCGAAGGGCCAATTGAGGCGTGATGGTGGAGGTTCGATCAGTTTTCGATTATTTGTTTTAAGGCTTTTCTTTTCTTCTTATCTTAACTTTCGTGTAATTTTATATAAAATTCCTCCCATTGTTCGTTCTCTTTGTTCGGTTCGGTCTCGTTTCTTGAGGGTCAGACGTTCGGGCTACCGGGTAGTTAATTAGTTCGGTTCAGTTCTCGTTGTGGTGCCGGCAGTGGTTTGATGAGTTGGAAGGTTTCATTAATTATCCTACTCGTTTGTTGCCTCCTTTTGCCTCTTTTAATTGTTTATTAGTTTCTCACAAAAATTCGGCAGCATCTCCCCTTGACCCGGGGCATAAGGGAGATACAGGGAACGCACCCACATGGGGTGGCGGAACCCGACAACTGGAGGTGGGCCCCCGGAGGAGCAACACCTTTATAGAGCCTCAGAAAACGCGAAGGAGAACAACAGACTGAAGGCCTCTAAGGGCATATAATGTGGACTGGGGCTGGCCAAGGAGTGTGCCGCTGAGGGGCCTGGAGGGTGTGCCACTGAGGGCTGAAAAGGATGTGCCGCTGAGGGCCCCTAGGGGTGTGCCGCTGAGGGCTGAACAGGGTGTGCCGCTGAGGGCCCAGAAGGGTGTGCCGTTGAGGGCTGAAAAGGTGTGCCGGCCAAAGGCCAGAAAGGTGTATCGCTGGAGGCTTGAAAGAGCCGAATGTATGGGCTGGGAGACTTGATGGCTGTTCAGGAAAAGAAGAAGAAAAGAGGGGGCTTCAAGGCCGAGAGTGGTCTATTGGTAACTGGGTAATCGGGAAGAAAGTAAGGGTCTCTCCCTCCCGTGAGGGTGCAAAGAACCCAGGAGACTAAGGATCATAGGGGAAGGATCACATCACCACGGAGACTCCAAAAATGCCGTAGAAGAGAAAATGAACAAAACACCATGCATTATGAAGGCGGGAGCCAACCAATAGAAAAAGACAGGAAAGGCCCAAGAAGGGTGGTTTTTCATTCATGGGGGGGGGGGCCAAAGGCCATGGCCCTACATACATATTACAAAAAAAAGGGTGCCCAAGACGGGGCTTTAGACGAGGAGGAAGACTCCAAAGAAGAAAGCAAGAACGAGACGGAGAAGAACAAAATGCAGAAGAGAAAGAGATATTGGGGAATCGGGACAGAGACCACCGTCCCCTACTTTTCCCCCTTTTTCCTATTACATCAAGCCCCCTCTCTTACTCTCGCTTCTGCCCGGCGGTCGTCGGAGGAGGCTCACGCCAGAGCTCTTCTTCTTCTCTTCTCTCTTCTCCTCCTCTCTGTGCGTCCGTCTGTGTGTGTCCCTTCTTCCTCTCCGGGGGTTCCTCCTTCTTCTTGTCGAACGGAAGGCTCTTTATACCACCAGCCACCTGTGACTTCGATCACGGCTGTCCAAGGCGTGAAGCCGGCTGTGATGATGGGTTTGACCTGCTCCTGTCCTGGCTGTCAGTGGGGTAGGCTACGTGGCCCAGTCATCGACTGCCACCTCAGACGGCTTCACTGCGCGCCAAGGATGCGTAGGGCATGGGCTTCACGTCGTCTTGCCGTTGAAAAGCTTCACCGCTGTGCCGCTAGCGGGCTGAACAAGCGTGCCGTGGGGGAGCCAAAAGTGCGTGCCGCTGGAGCACAAAACAGCCGTGCCGCTGAAGACTCAGCAGCATGTGCCGCTGAGGCTTAAAACGGGCATGCCGCTGAAGCTCACAATTGGCGTGCCGCTGAAGAACCCCCCTTGGGGGTGTACCGCTGAAGGCCCCCCCCCCCCCCTAGGGGGGTGAGCCGTTGAAGGCCCCCCCGGGGGGGTGTGCCGTTGAAGGCCCCCCCAGGGGGGGGGTGTGCCGTTGAAGGCCGTGCCGCTGGGACCCCGAGGGGGTGTGCCGCTGAAGGGCTCCGCGGGGCGTGCCGTTGGGCCTTGCCAGGGTGTGCCGTCGAGGCCCCTTGGGGCCGGGCGTGCCGCTGAAGGGCTCCCCAGGGGGTGTGTGTACCCGGGGTTGTTCTGAGCCCATTGTGGGCACGAGCCATGGCCCGTTTGATTCTCTTTGAGGCCCACAAGCTGTGAGGCCTTTTGTGCTTGATTTCTCCGGGGTTTCTTCACTCGACGCCGTTGCTGACGCGAGGCCGAGCAGGATATCTAGGTATGCATTTTTTGGTGTCCACAGGGGATAACAAAGTAATAAAAAAAATGTTGATGCGGGGTTGCCATGATGGACTTCGTTCTATCTTTTTGTGATATTCTTGTGTAATAGAATGGTTATGTCTTGCTGTGTTCGCTTTTGAGTGCAAATTACAGGTTGTGTCCAAAGAAAAGGAAAATAAAATAAAAAAATAAAAAAAATTAGAAAAGGAAACAAAAAATGTACTATAAGAGAGAGAGAGTGAAAAATAAACAAAATAAAAAAAGAAGAAAAAGAATCAAACAAACAAAATAAAATAAAATAAAAAAATAAAAAAAATAAATTAAGAACAAAAAAGTGGGGGTTAAAATAAATAAATAAATAATAATAATAATAAAAAGTAACTGGATCGTCACAGATCACATCATGCATAACCAGAATGTGCCAAGGACCTTATAGCCTTACTGAATTTGGAATTTGAGTTACCCCTTTAAACAGTGATAATTTCAGAGGAATTCGATTGAACGGACATGCCGTTAAGTTGTGGTAGTTTGGGGACGATGGTTCCATTCCGTGGGTCGGTGCATGGATAAATGGGCTCTGGCTTGGTATCGGCTCATAGGATTGGTATCTTGACCCATCCTTCATAGGTTAACAATATTATCATTGGCTAGTTTCTACTGTTATGATCTTGATATCATTATGGAAAATCATTCACTTAATTCGATCATAAGTGCCACTATGCTTAAGTTCCTAATCCAATATGAGATATTCCATTCCGAATTAAGTACTGAGTCTCACCGAGGCTACCCTGAGTTGTTTTGCTGAAAGAGACCCTTGTTTGGATTTATCCTCAACTGTTCCGTCACTTTTACTCCACTGGACCCACCTTGGCCGTAGCACCTTCACATTAGTTGGTAACCGCTCCCCAATGGTGAAAACTGTAGGTTCATGACCACAGGAACTTCCACGCACGGAAGTTGGTCCCTTTTCTTAGCCGTGCCTTAGCGCACATTATTTCCTTTCCTTATTTGTTTACCATCCAAACAATTGTTTATTTCAGAGGACTGTCCTTAGGGTTGCTTTCTTGAGACGTAGGAAAAATTCCAATCAGAAAATATTGAGAGTGTGTCTCATCACACCTTGGCATCTACTTTTTAGTCCATTCTCATACTTCACTTCATTCCGCTACGTGTTATTCCCCTGCAAAGCAGACGCCAAAGTGGGGCAGCCGTAAACACGCCATCTTTGATATTTTCGTGGGTATATTTCATATTACACCGCGATGCCCCAAAGTGACTCGCACTTTCCACTTATTTGAGTGATTTTCATAATCCCGATTGCATATTAAATAATAATAATAATAATAATAATAAATGAGAAAATGTTAAAAATAATAATAATAATGACAAAAACAAGAGAGAAATAAATACAACCCCCCAAATATATATATATATATATAGTTGCGTTTATGAGATACTTATTTTTCTAATAATTTCATTTTCACATAAAATACAAAATACAAAAAAGGAGATAAATGATTACTATATATATAAAACATACAAAAAATAATGATATATGCATAAAAAATAAATCAACAAAAAAACAAATAATAAATAATAATAAATGAATGAATTTAATAATTATCTACCTCACCGTCGTGTCTTACGGATCTAGTCTACCTCTCCACTTTTATTATTTTCCCAGTTAATCCTATCTCCTAATCTTCTCATAACCCCACCTTATGTCTTTATCACGTCGACAACCCATCTCTCCCTCTAACCCACTCCAATATTCACAACCCCACAGCCCATCCTCTCCATTATGGACAACCCCACGATCCCACTCAATCTCTCCATTATTCACAACTCATTCCATTATTCTCACAAACACCTCCCATTCCATTATTCTCCCACGTCTAACTATTCCCTCATTGGAGCCCCTCCCACGGATTCCTCTCCCCATCTCATTCACTCCACAACCCACTCCATTATTCTCTCAATACTCACCTCCCATTCGAGGGTCTGAACTCCGGCATTCCATTATCTCCCATTTCCGAAACCCATCTCGCCCCAACCCCATAAAAACCCACTCTCCCACCTCACTCCACTCTCTCTTTCTCTCCCCCCTAAACCCAGCCAGCACCCCCTCTCGGTCTCACACATCACCTCCCCACACTCCCCAGCTGCCGCCCTTTCCCCATCTTTGATTTCACTCTTCCCCTTCTCAACTCCCACACACACTCCCCCTCTCCACGTCGTCCGCCCGCGAAGCCCCACCTCCGGCCACTCCACCTCGCCGCCGACGAGCCACTGCCACCACTTCCTTGCTAACCCCCTCGCCAACCCTTTTCCCCACTCTCTCACACCCCAGACGTCGTGACCCTCACACCACCTCACACCCCAGCCGCCGTGACCCGCCACCACGTCGTCCACCCGCGAGACCCCCTCTCTCCTCCTATGTGCAACTGGTCCCAGCGGAACCACCGACCACCTCCAGCCACCTTCACTCCCAGCTCCACCGTCTCCCTCTACGTCGGCAACCTCCCCCTCACTCCCTCTCTCTAGTCCCCGCCGACGAGCCACTGCACCACCTCCCTGCTAGCCCCTTTGCCAACCCTTTTTCTCCAATCTCTCCCTTCACTCTTCCTCTAACACCTTAATCCCACCGTCGTCCATCCCGTCGCCAACCTCGCCACCCGCCTCCTCACGTCGTTGCACCCATTTCACTCCCTCCCTCTCACCACAGCCTTCCTCCGTCCGTCGCACCAACCCCCCTTCTGCCTGCCACCCTCTCCTCTCTCTCTAACCGGCCTCTCCCCGCGGTCCTCCACCTTCGCACCGTCGAGCCCACCGCCGTGAGACCCTTCTCACACCGACCTTCCCCTCCGCAAATAGCCCACGGCCACCCTTCTCCGGCAAACCCCCCACGCCACGACCACCGCCGTCGTCGTTGTCACCTCCCTCTCACTACCCATACTCCCTCTGCTCTTTAAACCGTCACCGTAAGCCCCCAGCCACTCCCCTCACTACGGCACCATCGCCGTCGACCTCCTCCCTCACCCCCTTTCTAACCCACGCCCCTCCCCAGTGTAGCAGCCACCCTCGCCAACCCTTTCACCACTGCCACAAGCCACCGGCCAACCTCCCACCTCCACGCCAGCCGCTGTCGTTCCCCCTCCGGCGAGCCCCACGCCCCTCCTCTTGCTTCCACCACCAGACCCACCGCGCACCCACGCCCTCCGCTGCACCGACCGGCCATCCTGCGAACCTACACAGGCCACCTCTTCCCTCTCTTCACAGACCCTCACCTCCATTCACCTCACGCCGTTCGAACCCCCCTCCGCCTGCCAACCACGACCACCTCCAGTCGCCTGACACCACTCTCATCTCCCCGTCACGACCGAGCCTCCTCTCTCCCTCTCTTCAACCCACTGCCATAACCCCCGCCGCGAGCCACCACCGGCCACCTCCACCTCACACCTTTCCCCTCACACTGCCACCTCCGCCGTTCTCTCCCTCCAGCCACCTTCACACCACCCCCAACAACTCCCAGACCCTCCTGTTACCACCCTCTCTACCTCTCTAGCCACCTGCGCGAACCCCTCTCACCGCTGAACTCCCCCTCCTCTCCACTCTCACTTCCGGCCGCCGCTTCCTACGTCCGCAAGCTTCGCCGCGGCACACCTCCCACGATTCTCTCTCTACCTGTACACCCCCTCCACGTCGCCGCTACTCCCCTCCGACTGCCGCCGGCCACCCACGTCCATCGCCGTCCTCATGCAGCCACCACACCTCCCTCCATCCCTCTATCCTCTCTCTAGTTTGCATGTGCCCGTGAGACCCCCCTCTCCGCGTTGTCCGCCCGTTGGCCACCTCCGGCCGCCGCCCGTCGACCTCGTCGGCCACCGTCACTCCCGCCGTGGCCGCTGCACTGCCTCACGGTAGACCGTCTCTCCCCTCTCTCCGCGTCTCTCTTTCTCCCACTGTCTCTGTCCCTCTCTGTTATCTCTCTTTTCTCTCTCTTTCTCTCTCTCCCTCTCTCTCTTTCGGTTTTTCTCTCTCCCTTCCCCACTCTCTTTCTCTCACTCTCGCTATATCTCTCTCTTTCTCTCTCTCTCTCTCTCTCACCGTCTCTCTCCCGTCTCTCTCTTTCTCTCTCCCCCTCTCCAACGATATCTCTCTCTTTCTCTCTCTCCCCCTCTCTCTCACTCTCTCTCCATTATTATATTTCATTTTATATTATTAAGTGGCTAAAAAATACTAATTATTTATTTTTCACTCTCTCTTTCCCTCACGATCTCTCTCATCCTCTCCCCATCTCTCTCTTTCTCTCTCCACCTCTTTTAAAACGTATACATACACACACGTAAGTTTTTATTTTTATTTTCTTTTTCTCCTCATCTTTTATATTATGTAAATCAAACCCCCCCTTATCTTCATCTATTTCTTCATATACATCTCCCTCTCTTCTCCCTCTAAAAAAGAGTTTTTTTCATATTTCTCTCTCTCACTTCTCGTATAAGTACACACTCATTTTTATTTTATTTTATTTTTCTTCTTTTCTTTCTATGCTTATATTCTATCCCACCTCTCCCTCTCTCTTCATATCTCCTTATCTCTCTCTCTAAAAACTAAAAATAATAATAATAAAGGCTCTTTCTCCCTTCATCTCTCATCCCTTCTCTTTTTCTCCCTCTTGATCTCTTTAAAAATAAAAATAAAAAAATAAAATAAAATAAAATAAAATAAAAAGGGTTAACATCAATCAGGGTAACCGAAGGAAGCCCTCTTCGTCGGCCAGCCGATAGAAGAGGAACAAAGGACCTGCATTGTTTTTGCTTCCGAGGCGGACACGATCATACTCTTTCCATTGTGGGGTTCTCAGCCCCTAGTGATCACACCTTCAACACCGCGCGGAGAGTCATTTCCCGCGGCAGTATCTTTCATCCATGCGGAGGATCATTCCCCGTGGTGGTTCCCCTCCCCATTTAATTTCTGTTCAAATCCCGTGAATGGAACAAGTTCCTCGCGGAGGTTTCATTATGTAATTTTCATTCTGTCATTTCATTCATGTTATTTTTGTTCAAACCCCGTGAATGGAACAAGTTCCTCGCAGAGGTTTCATTCTGTAATTTTCGTTCTGTCATTTCATTCTTGTTATTTTTATTTTTGTTCAAATCCCGTGAATAGACCAAGTTCCTCACAGAGGTTTCATTATGTAATCTTCATTATGTCATTTCATTCCTGTTATTTTTATTTTTACTCAAATCCCACAAAGACTAATGTCCCGCGGTGGTTTACTGTATATATATTTACTATTATATATATATTTTTATAAAAATCCCATAAAGACCAATGTCTAGTGGTGGTTTATTGTATATATATATATTTACTACTATATATATATTTCTATAAAAATCTCATAAAGACCAATGTTTAGTGGTGGTTTATTGTACATATATATATTTACTACTATATATATATTTATATAAAAATCCCACAAAGATCAATGTCTCGTGGTGGTTCGATTTTGTTTATATTACTGTTATGATCTCCTAGTGAGTGATATTCTGCTATAATTTCGTATCCTCACTTCGTTTGTCTCCTTGTTCCTGAACCCGATAGAGACAACCCTCGTCGGATATTTTTTCAGCGTTTCACCACCCAATTTGTACCCCCTATTCCCCGTTCTTGTGACGCTACTTACATCCTCGTCGTTACTCATGTCAACATCTTGCATTCCTTCGTTGCCTAGAGTCCCAGCATATTCTATCCCAATACACGGTATCTTCAAAGCTACTCCCGAAATAACAGGTCACACATGTTGAGGAGGTAGTTAGCTTGCGTGAGAGGATCTTCGGATCCCTATCTCCGCCTCATACCGGTGATTGGATAAGTCTAGTTTCTCCGTGTTCCACTAGTGTGATTTCTTCAAGTCGTACTTTCCACCACCTTTCCTATATCACCCAGTAATTCATCCTCGTCCTCCTCCTTCTCTCCACCTTGCCACGATTTCGTCGTCCACGTACAGTGGGTCGTGACCGAGTCACTTTATTATTTTATTATTTTATTATATATATATTATATAAAGAGTCTTTTTTATTTTGTTGTATTATTTTACATATATTATATATATATAAAGTTTTTTTTTATTTTAACACAACGAGATGGAACGAGACGGGACCGACCCGACCCAGGCCGTGACCGGGATGGACGGGTCGGTCGAGATGGCAAACCCTACTAGGGACACAGTCTTTTCGTGGATATAACAGTTCAAAATTAAAAGCTTATTCTGAAATATATATAAAAAGCTACTAGTCTGATCCTTCAATCCTTATCCACCGTCCGTTTCCAGGTACATGCTTAAGGCCGCATTTGATAACGTCCATACATTCATAAAATTTTAAAAATCTCCTTCTCTGACAAGTGGCAAGTATACAGGAGATTTGTAATGATTTGAAATCTCACAAATCTTCTTTCTATTTACTTTTGAGGATTACTGGATGAGGCCACTTTTGTGTCTAACTATCTCTCTTCTGATATTTTTTTGATGGCTCAAAAGCCCATACATATCATTCCATTTGATAAAGTTTAAATTTGGTCGGGAGATTTACACTTTGAAAGCCATGCCCACCGTGTTACCAAACGGTGCCTAAGATGAGTTTTGGAAGAGAAGTATACGGGTCAAACTCAAAATGACCCAACCCAAAATTACGCACTTTTTAAAGGGATGAAACATAATTTATTATGGGAAATATGTGATAATATAAAAAATATAAACACATTGAAGAATAAATATGCACATGATTAGACTGGTCCACTTTTCTGAATAAAAAGTATACAAATAGTATTTTTATAATATATATTTGAAGTATACAATGTATAGCTGGCGGCTTAAGTTAAGAAAAGAAAAAAATGAGAGACTGTGGGAGCACCACTTGGAAAAAGGACAACGATTATATAGAAGGAATCCCTGTAGTATTTTCAATTTTCTGGCATGCCAACTAAATATCTTAAGACTTCGAAGAGTTACAGAAAAATATTGCTATTAGAGAGATTGATCCATAAACATGACATACCGTATAGGGCGTCTTGAGAGTTCTCGGTTCGTCCATCTTGTGTGTACCCGTTAATTGGGATCATTATAAACCTTGCATGGACTTGATCCCTCTCTCTGCAGATTGTGTTCTTGCCCCCCGACCGGGCACTTGGTAAGAAACAGGGGTTACGACTGATGAGATAAATGTAAGTTTGGTTTGAAAAAAAATGAAAATTTGGATTAAAAAATGAATGTTTTGATTGAAAAAAAAAGAGAATTGGACTGAAAAATATTGATGCCGCAAAGGTGGGTTTGATTTGTAGAATAGAGATTCGAATAGAGAAATAAGGGTTCTGATTTAAATGGAGGATTGAACAGAAACATATAGTTGGGTGTCTAAAATGTATTAAAGGGGGAGGTCTTTAAGAAATTAAGATTTGATATATCGTTCGTATCGATTGGACCGCATTTTTGTTGGCACGCTATGGTACGTCCGGTACCACAACATATCGTAGTCGTAACGATGCCGTGTTGTTGTTGTCGTTGGCAAAGTTAGCATGTCGCTGTTGAAAGTCTTTCTTTTGTAACGCATGCGTACCATATTTCGTGAACAATTCGGTACGTGCGATTCGTAACGTAATAAATTGGTGCGTCAAATCTTGAAAGAAACATCTAGAGATCTTTGTATGTATTCCCCTTTAATATTTCATGTTTGCCTCCATACCATGGCTTTCATGAATTGTCAAATACCCTTGAATACCTCTAAAGCTTGCAATTATATACTTTACGTGACTTAAATATAATTTAAATACTATAATCTTGAAATAGAGGATACGGGTCAAAGAGCCCACTAGCTCAAATGGGCCAATCTCCATAGTCTCCTCAAATGAATACACAACAAAAACACGAGTCCCAACTAAAAGTAAATGGAAGCCTTTTCTATTTTCCAATGTGGGACTAATCATCACAAAGAGAGAGACTCAAACCTTTTAAAATTTAAACATAGATTCCAACATTCGCCCACCAAGAAAAAATCTTAAAAGCTTGAGACACAAATATACAAGAGCCTGAGATGACACGCATAAGTGACGGTTTCTTCCGACTTGAACCTTCACATAGTGATATACTTCCCCTCCTCCACAGATCTAAGTGAATTATGTCTTGAACTTAGACCCTTATGAAGAAGGTTTCATACAACACACATCATTAGTCAATAGTGGTGTTCTCACGGGATAGCACTTTCTGGCCATATGCTATGTATCTTGTTTCATGAGCGCTCTAGGGATTAGCCCAAAAGATCACATAGATTGCGGCCACACAATCACACTCACATAGGTGAGTCCTCCAAGGTACACTGAAACGTATCTACACCTCGCCACGTAGGCCTTTTGACTCATTAAGAGTTGTAACTCATCCTTTACCATTCCAGAATAAACACTTCATCATAGGGATGGACATTGAGACACCAGTCTCCAACAAGTGCTCTCTAGTATACACTCATTCAACTAGTTTTCACATTGAATCTATGTTATGGGATCTCCAAACATCAGGTTGGATTACTATTGATGGTGTTTGAAATGGGCTTAAGTTCCATCCCCTCGATGATTGTTCAACCAAATTTCTATTCAATCCTTTGGTTAGAGGATCAACAAGATTCTTTACTGATTTCACATAGTCTAAAGAGACTATTCCTTTGTTCAAGTACCCTCTCATAAATTTTAATTTCAATCTTATATGAATACTCAATTTATCATTTATTTTCTCACTTTTAGCCTTAGCTATTGCAGCTTGGCTATCACAGTGAATATAGATAGCAAGAATTGACTTACTCAGTAATAGAAGCTCAACCATAAGGTTCTTCAGCCATTCTGCTTCTCTACCAGTCACTTCTGCTGCCACTAACTCAGCTGCCTTGGTAGACCGAGCTAATATAGTTTGTTTGGTGGATTTTCATGCAACTGTCCCACCGCCCATCATAAACACATAACCAGTGGTACCCTTTCCTTGGGCTTTTCCAGTCACCCAACTGGCATCACAGTATCCTTCCATTACAGGAGGATATCTTCTATAGTGCAGTGCATGAAATAAGGTACCTTTTAAATATCTGCTTATTCTTTCAAGTGCATGCCAATATATTTTGTTAGGACAATGTGTATATCTACTAAATCTATTCATAGCAAAAAAGATGTCAGGTCTACTACAATTTGACAAATACATTAAACTACCAATTAACTGCGAATATCTGAGTTGTTCAACACATTCACCATGATGTTTTTTAAGTATGACACTAGGATCAAAAGGAGTGCTCACAGGTTTACAATCATATAGACCAAACCTTCTCAACACCTTCTCAACATAATGAGATTGTGAAATGGAATAGCCCTCAGGTGACTTTAGAAGCTTAAGCCCCAATATCATCTCTGCCTCTCCAAGATCTTTCATGTCAAACTTACTATTCAGAAAATGTTTGGTTTCATTTATCAACATCAAGTCATTGCCTAATATCAAGATATCATCAACATAAAAACATAAAATAATGTAAGTACTATCAAACAATTTAACATACAAGCATTTATCAGATTCACATATAGAAAAACCATTAGAGCAGATGACTTCGTCAAACTTGTGATGCCATTGCTTAGGGGCTTGCTTAAGTCCATATAAGGACTTCACCAACTTGCATACTTTATGCTTTTGGCCGGAAACTATGAATCTCTCTGGCTGATTCATATAGATCTCTTCGTCAAGTTCACCATTCAAGAATGTAGTTTTCACATCCATCTGGTGAACCTTTAGATCATATATAGAGGCCAGTGCAACTAGCACTCAGATTGTAGTCATCCTAGCCACGGGAGAATAGGTATCAAAGAAATCTATTCCCTTTTTCTGTCGGAAGCCCTTAGCAACTAATCTAGCCTTATATTTGTCAATGGAGCCATCTGGTCTCAATTTCTTTTTAAAAATCTATTTACAACCAATTATTTTAGCACCAGGCAGAAGATCCACCAGTTCCTAAGTGTGGTTGCTTCTAATTGATTCTATTTCTCCATTAACTGTTTCATTTCAGAATGTAGAATCACTAGATGACATGGCATCTTTAAAGGTTAAAGGACCATCCTCTACTAGGTATGATATGAAGTCATCTCCAAATGATTTTTCTATTATAGTTCTTTTACTCCTCCTAAGTTCTATGTCTAAATGATCATGCTGAATAGGACTAGAAGTGTTGGATGAAGGAATAAAAGACGAATCCACACGTACAATGTCCTTAGTCTTAAAAGGAAATATATCCTCATAAAAGATTGCATCTCCAAATTCATAAATAGTATTTGCAGAAATATCAGAAATATCAGATTTAGTGATGAGAAATCTATAAGCAGAACTATTTTCGGCATAACCAATAAAAACACCATCTATCGTCCTAGAACCAATTTTTCTCTTCTTATTCTCTGAAATTTTTGTTTTGGCTAAACAGCCCCAAACCCTCAATAATTTATAATTTGATTTTCTTTTAAACTATATTTCAAAAGGTGATTTATCTTTTACCTTGTGAGGAACATAGTTAAGGACATGACATGCAGAGAGCAGAGCTTCTCCCCATATATTCTCAGGTAATCCTGAGCTATATAACATGGAATTCACCATATCCATCAATGTCCTATTTTTCCTCTCAGCCACTCCATTTGATTCAGGTGAATATGGAGCTGTCAACTCATGGATGATTCCATTTTTGACACAAAAATCATTCATGGCATTAGACACATATTCATCACCCCTATCAGATCTCAATCTTTTAAGTAATTTTTTAGTTTATTTTTCAGACAAGGACTTAAAATCCATAAATTTTTCTAGAGCCTCATCCTTATTTCTAAGTAAATGTAAAATACAAAATTTAGAAGCATCATCAATAAATGTAATAAAATACCTTTTCCCACCTCTAGTTAAGGAACATGTCTCTTCACAAATATCAGAGTGTATCAACTCTAATACAGAGGTGTTCCAATCAACGGACTTAAAAGGCTTCCTAGGTTGTTTAGCTTGCACACATATTTGACATTTATCAGCATGCTTCACACCAAACTTGGGAATTAAATCTAAATGCATCATTCTTTTGATGGTATTACAATTCACGTGACCAAGTCTAGGATGCCACAAATCACTAATTTCTACATGAAAATTGACAGAAGAATAAGATTAATTTAACGAAACGTTGTCTGAAACATTAAGTACAAATAAACCATTACACAAATATCCTTTTTCTACAAAGTTTCCATACCTAGTGATTACAACTTTATTAGACTTAAACACAAGTTCATAGTCTTGCTGCACTAACAAAGACCCACTAACAAGATTCCTTCTGACATCTGGCATATGCTGCACTTTGTAGAGGCTTAAGGTCTTCCCCGAAGTAAGCTTCAGGTCAACACGTCCTTCACCCTCTACTCTGGCTGCAGTGGAGTTGCCCATTGTCACGCTCCTGCCTTCGAGGCCTGATAAGAAGAGAACAAAGCTCTATCTGAGCAGACATGGACATTTGCTCCCGTATCTACTAACCAATCTATTGGTAGACATGTCACATGAATTTTAGGATTAAAGGAAATAAATATTTCATCAGATGTGGTGCCAACAGTCAACACATTGACTTGTTGATCAATGGCAGCAGACTTCTTTCCTTTGTAAGGTTTATTATTTCCGTCTTTCCTTTCAAAGCACCTGTAGGCTTTATGCCCAGGCCTCCCATACACATAACATGTAATATTATCTGATTCCTTCTTAATCTTTTTCTTCTCTTCGATGTCTTTGAATTTTTTGAAAGTTTTATTGAAGGAACGAGAGGTAGGTTTTTCAATCAAATTGGCTTTGGACTGGAATTCAGGTTCAGGTGGAGAATTTCTAGTTTTATTCATGTCCCTATTTCTCTCTTCAACCTGAATGGCAGAGATCAATGCCTATATATATATATATATATATATATATATATATATATATATATATATATATAAAAGAAGATATTTCTCACCCACATCCCTCTTTCCCATCTCTCATCCACATTTAAAATAAAATAAAATTTTTTACATAAAAATCATTGTTAGAGATTATTTTACAGAAAAATCATTCCTCGAAATACATTAGCAGGCATATCACGGGGTTAATTTAAATAACACATAAATGTCATTTAAGTATACTTTTTTTGTAAATTTTTAATAAAAAGAAGTGATATGTATGTAAATAAATATGACATTTTTGCACAATTCAAATTTATACAGTGATATATCTACTAATACATTTACATGAATGGTTTTTTTTATAAATTTTCATTTAATAATAATTTTTATGCAAAAAAACTCAATAAAATATAAATATAAGAAGATATTTGTCTTCCCTCAATTTCTTAAAGCTTTAAACTATGTGACTGATGATCAATAATTTTAATATAGCATCAAGGTCCATGGTTGGGAATTGAGCTACATATCCCGTATTTGTCATTATCTATATGTGAAGGAATATATATATATATATATAGTAAGAGTAGTCTCACGTCAACTTATGAAGAATAAAATAAAATAAAAAATATGATATCCTTCTTTTTTGAGTTAGATGACTCCATTGTAACTTCAAGAATCCCCACTTTTTCTGCAACATCGTCAAAGCAAGGCCTGCTCGGAGTCTGGATTAGGATAAACTTGGGCCTGGCCCATGTATGCTATATAGTTGGGCGAGTCCTTGGTCAATTTTGGCTTAATGTTGATTTATTTGTTAAGATTAAGTTCTCCCAACTGTCTTTAGGAGATACAAACATGATTCAGAAACTAAGTGATAGATAAATAGTATTCACGGGTAGAGTTTCTCTACTAGATCTAAGCATAGAAATCAAAGGGAATCAAGATCAAGATGAGCAAACATGGGTCGAAGCTCGCAGTCCCTTTTTTTAGAGTCGTTCCGCCCCTACTCTGGTGTAGATAGGCTTCGCGACGTAACTTCCCCCAAGATACGACGACCCAAATCGACGGCGACGCGAAGGTGCACTCCAACTCGCGTTGCTGGGGGCAAATACCACAGTGACAGACGGCGCTTGCAAGAGGAAGAAGACAACGGGAGAGAGGAGTTCGAGAGCGATAGTCTTCGGGTGAGAGAGAACCGAAAATCGTACCTCTCACAGAAAAATGACTCTCCTCAAATACCCTCATGGGAAGCGACCCTTGACCAAGTCACACACAACCGCCCAAGGAGGGGAATCTGAAGAGACGCAGAGAGAATACAAGAGACGCTTGGTTAAACGGTCAAAAATAAAAGAAAGATAAAATAAAATAATATTTGAGAATCACACACACGCACGCACGCCACGACAAGGCAAGGCAATTCGTGCGTTTGTGAAATAGAGGATAAGGGTCAAAGAGCCCACCAGCCCAAATGGGCCAACCTCCATAGTCTCCTCAAATGAATACACAGCAAAGACACGAGTCCCAACTAAAAGTAAATGGAAACCTTTTCCATTTTCCAATGTGGGACTAATCATTACAAAGAGAGAGACTCAAACCTTTTAAAATTTAAACATAGATTCCAACATTCGTCCACCAAGAAAAATTTTTAAAAGTTTGAGACACAGATTTACAAGAGCCTAAGATGACACACATAAGTGAAGGTGTCTTCCGACTTGAACCTTCACATAGTGATATACTTCCCCTCCTCCACAGATCTAATTGAACTATGTCTTGAACTTAGACCCTTATGAAGAAGGTTTCATACAGCACATATATCATTAGTCAATAGTGATGTTCTCCCGGGATAGCACTTTCTGGCCATATGCTATGTATCTTGTTTCATGAGCGCTCTAGGGATTAACCCAAAAGATCCCATAGATTACGGTCACACAATCACACTCACATAGGTGAGTCCTCCAAGGTGCACTGAAACGTATCTACACCTCGCCACGTAGGCCTTTGGACTCATTAAGAGTTGTAACTCATCCTTTACCGTTCCAGAATAGACACTTCACCATAGGGATGGACATTGAGACACCAGTCTCCAACAAGTGCTCTCTAGTATACACCCATTCAACTAGTTTTCACATTGAACCTGTGTTATGGGATCTCCAAACATCAGGTTGGATTACTATTGATGGTGTTTAAAATGGGCTTAAGTCTCATCCCCTTCGATGATTGTTCAACCAAATTTCTATTCAATCCCTTGGTTATAGGATTAGAAAGATTCTTTACTGATTTCACATGGTCTAAAGAGACTATTCCTTTGTTCAAGTACCCTCTCCCAAATTTTAATTTCAATCTTATATGAGTACTCAATTTATCATTTGTTTTCTCACTTTTAGCCTTAGTTATTACAGCTTGGCTATCACAGTGAATAGAGATAGCAGGAATTGGCTTACTCAGTAATGGAAGTTCAACCATAAGGTTCTTCAGTCATTCTGCTTCTCTACCAGTCACTTCTGCTACCACTAACTCAGCCTCCATGGTAGACCGAGCTAATCATCACAAAGAATCGTAGATTTCAACCGATGATAATCTGAACTAGCAATGCACTCTCCCTCTCTCTCTCTCTCTCTCTCTCTCTCTCTCTCTCTCTCTCTCTCTCTCTCTCTCTCTCTCTCTCTCTCTCTCTCACACACACACACACACACACACACACACACACACACACACACACACACACACACACACACACACACACACACACACATCTCAGGATGAGTCAGACTTGTTCGAGCTTGAATGGGGTTGGATCAGGACCTCCGGCTTGGACGGGACCATGGTAAGTAGGCCAAGCAGGGGTTGGCCGACGGATGCACCTATGGTGAAGATGGTCCTATGGATTTGGATTGGTGGTCTTAGTCAGTGGGGCTCGTGGGCGTTGTCATGGAAACATTGTGAGCATTGAAAGAAAGAATGAATAATAATAATAATAATAATAATAATAATAATAATAATAATAATAATAATAAGTTAAATATGTGGAATTTGAGGAACATCACATTTGAGAACTCACCGATTCCGAAACAAAAACCACGAGAACCTAATTAATTAAGGTGGACCATGCTTATCCATAGAATCTGACCAGCCTCTCATAAGGGAGTCATCTTCAATTCTCTCACCGTCGAGTAGAAAACTTAGCACAAGGTTGTCCACACAATAATTGAGGAAAAAGCTAGGAGGAGAGGAAAGGGAGGGCCACTAGGAAAAACTTAACTTCTCTGTGTGCCTTCCTCTCTCTCTCCCTCTCTCTCTCTCTCACTGTGGGCCTGCACTCCTTCTTCTCTCTCTCCCTCTGTCACGGTCGGAGGGCCCTCCCTCTCTCCCTCTCCCTCTGTCACCGTTGGAGCCGAAGGGGGAGACGCCACTCCTTGCACACTCTTCCTCTCTCACCCCATATCCTCCCTCTCTCTCTCTCTCATCCCATCCCTCTCTCTCTCACCTCCTGTGACGAACCTCCCCTCTCTCCCCTCACCCCCCCAATTCGGACGTCTGCAGGAAGGCCTTGTCGATTACATCCTCATACTTGTGCCACCATCGTCTTCTCCATCAGCACCGCCATCATTGTAAGTGGGGAAAAATTGGATTGGGGAGAGAGAAAGGGTAGGGGGAGAGAAAGAGAGAAGAGAGATAGAGAGCCAGTGAAGAGACATAGAGCAGTTGTATTTTTAACATTTTACGTGTCCCGTTATATTAGGATGGAATATTCTTCTGTATATTCTCTTTTTTTAACGTCTTTAAATTATAGGGATTTAAAAATAAGAATTAAAGGATTAGAAAGACTTTAAAAATAATAGTTATATTTGAAAGATTAAAACATAAATATACTTATTTATAGGGACTAAAAAATAATAAAAAAAGAAAATATACACGAGTCATCTTTGGTTGGTTGATTTCTCTGTAATAAATTATTTTGTCCAAGTAGAAATCGATTTTGAGCGAGAAGCCGGAACTAAAAAAATGAGTTTTTTTTAGGGGTGGGGGGCGCTATTTTCTTCTATATCTGATTTTGTTTAATTTTACTAATACATAAGGTGTTTAAGAAAGTGAAAAGTTGGCATCAAAATGTTACTTCTCTCGTCAAGATACTTCTCTTCTATCCATACCGAATAGCTTTTTTTATCAACAGAATAGAGTGAGTTATAGTATTAATATAAGAAAGATACCTCATTTCCACCGTCCACATCCCTCTCCATATCCACATTTAAAATAAAACATAAATATTGAAAAGTTACTTGACGTCAGAGGAGAGGACGTCAAATTTGATACCTCACTTCCACCGTCCACGTCCCTCTCCATATCCTCCCGCCTCTTCGCGCTCTCTAATCCACATTCAATGCAGAGATCTCGTCATATTTGATACCTCACTCCAATTCCAACATCCACATCCCTCTTAAATTCCTTATCTCTCATCCACATTTAAAATAAAATGCAAATATAAGAAGATATTTCTCTTCCCTCAATTTCTTAAAGCTTTACACCATGTGGCTGATGGTCAATAATTTTAATGCAGCATCAAGGTCCACGGTAATTGGGAATTGAGCCGTATATCCCATATTTGTCATTATCTATATGTGAAGGATTATATATACATAGTAGTCTCACGTCAAATTATGAAGGATAAAATAAAATAAAATAAAATAAAAATGTGACATCCCTTTATTTTGGGTTAGATGACTCCAATGTAACTTCAATAATCTCCACACTGATCATGCTCTCCACTATCTTATGTCGAATCATTACCTACCTCCATTATTCAATTCTTATATGAAGGGCTTTTGTCATTATCCCGTTTTGATGTGTATGCGAAGTCTTATAATTTCCCTTCGACGTCAAGTACTAATTAAGAGGTCCCCCCCTCTAATTAATTAGAGGCATGTCGAATCGATCGGCCTTCGCAGTTGGGGCCGGGTTGGCATGGCCTTATCAATTGCTGCCCTCTCTTTTTGAATTATTCTCTCTTCAGTCGAGTGCGGTACTCCTCCTAACATGAAATTTTACCGAGAGCTCCGAGACCAGAGGCCTCAACACGTCCCACTCGAGCGACAGGAGGGCGAAGGAGGTCAAGCCGGAGAGGACTTTCGGCAGGCACGAGAGGCGTCCCGCGCCTTTGTCACAAGAAACCAGCGATCGAGCAGCATACCCGCGTCTAGGGGACCCAGCCCCCTCCACTCCAATCCGGAGATGGACCGCCAACTCCAGAGGTTCGACGAGATAGAGGACAAGGTCCGGTACCTGGACGATGTCCTCCTGGCCGCCAAGAATCGCGGCCTCATCGATGACCACCAAGACTTCCACGCTCCCTTTTCTAGGGAGATCATGGAAGCCCCCATCTCGCCGAAGCTCCAGTTGCCGTCATTCGCCTACTACGACGGCACCACCGATCCGGCCGACCACCTGCACGGCTTCGAGTCTCACCTGGTGTTCCACCGGGCCTCAGACACTGCGGTGTGGTGGAGGACGACAATGGGGTGAAGAGGCCGGCAGACGGCAGGTTGCAGCGGCGGCCGCTGGGTGGCTGTGATGCCACTGACGGCGTTGAGAAAAGGGAGCGGAGTGCGATGCCAGCAGGAAGGGGGGAGGGAGAGAGGCCGGCGGGTGGAGGGGGGCCGCGGGGGAGGGGAGGGAGGGGGGGTTGCACTGGGGCGCCGGCCGTAGGGGAGGGGAGGGGGAGCCGCGGGGGAGGGGATGGGGAGGGAGGTCACGCGTGGCAGGGAGGGGGAGTCTCGAGACGTGTGGTTGATTTTTTTAAAAAAAATTCTCCAGACTTATTATTTTTTTTAGGAAGATTTACACAGGATGGGATTCTCTCCCTAAAATTTAATAAAGGAATATCAAACGGGGTTAGAGAGCCTCTTACTCTTTTTTTTTAAATTTGAAAGAAAAAAGAGAAAAAAAATAACAACCAAACACCCCATAAATATATGGAATTCGAGGAACATCACATTTGAGAACTCAATTCCAAAAGAAAAACCTCAAGAACCTCATTATTTAAGGTGGACCATGCTTATCCATGGAATCTGATCGACCGGCCTCTCATAGGAGTCCTCTTCAATTCTCTTGCCATCCTGTACAAAACTTAGCACAAGGTTGTCCACACAACAATTGAGGAAAAAGTCAGGAGGAGAGGAAAGGGAAGGCCACTAGGAAAAACTTAAATATCTCTGTGTGTCTTCCTCTCTCTCTCCCTCTCTCTCTCTCTCACCGTGGGCATGCACTCCTCTTCTCTCTCTCCCTCTGTCACGGACGGAGGGCCCTCCCTCTCTCTTTCTCTCCCTCTCCCTCTCCCTCTGTCACCATTGGAGCCGAAGAGGGAGACGCCACTCCTTGCACACTCTTCCTCTCTCACCCCACATCCTCCCTCTCTCTCTCTCATCCCATCCCTCTCTCTCTCACCTCTGGTGACGAACCTCCCCTCTCTCCCCTCACCCCCCAATTCGGACGTCTGCAGGAAGGCCCTGCCGGTTACATCCTCATATTTGTGCCACCATCATCGTCTCCATTAGCACCGCCATCTTTGTAGGTGGGGAAAAATTGGATTGGGGAGAGAGAAAGGGTAGGGGAGAGAAAGAGAGAAAAGAGATAGTGAGCCAGCGAAGAGACATAGAGCAGTGGTATTTTCAACATTTTACGTGTCCCGTTATATTATGATGGAATATTCTCTCGTATATTCTCTTTTTTTAACATCTTTAAATTATAGAGATTTAAAAATAAGAATAAAGGATTAGAAAGATTTTAAAAATAATAATTATATTTGAAAGATTAAAACATAAATATACTTACTTATAAGAACTAAAAAACTAAAAAAAGAAAATATACACGACTCATCACTGGTTGGTCGATTTCTTTGTAATTAATTATTTTGTCAAGTAGAAATCGTGTTTGAGCGAGAAGCCCGAACTAAAAAAGTGAGTTTTTTTTTTTTTTGGGGGGGGGGGGCTAGTTTCTTCTATATTTGATTTTGTTTAATTTTACTAATACATTAGATGTTTAAGAAAGTGAAAAGTTGGCATCAAAATGGTTTTTTTTTTACTTATCTCAAGATAGTTCTCTTCTATCCATACCGAATAACTTTTTTTATCAACAAAATAGAGTGCTTTATAGTATTAATATAAGAAAGATACCTCACTTCCACCACCCACATCCCTCTCCATATCCACATTTAAAATAAAACCTAAATATTGAGAAATTACTTGACATCAGAGGAGAGGACGTCAGACTTGATACCTCACTTCCGCCGTCCACGTCCCTCTCCAATCTCCATGTGGCGCTCTGTAATCCACGTTCAATGCAGAGATCTCGTCATATCCAACATCCACATCCCTCTTTAATTCTTTATCTCTCATCCACATTTAAAATAAAATGCAAATATAAGAAGATATTTCTCTTCCCTCAATTTCTTAAAGCTTCAAACCATGTGACTGATGACCAATAATTTTAATGCAGCATCAAGGTCCATGGCAATTGGGAATTGAGCCGTATATCCCATATTTGTCATTATCTATAGGTGAAGGATTATATATATACATAGTAGTCTCACGTCAAATTATGAAGGATAAAATAAAATAAAAATGTGATATCCCTCTATTTTGGGTCAGATGACTCCAATATAACTTCAATAATCTCCACACCGATCCTGCTCTCCACTATCCTATGTCGAATCTTTACCTACCTCCATTATTCAATTCTTATACGAAGGGGTTTTGTCATTATCCCGTTTTGATGTGTATGCGAAGTCTTATATAATTTCCCTTCGACGTCAAGTTCTATTTAAGAGGTCCCCACTCCTTTTTAATTAGAGGCATGTTGAATAGATCGGCCTTATCAGTTGGGGCCGGGTTCGCATGGCCTTATCAAATTTTTTTTTTTAATTATCCTCTCTTCAGTCGAGTGCGAGCACATAATTAGTAGTGAGAATTGCACCAGCCAGGAGGAGGGACGACTTGGGAATTCATAAGAACAGGAATTAACAGTGCACTCGAAATTCTTAAAGAGAGAAGAAGTTACCTTTAGACAGTTTTCAAATTTTCGAAATCAACATAGAGTAAAAAATGATTTGATATTGAAACATTTGAAAATACTTTTTAGGAGATGTTAATTCTAATGATTACAACTTCTAACATCCTTCCCCAATATCTATTCCAAACACTACCGATTACAAGCCCCCAGAATCTGACCAGGTTCTCATAATTAAGGAGTCTCATTCTGTTGTCCCACCATCCAGAATGAGTGCCTTTGAAAATTAATGGAGGGTCGGTCCCATCTTTCACCAACCCTTTTCCCCTCTTTCAATTTCCAAAAGAAACGAAGACTTTTAACAGCTGTTGAGACGGCCCCCCTTCGTAGCGTCAATAATTGTGATCTTTTCTGTTGGCGTCCATTTAGAACATGCATACACCATCACGATTAGATTCGGTGGAACAGCGCTGGAACAGCCTTTTCTCCGTGTGCCTTCTTCTCTTAGTGTACCTAGCAAAAGGGTGTGTAATGGAAGGCAAAAGGAGGGGGAGAAAAGGGATGGCCAGTACTCGAAGAAATATATAGTGTACATGAGACATGTTATATATGATGGCAGTTTTCATGCATTTTGGCCTTTGCAAAATTAATTCATAAGGAGATATGTGCGTATATAAATGTATGTGGCGTTAGCGGAGATAGGGTTTATCAAACGGGATGGGACGAATCGCCCGTCATGTCCCATCCCAATCACATCTTGACCAATCTGTGAGATGTAATCGGGTCACTTTATATATTAGATATTTTATTTTAAATATAAAATACTTAATTAATAAGTTGATCAATTGATTCCATACATTCTCGGACGATTTGAGTTCAAAACATGGTTGTTCGTAAGATTTAAACATAGGACCTCCTAGAGAGGAGGGCACAATTTGCTTAACCAATTGGGTTAAGAGTTTCATTCTATTATTTTACATATAATATATATATATATATATATATATATACATATATATATATATATATATATATATATATATATATATATATATATCTTACGGGATAGAGTGGGACGGAGCAAGACCGTGACGTACTATACCGTCCCAGTAGAAAATTGGGACGGTCAGTACAACCGAGTCGACAAATCCTGAGTGGAGATATATTTGGTTGATTGATTTCTTTCAAAAAATATAGGATTTTTTAGTATACAATTCTCTAAAAAATTTTATTGTCAATATATCCTGTATTTAATCGTATTATCATGAATACCTTTTAAATAGGTGAAATGTTGTGATTTTGTATCTGTAGTTAATTATCGTCGATAGAAGACGAATATTCTTTGAAATATGTCATATCTACCGTTAAGATACGTGAAATATCTAAAATATCCCCGTGTCTATATATATATATATATATGACTAACAAGGGTAAGTTAGTCATTTTCTATTTTACCATTCTAACTATATCAAAATATTTGTGACAATATATTTGAATGGGTGACAATATAGATATTTATAAGGATATATATGTAAAAAATCTATAAAAATATTTTGACAAATTCAGATATATCGATTTTAAATGTGACAGAAGCGAGAGTGAGATATTTTTGATCAAGTTTCTCTTATAATATATATTTTATATAATTTTACTAATACATAAGATATTTAAGAGAGCGAAAAATGCACATCAAAATATTACTCGATTCTTTCAAGATACCTCTTTTCCGTATATTACCGACCGATACAATCACTAAAAGTTAATTTATTTTATCAACCGCTATGTTTACAATATTAATATAAGAAAGAAATAATTAAGTCCCACGGAGCTTCCCTTTTTTTCTGTGAAATCCTAATAAGCTTTGCTTCAACGGGATGTGGAAGGGAGCCGATTATTGCGAAATTATACAGTCCAAACATTTACTTTTGAGATTTTCACTTTGTACGAGAGAAATTGTGAATTCAAATTTTACCGAGTGTCGGCGATAACTGCAATTTTTTCACCTATATTTTTTAATTATCTATAAAAAATTAGAATATAATTACTTCACGTCACATAAGAGCGACGTGACATTTGATACTTCTCTTCCAAGTTCTAACATGCACACCTCCCTCTGTCCTCCTCTCCCTCCTCTCTTACGTCCTGATCCTAAACAAGTGAATAGGAGAGCAAGATAATTAACTGACAAGAGAAAAAAGTTGTGGGCTTCATTTTTTTATTGACACATGTCCTCCGTTAATCAGGGTGAGACGATGTATTCGCTCTCACCTTCTCTGATACATTATCTCACCTGATTTTTAAAGATGTTTTTAAAATATAAGGATTAAAATAAAATAAATATATAACATATTATTTTTAATTAATTTTTAAATTTTTAATAATGATAATTTAATAATTTTAATATAATATCAAAGTTTATAATTATGAATTGAACTACATAGTTTATATTTATTATTGTCTATATGTGAAGGGACACCTAAAGAATAGTTTCCTGTTAAATAAAAAGCATAACAAAATAAAAAATTAATATGATGTTCCTCTATCTTACATTGAATGACTCCAAAATTTCAAAATGACCGAACTAATATGATATGCTCTATCTTGTTCGTCGGATCCAATAAATTTTTTTTGGAAAGCTTTTGTAACTTTTCCAAATGTCACTTTGCATCTTATTGTTTGTTTGTGATCAGAGTAATAATGCTTATTACACCGTTAGCGGTGTAGATATTTTTTATTTTCTTGTGGAGCTCAAGTACTCTTGTACTAATATATAAGTCACTATTCACATTTTTTTGAGTAAATCCTAAGTTAAATAAGTAATTTGAGCCCAACATAAGATATGAAGTTTTAGATATTATACACATCTTATTTTTTTTATTTTTAAAATATTTTTTTATTATGTGAATTTTACTCTAAAATAAAATAAAGGTGAGATCCACATAAAAAAATAAAAAAAAATAACTACACCACTAATGGCGGTGTAGTCAACATCGCTCTTGCGACGGATGGGATTGGATGTGATAAAAGAGTGTAGAGTGAAGTGATCCGGTCTTCAACCTCTCTACTGTCCAGTCTTTATCAGACGCCTGCCTCTATTGACTAGTCGTCCCTCTTGCGCGCCAACGGAGGAGGGGGCGGGGCTGGGGATGAAGATGTGCTTCTACAGGGGAGCGTACTGCTACGGATAGGCGTCGGATGGAGACCGGGACGCGAGAGAAAGTAAGAGGAAGAAGGGAGGGGCATGCACCGGGTCAAATCTGGCGTCTTCTCCATCAACGCCACTACGCCAGCGTGCGGTTCGCTGGTATTGATGAGTCCTACTTCCCACGGTATATATATTTTTTGTAATGGCCCATGGTATATAGAGTATTACGTAATTTGGTCCACTGCATGGATTCGGGTTCACGCATATATAGCAAGAAAGATATGGGCTAGACAAATTTAACTAGCCACCGCATGCGTGGCACAGGGGAGATTGCCATGTTTCTGCAGATTGGTCACCTCAATACTTTGTAGTGGTGATTTGGCTCTCCGCAGAGCAGCCGGCTGCTACCGGAGGAGGAGATAATTGCGGAATGCTTCTGTCAATGGTAGCTTCGCAGCAAGCAAGCAAAGACAAAACTTTCACTCTCACTACGTTTGGAATAAGATCGTCTGGATTTCGTCTAGTGGGTTCTCCTTTGTCTAGATATCACGATCAATTAAGACGTGCAAAAAGGTTGAAGAAAAGGAGAATAACACTAGAGAGGAGTAAGAGTTTTGGATTTCTCCTATCACATGCCTTTCATAGCTCAAGCACCAACGACAAGAGAAGTTAAAGCTTTTCTGCCTGGTCACCCACATAATTTGTCAACTCGGTCTGAGTCGGGGTGACTCGGATGAATTTATTCCAATTCACAAAGGTTGACTCGGATCGAATATTTCTCTCTCTTTATCTTTCTCTGCGATCTTTTAGACGTGATTCAGTGAGAATTTGACGGTGGTGGAGAAGATCCGACGATGATAGATGAGATCCGACAGTGATGATGATGATCTGTTCCAAAGAGACATTGCCAACAATGGTGGGAGACTGTCGGGATGAGACGGGATCATCAGAGTGAGCCACCGGGGTGGGGGTGGAGACTGGAGTGAGAGAAGAAATCAATGTCGGAGATGAAAATATGTCGAGATGAGAAAAAAAAATCTATCAAATGAGATGAGAGACGATCGAATCAATTCGAGTCAGATACGGTTCAACTATATCTTATGGGATCAGAACGATTCCTATCTAATATAGATCGAGTCGAGAAACCTTAGACCACCGATCACTTTATGGTCGCGTACCCTCCTATGCTATTTTACACAAAAGTATGTGATCTAAATTCCCACGTGCAGTGAATGGAGTTATAGCTCAGCTGTCACTTCATCTTTAATCTTAAAATGGTCATTTGTGGTGAGGGAGAAGTCGCTCGTAAAGGTGAAAGTGAAACTATTGTCATTGACATAGTGTGAAAAAAGTCTCTTGGTTTGGGAATACGGTTGGATTTGTAAATATTTTCACACAAAAATCCCACTACGTATACCGACAAGGATTGATGCAAACTATAGCAAGGAGCAGATGTGGACCACCAGAGTTTATACTTCAGCGGTAACAATTAATACTTTCCGCTTAATAATGAGTTCAAGTCCCATCTAATTGTGCAGGAGGAGAGACTATACATGCACGACTTGTGAGGTCCGTGGGGGGAATATTTGTCTTCCAGACTTCAACCGAATTTTCTTCTCGATGTAAGCATAACGCCGCCTAAAAAGAGATATTCATAATATAGATATTTCTACGCATGGTCAGATACATATAACATGGGTTCATACACAAAAAAATTTCTTGGGATGGTTATCTTGTACTTTCATCTTCTTTTTCTCTATCTATATAAGCCAGCACTACCGGTGGCCTTCCTTGCCGCGTTGAGTCATCACACCACAATTATCACTCGCTTAGTCTGCATCCTCGTCTTCCTTGTTCCCTCCTGCTAGCTAATTAAGCTTCCTCCATGGCGCGCGTCCGGGCCTTCCCTGCCGCCCTCCTGCTCGTCCTGCTGCTCGTTGCCACCGGTAACCCCCCCCCCCCCGGCTCTTCTTCCGCGTATTATACATAAATAATGTCGTTTAGCGTTCACTGTTCATTTCTTTCATCAACTCCGTAGTGTGTATCTTGTATTTTCACTGTTCTTCTCTTCTTCTCTTTCATCACTGAAACGCGTGGGTTGTTCCCGGTGGTGGTGGGGGTGCAATATGGGGACTGTGGGTGGACGGTGAGCAGGGGAGATGATGGGGACGACCAAGGTGGCGGAGGCGAGGATGTGCTCGACGCCCAGCGGCAAGTACAGGGGTCTCTGCTTCAGCAGCCGCAACTGCGCCAGCGTCTGCCACAGCGAGGGCTTCCCGGGGGGAGAGTGCCATGGCTTCCGCCGCCGCTGCCTCTGCAGGAAGCCCTGCGTGTAAGCGCGCGACCGGGGGCGCGTCCCGGTGCACACCTGGGTGGCCCCGCAGCAGCTGTGTGCACGGCTTCCCCTTCTCGTACGTGATCTCCCAACTCTATACATACGTATAGATGTGGTACGTGTGAGGATATATATGGAATAAGTGTGATCTTAACACATTTGACTCCACGTATGTGTCATCTGGCGATGATGGGACAACTGTGAGTCATCCCAATAATAAACCAAGGTTTCGCTCATATGTAACGTTGTTAGTGTTTGAGATGTGTACCGATGAGAACATGTACTCCGCCCGGCGCCGTGTCCGGTCTAGAAGACCTCCTTCTACAGTTCTAGTTACGTTGTTGCGAATCTATACAATAATTTTGAAGAATTGCTATGTTTGTGTGCGGAAGTACAGTTTCTTACTGCTGTATTAATTTACCACTCTCCACTACTGCATGGCCATCTTTGAAGAGCTGTTTATTATGCGGTAAGATTATTAATTTTAATTGATGTACACATAAGAATTATAATAGTTCTGCAATTACATATGTATATATATAACAGGGTTATTTTTTTAACAATTTACTGCCATTATTTTTTAAGTCTTCAAGTTAAGAGACATGCATGATCAAGAGGGTTTTTCTTTTTCTTTTTAACAAATTCATGCTAGACACAGATGTTACGAAAGGTAATCGGTGAAACGATCAAATTGTCCCTCGTCATGGGGTTAAGAGATCAAGTGAAGATCACATTTCCGTCGTATATGTGAGCATTAATTAATTTCCTTTCTCATATATATATTATGACAGTTCTTCGTCAATTTTAATTACTATCTTAGCTATTCAGACGTCCATTCAGCACTGATGCGACAGCCTACTAAATGTTGGATCGATAACATTCATACTAGGATTGATAGCCTCCAATAATAAGGAAACTTCATTACAAAAATACCATTCTTGTACGTATATATTATTTGAAACTATCTTCTACATGAACAAAAATGCAGAGGTTAATCGGGTCGAAATCAATATTTGATGCCATATATATTAATATGAGGACATTTATGTGCTTAAATTTATCTAGTAAGGACTTTTCCATATATATATATATATATATTTAACCTTATATATAGTAAGGATTTTGTGCTTATAGATAAGTCATGATTTTAAGAATATTTGACGGCAAAGGGGCAAACAATGATCCTCTGGCTACATATATAGCTTGAACGATCGTGGAATTCTCACCGGAGTTGTTGTCCCTTTTTTGGAGACGTGGACTATTCACTTTTGTCGCCCCCGGCCACCCCCTCCCACCTCTCTCTCTCTGCAACTCTGCGCCCCCCCTCTCCCTGATACTCACTCGGCCCCCACCCCCCTCCCATCGACGACAAGCCCCTCATCCACCTCCTGCTCCACCCCCTCCCACAATCGGTGAGCCCCCCTCCCTCTCCCCCGGCTACTCTGCCCCTCACCCCTCTCCCACCGTCGGCGAGCCCCCTCTCCCCCTCTCCCTACTACTATGTCCCCCCACCACCCTCTCACCGTCGATGAGACCCCCCTCCCCGGCCCTCTCCCTGTTAATCTGCCCACTCACCCTCCCTCTCACCGCCGACGAGCCCCCCCTCCCCCTCTCCCCACTACTCTGCCCCCCACCCGCGTTCCCCCGCCACTAAGGTTCCACCTTCTCTTTTGTCGGAGGGGTCCATGACTTCACCCTCTCCCCCACCAAGAGAAAGCGGATTTAGCGACGGATATTTCTGACGGATAATTTTTTGTCGAAAATTTCGTCTGCATTCCCGACGGACAGATGAAATTCCGTCGAAAAAATCATCTGAAGTTAAAACGGAATTTACGACTACTATTTTTTTCGTCTCAAAATTTCACAATTTTTTCGACTGAAATACATCAGTCGTAAATTCCATCGGAATTTTTCGACGGATTATCTCCGTCGAAAATCCGTCAGAATTAATTTCTACTTCCCCACCCATTTGAACCTTTCCCTCTCTCTCCCTATCCCTCTCTCTTCGACGATCGCGGCGGTGGTGAACCTTTCCCCCTCTCTCGCGGTGGTTGTGTCTCCCTCTCCCCCTCTCTCTCCAGTGACCGTGGCAGCGTCCCCCTCTCTCTCTCATTTCGACGATCGGTGGCCTCTCTCCCAATCGGAGCAGTGGCGTCTCCCCCTCCGGTAAGCGGCCTCGACCCCCCTCTCACCGTCTCCCTCCCACTCCAGCGTTGATCCCCCTCTCTCACGGTCTCTCTTCCTCTCCCTCTCCCTCCCTCGGTCTACCTCCCTCCCTCTCCCTCTCTCTAACACACGCACACACTCACAGTCACAGAGGGGGGGGGGGGGCGGTCGACCCCCTCCCTCTCCCTATATCCCTCGCCCTCTCTCGGTCTCCCTCTCCCTCTCTCTAACACACGCACACACTCACAGTCACAGAGGGGGGGGGGGCAGTTGACCCCCTCCCTCTCCCTCTCCCTTTCTCGGTCTCCCTTACTCCCACTCCCTCTCCCTCTCTCTATAACACACGCACGCACACACAGACTCCCTCTCCCTCTCTTTGTAACACACGCACACACAGAGGGGGGGTGCTCGACTACCTCCCTCTCCCTTTCTCCCTCTCTCGGTCTCCCCCCTCCTCCCTCTCCCTCTCCCTCTCTCTCTAACACACAGACGCACTCACAAAGGGGGTGCAGCATGATCCCCTCCATCTCCCTCTCCCTTACACTGTCTCCCTCTCTTACTCTCTCACGGTCGCACATATAGACGGGCAAGACCCCCCCTCTCATTCATTCACCCTCTCTGTATTTGTCTCTGCAGTGATCAAATTTTAGTGCAGGGCTATTAGTGTTGGGGACAACAACAAACATCATTCTTTATTTCTGGAGACATTTCTATTAATAAACGGTTAGTAAAATATTTTTTAATTCTAATATTTGATTTTAATTTATTTAATCGGATATAAATTTATTTCTTGAATTTATTGTTTATTATTATATGTGTTAATAAATTTATTATTTATTAGATGAGATATAGAAGGATCGCGGAAGAGGGTGGGGTGGGTGGCCTTGTGCCGTCCGGAATGGGGTGAGTGACCTAACATTACACGCACCTCAGGAGACCGTGTTAAACCCGTGTCAATGAACCTTGACATTCAAAACTTTGTGATTGATGTGTATGTTCTCATTTTTGTGTGTTTAAGGATCCGCAATCGTGCAAAGGGCGGAGGCGAGGTCCCAGGCAGAGTTGGCTGCGGGGACCCAAGAGGTGCAGGGTGGAGCACCCCCCATCTGGTAGATGCGGCTTCGGGTGCGCCGAGACCAGTGGGATTTTTCGATTTATCCACCCAGTTTTTGGCGTTGGCTCAAGGGGCGTTGCCGGTTGCCCAGTATTGGGCAAGGTTCATGGAGTTGAGCCGGTATGCGCCACCGGCCATGACAGGTCCAAGGTTTTTGGCTCAGTAGTTCATTGCCGGTTTGAGGCCTGAGATGATAGAAATGTATGCCCTACAAGCCAATCACATGAGATGTGATGGTGACATTTCTTGTAATATATTATTCATATTTATATTAATGACATTTATTCATTGTATTTAATTTATATTAATGATTCGAATGTGTTGAAGTCTCTGAACCTGTGCGATGATGGCTGAATCATAATGAGATTATGATAATGAGATCAGTCATCCGGATGCACATGTTCTAGATGTTCCCAGTCAAAGGATCTTCAAGAAGGGACATTGAAGATCTCGATAGACTGGCACACATGATACTTACTCATATGATAGGTGTGATTGTTCTCATAGTCATCAGTGTGGAGACACTAAAGTACGTATGTGGGTGCTCATTAATGGAATGATTACATTAAACTGACCCGATCTAGAATCTCTAAATGGTAATCATATTGTGCCATGCCCCGTACTCTATATCGTCGAGGTATTGTCCGCTTTGGCTTGCCGGCCTCACAGTTTTATCTCTTTCTAACAGTGATTGGCTCCATAATGTGGGACTTCCCGGGAGGTCACCCAATGTAATATCCCAGACCTTTCGGATCCTTTCTTCGTGGGTCCCAGATCTGGTTTTCGGAGCGTCCGGCTCTGTTGTGTCCGAAATTTCGTTTCGGACATCTTTCGTGTTCGGATCGGCGCGATCCGGAGTCGTTTCGGAGGCCCGGAGGCGTTCCGCGGCTTTTCCGCGTGTGTTTTCCGATTCCCGTTGTGTGTTTCGGCTTTTTCTTCGGAAGGTCGTTGCAGGTGAACCGGGCGGTTCACCCGGGCACGAGTGGTACCGTTGCGATCGGTGCGTTCCGAGGATTCCGGAAACGTATTTTTTTATTTTCCGGTATTTTTCCAAAAATTCGGATTTTCTATAAAACTCTAATTCCTTTTCTTTTTCTTTTCTCCTTTCTCTTTCTTCTTCTTCCTCTTCCTCCGTTTCTTCCCACCGTGACACCCTCCTCTCTTCCTCTCTCCCATTCGGACGCGGCGAACCCCTCTCCGGCTACGGACGGCGGCGGGGCGACGGCGCGAACGCGTGGGTGACGGCGAGGCGATCTCGTGGGCGTGCGGCGTGCGTGGGAAGCGTGGGGAGTTCGTGAAGTTTGAAGCGTTCTTCGTGATTCATGATTGATTCGGCGGAGCATTTGCTCCATTGAGGTAGGGTGACGTTCCTTAGCCTCATGCTGATCTTTTCCGCGATTTATAGGCCGCGGGGAGGCCGAGAGGGGATCGTTTGAGCATTTTTGGGTTTTTCCATGATTTGGGGAGAGCTCGCCCGATCTATGGATTTGATGCATGATTTCGTGTTTTGATGGCCTAGAATCATGCTAGGGGTCCCCAGGGGTCTTCCCCCTTGTTTCCCCCCTCTCCTATGAAGGCATGGGGGCGTGGTTAGAATTTTTGGGCGTTTCTACCGTTTTCGGCCGCGGACTGAGAACGCGCTATACTCCAATAGCGCGTTCTTGGAGGTCGCGCTGCCCCGACCGAGCGCGTTCATCAGAGAAGATGAACAGTATGGCGGTTCGTGTCGCGCTATGGGGTCCTAGCGCGATGGTCCTTGTCGCGCTAGGAGGACCTAGCGCGATGGTCCTTGTCGTGCTAGGGTTCCCTAGCGCGATGGTCCCTGTCGCGCTAGGGAGTCCTAGCGCGATCTTCTCTGTTGCGCTAGGGTTCCCTAGCGCGTTCTTCCGTGTCGCGCTAGGTATCCCTAGCGCGATCTGGCTGTTGTTGGGTGTTTCCCTTGGGCCGTGTGTGCGTCCCGGGCACCCCGTGGAGTTCCGTGACCGTGTCTTTGGTGTCCGGAGGTTCCGTTTGCCTTGGTCATGAGTTTGGCCGTGGGCGGTGCGTCCGTTTTTCTCCGACCGTGGCCCCGTTTGACGGAGCTAGTGCGTGGGGTGATTCCCACACGTTGTCGGACTCGGACGTCGTTTTCCGTTGACTTGAGAGTCTACTCCTTCAGTGACCCTCCACTAGTCGTAGCCCACCAGTACGAGGTGCTGATCTCACCTGGGAGTGGTGTACGGGCACCCACCTTTCGAGACGGTTTGTGGACCGGTTACCGTAGGCCCCTCGTCGGTAGCCAGAGTCCGGCTACGGGGGAAAACCGGTCAGAGGACCAGACCTAGTGACGCAAGTCTGTGTGTGCACACGTGGTTGGGGGCGGTTGGACCCACGTCGACGGGCGTGACCCCAGATAGTTACTTGTTTGTGGTTACTTGTATGGTGTTTGCGCCTCGGGTAGGACCTACCACGTCTGGCGGTTCACCTGCGGTGCGGTGTAAGACTTCAGGGGACGCTACCGGCTGTGCTTTTAGTGGGTGGTACTCCTGTCGAGTACGGAGTGTCAGACTGTCAATCGTGTGTTTCCGACCTTCGGGTTTTACGGTTCGACCGTTGGTTTCGGTCTTCTCGTACCGTGGCACGTGTGTCGGTTTGCGTGCCGTAGGGTCTAGTTCTGTAGAGTACAGGGCTTTCCTTTTCGGGGTACTTTTCTACCGCTAGAGTAGTGGTTTCTCGTTTTACGAGGTAGGGTTCGAGTGATCCCTACTGAGTCTTGTTCCGAGACTCATTCCCTGCGTGTTTTCACCGTGTTTCAGGTGAGACGCCACCTTCGGGGAGCGCATCAGGAGCGCAGCGTGGTGCGGGTGCCCAGAGGTAGTGCCAGAGGTCAGAGCCGGGGTATGCCCCGTGTAGCTGTACTTTTCTTTCTTGTCACTGTACTAGTCGTGGACTGTTCTTGCTGTTGTTGTTATTTTATTGTGGACCATGTAAAATGTTAATTTATTTCCTGCTTAATATTATAACTGTTTAATTTCTGCAATTATCTGTGATACTTGTGTAGTCCCCACACCATCCTTTTAACCCTTCCGAGTCTTCGGGCTCGTGGGTGGCGGTACGAGTCTCGGGTTATCGGGTCTTCCCGGTAATCGGACTCTCGGGTCGTTACAGGCGACCTATTGACCAAGGGGAGGCAAGGGGGACAAGTTGACATGGTAGGTAGCCTACCATGGAAATTCTTACCCTCTTGTCTACCTATGTGGCATTTGACATTCAACCCTTCTAGAAGGCCACCTAGGATGGTTTGACCAGCCCCACAAGGTAACATGGACCAATGGGAAAGGGCTGAGGGCCCCCTAGCTGGACCTACTACACAATTGCACAAAAACCCACACAATCCAAGGGAATGACGCATTAGCTTACAAAGCCGTACAATTGCGCATGTACTTTCCCAAGGATATGAACACAAACTAAAAGGACATAAATGCAAAAGAAAAGGTACATGCTCGGCGTTGATTCCCATCAATAAAGCTTCACAGGCATCTGCCGATTGCTGACAACAATAGGGGAATCTTCCAGGCACACTGGAGTGGACATGAAATCTTTAGAGGGTAACTCCACGAGCAAGTTACAGGACACTTCGGTCATTGGCTCCCCAATGCAAGCAAGAAAATCCTCGGACACAAAAGAATGAGTTGCACCAGAATCAAAAAGAACATGAGCTGGACGATCGAAAATCGAAACCGTACCTTCTACCAGATTAGCTGCCATAGCTTCTACACGAGTGATGTGAGTGACCCTGCCTCTCGGAGGACGGCCGGCTGCAGAAGACTGCTGGGAAGGAACTGGAGCAGGTAGATAAGACTGCTGAGGTTGAGGCGGCGGAGGAAGATGAAACTGAGGCTGCTACGGCTAGGTAAACCGCGAGAACTGCACCGGCTTCGGCTTCAGCGGACAGTCTCGGACTACGTGACCCGGCTGATCACAATGGTAACAGACGATCGGCAAATAACACGGCACGCCTGGATGACTGCCACCACACCTCGGACACGGACGCTGCTGACTACCGGAAAAATCTTGGTGCGGTCGAACAGAAGGAACAAACAGCTGACTCAGATCGGAAGGCGTCGAATGCTCAAACTTCCTCTTCGACTTCTTATTCTTGAATTACCAGAAATGGGAGTCAAGAGAAGAAGAAACACCGCTAACAGCAGGAACGGCAGAAGGAACTCCTGGGACAGACGGCTAGTAAGTCGGCTGAAACTGCACAGTCGGCTGCACCATTCTGGCCTGAGAAAGCCCTCGAGTCCTCGCCATTTCCATCTCCACTGCAACAGCTGCCTGGTATGCTGAATCCAACTCAGACACTCGGGTAGCGAACAATGGCAGGCTCAATTCCGCTTTCAGTCCACCCAGAAACTGCTGAGTCTTCATAGCTTCATCAGCAAAAATATGGGGCACGTACCTACCCAATTCGATGAACTTATCTCGGTACTGCAACACAGTCATGTCACCTTACGTCGGCTCTAGAAACTGATACATCTTCGCTAACTTGAGGCAGGCTGGAGTGTAAGCACGCTCGAAAGCAGCAACGAACTCTACCCAGGTGATTTACCGAAGCGGACGGGAACGGAAGGCAATCTCCCACTCTGTAGTCCACCACGTGCGTGCGGTACCTTGAAGCTGATAAGTAGCCAACATGACTCTCTCATCATCTGCGCACTCCATCGATTGGAACACGCACTCAGTGGCATCGAGCCACAATCTAGCTACCTCCGGATCTGATTGACCCTCGAAAATCGGTGGGTGGAACAGCAGGAATTCCTTTAACGCTCTACCACGACCACCGGGCACTTCTTCACGCGGAGTAGGGTTGACAGAAGCTGGCACGGCTGGGGCAGAGAAAGTGCCACTCTTCTCCCGAGGAGCCCGAGCTTTCTTCCATCCACGAGGCAACATCTTGAATCTAGGAAACACACGATAACGGAAAACCATCAGTAATCATGAGAAACATCCTAAGCCATCAATGGACGACTCAGTGGACTTACTCTGGACCAGCGCGAGTTTCAATTCCTAATACAAATCCCCAACACCGCTCTGATACCAACTGTGACGACCCAGAACTCCGGATACCGATATATCGATAACATCGATACACCGATACTAAGAACTAGGGAAGCCACCCAAGAGGCTGATGAGGCCCCTGAAGGGTTAGTAGAGTTTGCTGAGGAGTTGCATAATGAATTGAGACCGCAGACACGCAATATTAATTAGGACAATAATTAATAAAAAAGTGCGGAAGCAATTTAAAATATCAGAGTAATAAAATATATACAATAGTCCAGATTTACAAATAACAGAGGTCCACTGCACAACTACACGGGGCATACCCCGGCCCAAAAGAACAAAAAGACAAACCGACAATAGCTGGTACTCTAACGACGGTCGGCACAACCACGAGAAGGACCGGTGGACGACTGGGGTGGCTCACCTGAAAGAAGGAAGGGTGAGTCACAGCCAGACTCAGTAGGGGTCACGTGGATCCCTACCTCAACTAAGTAGATAAGCAGGCAAATGTAAAAGTAATTAGAGCATGCATTTAAATAATAACTAGGCAGATGCACAAATTAATAAATAATAACGACATGAAATAAATCTACCAACAGAATAAACTATCACTAACCAATTGAAGTGAGAGACGGAACAACCCACTAGAAGAACAAGACCAGATGCGTCCACCGACAACTTATACTGCGTCTTGGCAACTCGCAAGTCTGGAACGTGACAAGCGAGAGGCGTAACAGGACCAAACCAAGTACTAGTCAGAGCAACACTCGTCAGTGCCAGTCCAAGTCTCCGACCACGTGTGCACACACTGACTCCTGCCTAGAGCTAAGTCTCTAGCTAGTCCCCCCCCCCCCCCCGTTGGACGCAACGGTAACCGCAGGGGCCCACGGTAACTAGCTTACAAACCGTTCATTGGGAACACCCCTCCACCTCTCCCGGATGGGACGACACGCTCGGTCGCTGGGCTACGACTAGTGGTTCCATCACAAGGAAAGGGAAAGTAATTCCATCGGGATCTAATAACAAGCCATCGTTCATAAAACAATTTAAATATGGCACATATATATCGTGGAATGCATTAGAAATTGACCATGCATGCTTTTAAAAACTAGGGGAATGTAACGGTCTAGGTCTGCCGCGTCACAAGGTGTGACGGTCAGGAAAGGGTGCGCTACAGGTCTGTGACGCGTCCCAGGCGGACCGTTAGGTCCAGGCTGTAACGCGCCAGGACAGGGGCGTTACGCGAACGTAACGCGCCTCCCCTGAGCCGTTACGCCACGCGAGCTATAAAAATAAGAGTTTTCTACAACGATCAGGCAGGGGGTGACGCACGCCCGGAGGCGCGTCACGAGGCCCTGACGGTCGCCCGACGGACCGTCAGTCCAACCGCCTTACCAGGTCAACTATAGTCAAATGAAATGTAACAGTCGTGGGCTCGACCGTTACACACACTGTAACGCACCTACTTAGGTCCGTCATAGTACTGTAACGTGTCCCATGAGGGCCGTTACCAATGTGACGGCTCCTGGTAGGACTGTCACACTGTCTGGGTTATGGACGGGTCGGGTTCAAAACCGAACTCCCTCCCGGTCGAGCCGGATCGATGGGAAAACATGGAAAAGCTGAAAAATCTGCAAAACCATACCATTCTACAACTAATCTATACATCAAAACATAAAAATGATGCCCATGAAGTGATTTTCAAGAATTTATGGCTAAATTACATTAACATGGGATTTTCATGGAAATCAAGGAAAACGACATTAGACGGACGTGCATGTGATGCCAATGCGATCCTAGGGAGACAAGGATTCCATCCCCCTACCTCGATCGCAACGAAGACGGCGATTCGGTGCCGAACGGACGAAGGGACGCAGCGGCTACTCTCGGCCCCACACGCCTCCACGTACCGCGGATCGAGACAAAGCTTGCGTCCACGTGATCCTCGCGTCGAGCCAGTCCCGACGGTACCTCCCGTGCCTCGATCGGGGCCCGTCCGGACCGAATCCGAGAGAGAGGGAGAGGAGAGATCGTGAGAGGGAGAGAGGAAGAGAGAGAACGAGTGAGGGAGAGGGAGTTCGATGGGAAGATATATATATATATATATATATATATATATATATATATATATATATATATATATATTATTATTATTATTATTATTATTTTTGAAAACTTAACTCTAATTGCCATTAACCTTAAACAAATTCTAATAATTGCCAAACGAACGCCTAAAAATCCGCAAAAATAGCCAAAACGACCAGGACAAAGCCTAGATCCGAACTGCTACGAATCCGCTAAGGCACGAGCGCTACAGCTGCACTCTTCTCTTCTCTTTTCTTTCTCACAGATATTTTGCTAAGATGCAAAGGACATTGGCTCTTTTCAAGGGCAGCAACTTCTCTTCTTCAAGACTGAGCTTGATATATATAGAGAGCTAGGTATAACCAATTCCCTCCAGAATCCTTCAATTTGAATGGTTGGAATAAACGAAGGAGGTTTGACCAAAGGAGCCTACAATATCTTAATTCCCATTAGCAGAGAGGACATCCTTTTGTCTAGGGAGATTTTCTTTTCAGAAACAATCCTTGTTGGCTGACTCCAGGGGACAGGTCTGCAAAGAAGGAGTCATTTCCTAGAAGTTATACTGACAGATATTTGGAGTAAAATTTTGCTCTAGAAACTTATGATGATAGGGACATTTTGTGTGTCCTAGGAATCTTCTCCACACCTGGAAATCCATGATTTTGAACATTTATGGTTGCTATTTTTGGTTCCTGGATCACTACATCATTTTGACAGGAGTTTCCTGAAATAGCTGGAGTTACGTCGACAGAGTGAAGGTATTGCGTTGATGCAGCCTTTTGCTACGGGCCACTTGTTACTGCAACGAGCTATTTGTCAGCCCTATTAGACATTTTTCACACTTATAGCTCATTTGTTTCCCTTGCATAGCTGTTTGTCACCCTTAATCTTTAGGAGCCGTCGCCTTTGTTGTTTGGTCTTGCGAGCTTCAACATGCTGGAGACGCCATCTGCTGGTGCTGCTGAAGACTAGGCTGGCTGTAGACGCGATTAGCAGGAATAGGGTGATTGTGCAGAGGGTGTGTTAACGCAGCAGACTGTTGCGTTGACGCATAGAGGCTCTTTTTAGCCTGGGTGAGCTGTTTGTTAACGATATCAGTCATTTGTCACCCTTGCTAGGCATTTGTCACTCTTGGAGATCTATTTGTCACTGCTAAGGGCTATTTGTTACTGATAACAACTATTTTTCACTCTTAGCTACTGGGAGCCGTCGCCTTCTGTCAACTTTGTTATTCTTTGAGAGCTCAATGTGACTGTGTCGACTCTATTAGACGATGGCGTCGACTCCACTCTTGTATATTTAGCTTCTTGGCCATGTGTCTCTCGTGCTAAGCTATTTTTCATCTCTATCAACCTATTTGTCACTTAATCTCTATTTGTCAGCCCTGTGAGGTATTTGATAGCCTTGTGAGCCATTTGTCCTTACTCCCAGCCTTGCTTGATTGCGTCGACGCAATAAGGTGATGGCGTCGATGCAGCCTTCTTAAAGTAGCAATTCTCATGCTGAACTCTGCTACAGTTTGCTTGAGATGTATCTTGACTTACTGGTTGTCATCTGAGAACTTCTTCTGCAGGCTTTCAAGGAGCTTGTGTACTCAAGACATGAGGGGATTAAGACTCATTTGGAATGTTATGAAAGTTGATTAACATCCAATAAAAGTTCTATCAAGAATAGACTGAGCATGAGTCTTTCCGTGAAGAGTATTGCAGGTAAGCATCAAAAGACATTGTTATGCACATTAAGACATAATTGAATCATTTTCAAAAGAACAATAATGAGTCATAGTTGGACATCATCAAAATAATAGAATCATGCATGTTCCACACATGCACAACAACTCGCTCTCCCTCTTTCACACACTCTCTCTCTCAATCTCCCTCTCTCACTCGCTCTCTCTCTCTCCCTCTCCCTCTCACACGCACAGTCTCTCTCCCTCTCCCTGTCCCTCTCCCTCTCTCAGTCTCTGTTTCCCTCTCTCAGTCTCCCTCCCTCCCTTTCCAGTCTCCCTCCCTCCCTTTCCCTTTCCCTCACCCTCTCTCTCTAACACACACACGCACTCATAGTCCCTCTCTCGATCTCCCACCGTCTCCTCTCCCTCTCTCGGTATCCTCTCACACTCCCTCTCTTGGTCTCCCTCTCCCTCTCTCTCTAACACACGCACCCACGCACAGAGGTGGAGGGTGCCCGATCCCCTCCGTCTCCCTCTCCCTCACTCTGTCTCCCTCTCTTACTCTATCTCTCACTATCGCACGCCTGCACGTAGAGTGGGGCAAGGCCCCACTCCCATTCATTCACCCTCTCTCTCTCTCTCTCACATTGACCAAATTTTCGTGCAGGGCTATTAGCGATGGGGACGGCAACAATATTCATTCTTTCTTTCTGGCGACATTTTTATCAATAAATAGTCAGTAAATATTTTTTAAAAATATTATTTAATTTTAATTTATTTAATCTTATTTGAATTTATTTTTATTATTATTATGTGTGTGTGTTTACATTTATTATTTATTAGATGAGATAGAGAAGGGAGAGGGAGGGGTGGGTTGGGTGGCCTTCTGCCGTCTTGGGTGTGTGTGTGTGCACACCAGTGAGAGAGGGACAGATCAAATATGGGGGGTGGGGGCGGAGAGGGGGTTCGATGTGGGAGGGGAGGGGTTCAGTTGGGGGGGAGGGGACATATTGAGAGGAAGGGAGGGGGGGAAACCGATGGGGGGGGGTGTTATGTGGGCGACAGGAGGGGAGGGGAGGGGAGGGGAGGGTGGGGGGCGGGAGGGGACAGGAGAGGTGGGGAGGGGGTTTGGGAGAGGGGGGTGTAGTGGAGAGGGCAGGGAGGTTTGGGAGAGGGAGGGGGGCCACGTGGGGAGGAGAGCGGGGGTAAGGTGGGGAGGCAGTGGTGGGGTGTTTGGGAGAGGGATGGGGGCACATTGGGGAGGGGAGGGGAGGGGGGTGGGGGGTCGATGGGGGAGGGGAGGGGAGGGGTGTCCTCCCACACACAGGGAAGGGAGAGGGGTGTCGGCCCAAATCCATCCTATATGTCCACTTAAATGGGATTTGACAATGAAACTCCCCCTCAAGAATTGCCTTACAAGAATATTGCAGGAGGGAACATTGTAATCATGTAAGTCAGAAGATGCACACACATAGTCTGATAAATCAGGAGATCAAAGGTGGTGCATGACAGAAGGATGTTCAAAAGATTTCAGAGTCAGATGATGAATATATTCAATGAATCTCAAATACTTAACAAGCTCAGAATAACACACATGTTCAAGACTTCCAAAGAGCATTGAAGCAATAGACCCTTTACATCAAGAGAACTGATTCAAGCAAACTTTCAGATTAATTTAAAATTGAAACTACTTCTTATTAATCATGATCATCACAAAAGATATGCATGCAGACCGTTATGCAGACAAAAGTACATGCAGAAAATGATATGCACTTCACCCATATGATGCAAGAACTGGTTTATTATGAGTACAGATCATTCTAATCTGACCAACAAACTTCTCAAACTCTCAATTCAGTTAATGAGTATTTTAGAGGAACTAGAGAATAAATTCTACAGCATATATGGTCAGACATTCTTAACAGTGAACCAGAAATTCTTAGCAGTAAGGCAAAATTTTCTGGAGCATGCAGAAATGAGCTAGTGACTGAGACAAGCCAACCTTTTGTTTTATTCTCAAATAGCTAATCATTTACAAACCTGTGTGATGGGGACATCGAAGCAAGACCGCTCATATTTTGTTTACATTTATATCCTTTTATATTTGTATGTATACCCTTGTGTTATATGGGTACGCAATTGTAAGTCTTAGTGGGTTTATGTGCAAAATGCCAGTAGGACCTACTAGGGGGCCCCCACTCCTTCCCCATTGGTCCACCTCATCCATATGGGACTGGTCAAAAGTCAAGGTGGCATCTAGAAGGTTTGACAAGTCAATTTGACACATAGGGAGATAAGTGGTGTAAAATGTCAAAGTTGGCCACCTACCTTACCTACCAAGTCAAGGGGCGCCCCCCCCATTTTGTCCCATTTTAATTTTTGTAAAAAAAGGCTATTAGAACTAATTAGTTCTATACCTTGTATACCCCTCCCAACCCTAGATCTGAGAGTATTAGTGGTCATTTTCCATTTATTATATAAGGCTTGTATTTCCCTTTTTCATGAATTAATGAGAAGAAAATTGGTTGAATGAGCATTGGAGCTGGTGCGCCCCTCCCCTCTCTCCTCTTGGTTCCTCCTTCTTCCCTCTGCATTTCAGGGTTGAGAACCCCTTCTACCTGAGCCCCTCTATCTCTGATTTCATCTCTGGTGCCGCCGCCGCCGTTCGTGCCGCCATCGAGCCGTCGCGAAGCCGTCTCCAAAGTTCTGTCCAAGGTTCTATTTGGCTGGATAGAGTCCCAATCCGAGATTTTTAACTCCCAACTCTGACATCATCTGGAGTTAAGCTTTTCAGGGTTGGTTCCTCTCTTGATTCCCAACCTCCAGTAAAAACATCACGTCATTCAGAGTTTGTTTATATTTTTCTATTTTCGTGTCTTTCTGTCTTCCTGATCTGTCCCTTTTCCAATCTGTGTAGTAGAATCTTAGTTCTTCCACCTTTTGACCCTTTTTTGATTTTTTTTGCAATCCCAAAATTTATTGGAGGTTCTGTCCACCTTCTCCATCCTCTACAAATTTTCGTCGAATTTCAAAAGCCCTCTACCTATTTTTAGAAATTGAGTCTTTCCCCCAAATTCAGATCTGTTTCTGATGTCCAGATCCGACCCAGGGACAGTATAAAATCCACAAAAAATTGAAACTTCCACCAAACCTTTCATAAGATATATCCCCGTTTTCCTCTCTTCGGTATCTACAACTTTCATGAAGGGCTCAAAAGCTGAATCGAAGGTCTACAATGTAGTCAATGCCAACTCTCAGGAAAACTTGGTTCTGCCCTGAGTTTTCAGATCCCGTGAGCCAGCAGCTTGTAAATCGACTAATGCTAGATCCGGGAAATTCAATTTTATCTCTCTGGCCCTAGATCGAAGTACTTTGAAAGAGATTTCCAATGGCACCTCTTGTGCATCGATCCGACGTCGGGAGTGACCGCAGCAGTAGATCTCGCCGGGTCGCGCGCTACAAAATAGAATTGCAGATCCGTGGCCAGCAACTCCGGCGGGTGACGATCGGAGCCGCTCGGCCTCCAGCCGGCGAACCAGCACACCGCCGTCCCAGGGAGCGCCCCTCCGGGCGTCCCCACCACAGTGGTGCCACCCCGGTCCCACACGGCCCCACTGACCAGCACGTGGGTCCCACGGTCGTGAGTACGCCGCCGAAGCTACACAAGAAGCTGCCCGTCAACCCGAACCCGTTACTCCCGGGCCCCATTGTGTCGCCCTTTACCTCCCTGCGTGGAGTGGACAGTCATATTCATTACTGTAAATTAATTACTTGTTATTCCGGGAGTACCGATTCGGCCGGGGTCGTCTTCCCCACGCCGAGAGCGTGGAGGTATCATGTTCGCTCCCTTGACTCGGCATTTTACTTTATTCGTATATGCTTTATATGCCACTGCTAGAGAGCATGCTAGGATCGTAGCCCTCTTTACCTTTATATCATCGCTGCTGTGAGAGAGAGAGAGAGATATACCGTCCCGTGACCCGATCCGGGCACAAGAGAGAGCCGACCACCCTAGCTCATTACCGGTTTCTCAACCGCGCACGTCCGTACGCTTCCCTCGCTAAGGGACAATCGCGAGCTTACTTAGAGTCCGAGGATCGCATACCCATTTGGAGTCGAGTCACGTGTCCGTCCCGCATCACTGTGCTTTGAGCAACCATGTTTCAATTTTATCTCTTCGGCTTCATGGCACGCCTGCACCATAACTTCTCATTTGAAATCTTTAGGTACCCAAGTTTTCTTGGGTCATTGATGGTTAGCAGCACTTCTAACCGACATATTTTTCTTCTTTATTGCATCTAGATCCTCCCTTCTCATCTAGAAACAATCATCCATGACATGTCCAACCTCACCACAGTAAAAACAACATACATGATGTCTCACATTTTTCATGTGTCCATAAGTATTAAATTTTCGTGGGTGAACATGAGTGTTAGCATTCTTGGGATGAAAAATATTTCTTCATTTTCTTTGCCTACAGTCCTTGATTGTGGCCAATGTTTCCATAGTGAAAGTAGTAAAGAATAGGATTTCTTCTGGCAGCCGTAGGGTGCGTCGACCTGCCCTGATGAGTGCGTCGACGTACTGGGCTCTTCCTGGGCTTTTGAATGTGAGTGTGCTGAGCACACTTCTTCCCAGTGTCGATCTGTCCCTTGCCTATTCCAACGTTCATTCTATTTTTACGTGCTTTTAATTCATCATTCCTCATGATAAAACACTCATGCTTGATATGACCAAACTTACCACAATAGAACCAATGAGTATTCATTTTATGGGAGACATGGTGTTTAACGTTGGATTTCCTAGCATGCATATCAACACAAACAAAATTAGTTTTCTGTTTTTGCTTAAAAGTTTTCTTTTTCTGATTTTTGTCTTGTTTTTGGACTTCCTAGGCTGCGGACTATTTTGGGGGACCACTTGAAGTACTAGCTTCATTTGAGCCAGAAACAAAGAAGGTATATAGTTTGTTTCCAAAGGACTTTTTACTCACAGGAGTATACCCCAAATCCTCTCTCTGAAAATTGACCTTGGTTCCCAAAAGTTTGTCTAGGTTTTCTTTGCCCTGAACAAACCTAGATAGAGAGTCATTTAAATCCTTGACTTAATCTTCTAACGAAGAGATCTGCAATTCAGAATCAGCGAGGTCCTCCACGCATGTAGCAAGTTGCTCATTGATCATGGCATTCACAGTTTTGTAGTTTTCAACTTCTTATTCTAAGGCATGCAATTTTTCAGAACAATCATCAACTACAATCTTACCTTTCTCAAAGGTAGCTAGCTTTTCAATCAACATGTCATTTTGTTCTTTCAAATTTTTATTTTCTTCAGCAAGAGCCTTGTTTTCAATCAACTCTTGATCATTTGACATAGACTTAGGTTTATCTTGAAGCCGTCTTACAATTTCTTCCAACTTAGTGATATCAGCTTGTAAGATTCTATTTTCGTCTCTCAAACACACAATATTTTCTTTATGTATATCTATGTCAATCATGAGAGTCTCATTTAGCTCCTCAAGAGCAGAACATTTTTTACAAGGAAAACTATCAGTAGAGTTACTTTCAAGTTTCTTTTCCAATTTTCTGTTTTCAGATTTTAACTTCTTGTATTACTTAGCCAACTCATCATATGCATCTATTAATTCTTCAAAGGTAAAGTTCTCAGAGTCAGAGCTTACCTCAGATAAAGATGGATCACTTGACTGGTCTAGACTGTCGGCCATTAGACAGTCATGTCTTTCTCCTTCTTCATGGTGGATGCTAACCAAGCCATCCAGAATTTACTTTGCTGTGCTGCAGCTGGATACAAAAGGAAATTTAGTAACATCTACTACAGCTTTCATCCGGTTCAAAGCAGCAAGATTATCTACAATTTTGGTCCTATACTCAGCAGACCATTCAGATATGTCTGATGGCAGCCTATGAGGACCGTTAGTCATAAGATTCCATAGTCTTGGATCAACGGAGTTGACAAATGCACACATTCTTCCAAGCCATAGAGTGAATTCAGAGCCATCAAAAACTGGCAGAGAAGCCATGGAAACTCGATCAGCAAAAGAGTACCTGTTATCTACTATGGGCTACGGCCGTTAGTACCAGTCAGGCGCGTTGTAGACCGTGGGCCCACCGGGCCTGACGGAAATATACCTTACATGGGCCGAGCCGATTTTACCCTTCTCAAACCCTAATATGGGGGATTTTAATATTCTTTGATACACATTCCACTCATCTCATAAAACTTGATCTCTAGGTCATGGGGCCCCCTATCTTGACGATTAATCAAAGCTTTTCTCCTCTCTGAGGGGATGTAATTAACGTCGTGACCTTTATAGTATGGCGAGTCTCCAGTCTCGACTCGATACCCACCATCGTTTGGTTAGTCAAACGGGGTGCACCCTTGGCTCTAGACCACCCCAGTCTCGGAGCCATAATTATTTGTCACCTAGGTGGTTGGTATGCTCTCGTACTTGATAAATCGATAAAAGATATAACGATACAACGTAAAGATAAAGAGTGCGTCCACAGTAGACCGAGCCTAACAAGGATGACTTGGAGGAGGATGACAGAGAGTAGCACCAGTATTGGAGAATAGAGGAGGAGGAGGAGGATAGGAGCAGGGCCGTCCCCCCACCATTTCATGATCTGCATGCCCCCCCCCCCCCCCGGCTCTGGTGAGTGATAACGTAAAAGTTCGTCGTTTAAAACATACGTATCAATCTTAAAATTTTCAACTCGCACTAGATGAAGGTAAGATGTAATAAGGTGGCGAGAAGGGTCGAATCCACAGAGAAGAAGAGATTTTTAAAGTTAAAAACCTTGGAGTCCTTTAGAAAACACTTGTGATTTTGTTTTGTTTAAAGAAAATAGTGAAATGAAGAACAAACCAAACACTTAATTAAAAACACCTATGACTATGCGCCTATGCTATAGAAAATAATTGCATGAAGTGGAAAGAAGAGATAGAAGTAAGAGGTAGAGATGGAAGAAGATCAAAAACTAGATCAAGAGAATAACTTTCATTAACTTAAAAGAAAGAGTACATAAAATGTGAAACAAGTTTATACTAATGACACAATGAGATTACAATGAAGTGAAATAAAACTAAAGCAATAATAAAAAGAGGAGCCTAAGGTGTGAAGATGGTAGTAGCAATGGTGATGACGCCGTCGTCTCCTCCTCGCCGAGCCTTGGAGAGGATCGCTCCGCCTTGAAAGAGATCGCCGTGGAAAGAGGTGGATGAAGAAGCCGTCGCCGTCCACGTCACGAGCCTTGGAACGTCGCCCGTCTTGATATGCACGCCGTCATGAAAGGGGAGTTGTGGAGGATAAACTTTGGAGAGAAATATAGAGAGAAATGTGGAATGGTTTGTGTGAAGATGAAGAAAGAAGAAGATGAGAGAGTAAAACAGTGAGAAAATAAATATAACTCGTAAAAAAAGAAGAATTGGAGGAAGTGATAGAAGAAGAAAATCTATATACACATAAGAGGAAGAACTTTGATGAAGAACTCAGAGAGAAAAGAAGAGTGGAAGGACTTCAAAACTGAGAAATAACAAAAGCTAGAACCTCGGATGAACAGTGAAATCACATGACAGCACAGTGAAAAACATGAAATAGATTGAAAACCAGAAGGAATTAGAAGATAGTGCAGAAGAAGAAGTTGTAGAGAACGTAAAAATAAAGAACTTTCATGACGACAGCAAGAGATGAAAATGACTAGAAGGGGGAGAAATATGGGAAAGAACAGAGAGAAACATGGGTTTATAGATGAACAGGACAGCACAGTGAAAAATACGAAATAGCTTAAAAACTAGAAGGAACTAAAAGATGCTCCAGAAGAAGAAGTTGTAGAGAACTTAAAAACAAAGAACTTTGGTGAAGAGTGAATGAGCTGAAAATGAACATATAAGGGAGAACGCGGAGGCCTAAGGTTGGGAGAGAAATTGCCAAAAGAAGAACACCCTTCTCCTTCTTGTCATGGGCTATTTATAGGAAAAGTTGGGTAGATGGAGGGTGGAGATTGCATCAAAGGAGGTGGATGGATAGAATTTAAGTAGAATATGATGCATGGGGAAGAGAAAAAGTAGGTGAGTACACCCTCCTTGGGCTTTGGACAACCCCCTTCCCAAGGCTCATCATTCCTCTCATTTATTTCAAACTTTGAATTCAATTTTCCCTCCAACCGAAATATGTGTTTCTTTTCTTCAATTTCAAACTTTTAAAATTTCTTTTCCCTCCAATAAAAATATGTACTTTTGACTTGGTCAAAGTAGTGGTGACAGTTTTACCCTCGGCTTCTTTTGTAATTACCTTTGGTGTCCTACACACACAGAATTGCACTTTAGTCCATAAAAATTATCATAATGTGCACATAAATCTTAAATGCTCATGATTAATTATGCAATGGAGAATTAATGCTCATGGCCCTCAACTTTAATTCATTAAATAATATCACCAAATTAAACAATTTACATGAAATACTTAATTTACATGTAAAGTTGAGATTAATGATGGGACATGCACAATTATCTAATTATATGCACATAAAACGGTGTACATGTGATGAATTATCATCAAAAATGAACACTTATCACACCCCCCAACTTACTCATTGCTAGTCCCTTAGCAATGTAAATAAAATTAAAATTTAGGACTAACAAGAGTTTATAAAATTCATACTCTCATATCCAGCTCTCCCTTCATAGAATCAACCAAAGATTAAGAATCTGGATTCATTAATACACACTAGCCTTACGTAGGAACTACATGATCAAGAATTCAAATCAAAGCTCAATAGCACTTGTGCATATATAACTACCAAATCCACAGCATTAGACAATTGTGTCCCTCATTCGCTATTCCAAACAAATGCCTTTCAACCCTACATCTCTTAGATCATAGCATTATGTATATTAGCTTTTTGTCTGCCTTATTGCTTTGTCCCTTTGGGATCTTTTATACCACACATGATGCTGCACTACCCTTCAATGCTCAACGCGAACCTCGACTCTTGCCTTAGGAGAAGCAGGCCCGGTTTCACAGATCAAGGTTCCCTTTTCCGTTTTACGCGAACCTCAACACGTCTTAGGTGAAGTAGGCCCGGTTACTAAGACTAGGGGCATTTTTCATGGTGTATTTTTTTCCTCTTTTTTTTACCATTACGCTTATTTGATAGATAATTTGGTAGAAAGTTTTGTAAAAAGATCTCTTTTCTTAAGAAGTGCAGAATATCAGACATCATACCAAAAATAGCAGAGGGCTTGTCTTGCTTGTTTCATTAGTGTGCAACATGAATTTCTTTTCTTTCTTTCTTTTTTCTTTTTTTTTTTCAAAGTGCACATGAACTTTAAAGGGATTCTTATGTCAGTTTTCCATGGCTATATTGACTAAATTTTCCATCATCCTTCTCCCTAGTCTTTTCTATTCCAGAATTACTTTTAAATTAAGCATGAATCATGAAACTCAAAATGGGGTTTACATCTTTCTACTTTCATGGAATGATGACATGTAAGATAAAGCTCCTATCAGGTTGTGCAATATGCATCATGAAAATTTTTCTCTCCCCCCCAACTTGAATGGTATTATCCTCAATGACATGTAGAATATATGAACATGACAATGCATACATGAATGCTTGGGAAGGAAAGATACAACCTGGGGTGCGCAGACGTGGCTATTTTGGTAGGCAATTTTTACGAACGACTTCTTCCAGCTCCTACAAACACAAATGAAAATGACTCACTAGATTTTTGAAGAGAAATGGTTGGGTTACCTCCCAATAAGCGCTAAATTTAACGTCTTCAGCCAGACGACATTCTTGTATTTATCATGGGTCACTCAGTGGGATTGATTCCTTTGATAGAAGTTGTGTGTTCTCCAAGTAGAGTTTGAGACGCTGACCATTGACAGTGAAAATTTGACCATTTTTAGGATCTAGAATTTTGACAGCACCATGATCAAAGACTTTGAGCACAACAAATGGTCCATCCCATCTAGACTTTAATTTTCCGGGGAATAAGCACAACCTTGAATTAAAGAGCCAAACTTTTTGATCAGGTTGAAATGATTTTCTCATAATGTGTTTATCATGGAAAGCTTTGGTCTTGGCTTTGTAAATCTTGGCATTTTCATAGGCTTCATTCCTCAGCTCCTCCAACTCATTTAGTTGTAGGGTCCTATGAGATCCGGCTTGGGCTAAGTCAAAATTGAACTGCTTAATAGCCTAATAGGCCCTATGCTCAAGCTCAACAGGTAGGTGACAAGCTTTTCCAAAGATTAACCTATATGGAGACATTCCAATGGGGGTTTTGTATGCTGTCCGATAGGTCCAAAGAGCGTCATCCAATCTTTCGAACCAATCCTTCCTATCGGGCCTAACAGATTTCTGCAGGATATTTTTGATCTCCCTATTGGATGTCTCCACTTGGCCACTTGTTTGGGGGTGATAGGGGGTGGCAATCTTATGAGTGATCCCATATTTCCCGAGAAGAGTTCGAAATTGGACATGAGTGAAATGAGAACCTCTATCACTAATGATCCCCCTCGGACACCCGAACCTTGAAAATATATTCTTTCGGACAAACTTCATGACAACGTTGTGATCATTGGTTCGGGTGGCAATGGCTTCAATCCACTTAGACACATAGTCGACCGCTACAAGTATGTACTCATGTCCGAATGATGGCGGAAAGGGGCCCATAAAATCAATTCCCCAAACATGAAAGATTTTAACCACTAGAATGGGGTTAAGTGGCATCATATCTCGTTTGCTTATGTTCCCCACAGCTTGACACCTAAGACAAATCTTGCTAAATTCATAGGCATCTTTGAAGAGAGTGGGCCAGAAAAATCCACTTTGCAACACTTTGGTACCTGTTTTCTTTCCCGAGAAATGTCCCCCACAAGCTAGAGTGTGACAAAAGTTCAGAACACTTTGGTGTTCCTCCTCGGGGACACACCTCCTAATTATTTGATCCGGACCATCATGGAATAATTTGGGGTCCTCCCAAAAGTAGTGCTTAACCTTTGAAAAGAATCGATCCTTCTCCTGCCTAGACCACCCTCCTGGAATCTGTCTTACCGCCAGGTAATTGACTATGTGAACGTACCAGGGGGTTGAGTTGTGAGAGATGGAAAGAATTTACTCATCAGGGAAGGAATCAGACATAGGAGCACTTTCAGGAATCACAATCCTAGACAAGTGATCAGCAACAACATTCCCTAACCCCTTTTTGTCCTTGATCTCTAGATCAAATTCTTGTAGCAAGAGAATCCATCTAATCAAACGGGGTTTAGCATCCTTCTTGGTGAGCAGGTATTTCAATGCAGCGTGATCCGAATAAACAATGACTTTGGCCCCCAAAAGATATGAGCGAAATTTTTCTAGGGCAAATACAACAGCTAGAAGTTCTTTCTCTGTGGTGGTATAATTCAATTGAGCATCGGCGAGGGTGCGACTCGCATAATAAATTACCACAGGTTTCTTGTCAATTCTCTGGCCTAAGACAGCTCCTATGGCATAGTCAGATGCATCGCACATGATTTCAAATGGGAGCGACCAATCAGGAGACTGTAGGATTGGGGTTTGAGTGAGGGCCGCTTTAAGAGAGTGAAAAGCCTCAAGACAAGACTCATCTAGTTGGAATGGAGTGTCCTTGGCTAGGAGCTTAGTGAGCGGACGAGTAATGGTAGAGAAGTTCTGAATGAATCTTCTATAAAAACCCGCATGACCAAGAAAAGAGCGGATTTGCTTGACAGACGAAGGGGCAGGAAGATTGGAAATCAGATCAACCTTAGCTTTGTCTACCTCTATTCCCTTTTCAGAAATAACATGGCCCAACACAATGCCTTCTCTTACCATAAAGTGACTTTTCTCCCAGCTTAACACAAGGTTGGATTTAATGCATCGTGCCAGCACCTTCTGCAAATTCTCCAAACAACAATCAAATGAGTCACCGAAAACTGAGAAGTCATCCATAAAAATTTCTAAAAAATCCCCCACCATTTCAGAAAAGATTGCCATCATACACCGCTGAAAGGTGGCAGGGGCATTACAAAGCCCAAACGGCATTCTTCTAAATGCAAACGTGCCATACGGACACGTGAATGTAGTCTTTTCCTGATCTTCCGGGTAGATAGCAACCTGATTATACCCGGAGTATCCATCCAAAAAGTAAAAATATCTTTGCCCAGTCAATTTTTTCAAAATCTGATCTATAAACGGGAGAGGAAAATGATCTCTCTTTGTCATTGAGTTCAATTTTCTGTAATCAATACAGACTCTCCACCCCGTTTGTAGTCTTATCGGCACCTCTTCACCCTTCTCATTTTGAATCACGGTCAGCCCGGATTTCTTTGGAACAACTTGTGTAGGACTGACCGTCTTGCTATCAGAGATGGGATATATAATTCTGGCATCTAACCACTCCACCACCTCTTGTTTAACCACCTCTTTCATGTTCGGATTCAACCGGCGTTGCATCTCCCTGCTCGGTTTGGCATTGTCCTCTAAATAGATATGGTGCATACAAACATCCAGACTGATCCCCTTGAGATCCGCCACCGACCAACCTATTATCCCCCTATGCTCCTTAAGAATAGTTAAGAGTTGGGATTCCTGAGCAGAAGTGAGATTGGAGACAATGATGACAGGTAGAGTGTGGTTAGGTCCCAAATATGCATATTTAAGGGAGTCTGGCAGAGGTTTCAATTCAAGAGTAGGCGGATGATCCAGAGATGGAAGAGTAGGTTCGGATTGTAATGGAGGAAGTGACTCCACCCTAGATCAGGGTGCAGAAGAGAGAGGAGAATCCTGAAGCATGCTACCCTCTTCTAGGGTGTCCTCATTATTATCCGGAATCACATCCTTAAAGACATCAATGACATTGTATTCATCTCCTTGATCCAGATACTGAGAAGCATTAAAAATATTCAGAGAAACTTTTTCGTCTCCAAATGATATATCCATCATTCCCGTGACACAGTTGATGTTGGCCTTAGCAGTTGCTAGAAAAGGACGTCCCAAAATAATAGGTGTGTGCTTTAAATCCTGGGATGAGGCCATATCAAGAATGAGAAAATCCACCGAAAAATAATATTCATGCACTTTAACAATGACATCCTCCAACAGACCCCTTGGTGTTTTAACCGACCTATCTGCCAATTGGAGGATGATTGAAGTGGGTTTTAACTCCCCTAGATCAAACTGTTCATAGATAAAGGTGGGTAAAAGATTCACGCTAGCACCTAAGTCTAGCAATACTCGATCAAAAGTGACTCCACCTATATCACATGAGATTAAAGGGGCTCCGGGGTCCTTCAATTTTTTTGGAAAATGATTCATCAAAACAGCACTCACATCCTCAGACAAGTGGATCTTTTGAGTCACCGCCCTTGGCTCCCTCTTTGGAGTACAAAGCTCTTTCAAAAACTTTGCATATGCCGGCACATGCTTGATTGCATCCAAGAGTGGAATATTGATATTCACTTGTTTAAACAATTCCATTAATTCTTCCTGTTGTACCGATGGTTTCTTGTGAGCTTTCGACTTTAGAGCATCGGGAAAAGGGATCTTAGGCACATATTCTTGGGGTCCTTCATCAACTTTCGCCTTCCCTTTATCCAGCTTCTTCTCTCCACCCTCTGCCTTTTTCTTCTCTTGCACAATCACATGCTCCTCATCCTCACTATTACTCTCCTTGTGGGCGTCTTGGCCCGAACTACTACCCACATCCTTAGCCTGATAAGGATCATTAGGAATTTTCCCGCTCCTAAGGGTGGAGATGGCTTTGGCATTCTCAAACTGAGGACCTATAGGAGGGGGCGACTGAGGTTGATTGGGCTGATTGGGTTGAGGAAGAATGGGAGCTCTTAGAGGGAAGCTTGGAGGTTGTTGATTGCGGGGGTTAGCAATAGGCTGACTTGGTAATTGGCCCATTTCCCTTCTCATGGTGGCTTCAGCCAATTGGCCTAATTGGGTTTCCAACTTAGAGATAGTTTGCTGGTGGGCTTGAAGGGTCTGTTGGAAAGATTGACTTTGGTCTTGAATGGTTTGTTGGAAGGATTGATTTTGGGCCAGAATTAGTTGTTGTAATTGATGGAATCTATCATCAGTTTGGGAGTCCTGGTGGTGATGCAGAGGAGGTTGATAGGTTTGTTGAGAATTGGAAGACTGCCCGTAATTGGGCTGAGGAGGTTGGTATGGGGCCCGACCCTGGTTGAATCGGGGAAGTGGTTGTTGGGCTTGCGATCCTCGACCATAAGCATTTCCTTGAAATGGTGGCTGAGTTTGGAATTGGTGTTGGATGGGTGGTTTGCATGCTTGAGACGTAGAGGGGATGATGGGCTGATTTGGAGCTTGTTGATTTCTCCAATTGAAATTTGGGTGATTCCTCCAGCCCGGATTATATGTGTTAGAAAATGGGTCATAGTTGGGCTTAGAGAACCCTTGGGCTGCTTGGACATGCTCCTGTATAAAAGGTGGTAACTGGGCTATTGTTGGGCAATCGGACACATGATGGTCCGAGCTAGCACATAAAGCACACACCTCATGGTGTGTTGGGTCTGGGTATGGGTTGGACGTAGATAGGATAGTGGTTTCTTGTTTGTTTTGGGCCAAGAGCTGGTCTAATTTGTGGGCTAGCATATCAACATGTTCTAGCTTTTGGGCCATGATGTCCACCTTGTCCAATTTTTGATGGATGAAATTCACATCCACTCTAACTTCAGGTTCCACACGATACATCCTGACCCGTTTAGAGGGCCCAATGGTTCTCTCATATGAGGATAAGGAAACATGGTTGATTGAATTCTCGCTCAACATTTCAAATAAAGCATAGGCCTCATCCTCACTCTTACTCATAAAGGCCCCACCACATGATGCATCAACAATCTGCCTAATTTGATCATCTAGGCCCTCATAGAAAGCTTGCACTATTTACCATTTGGAGAGTCCATGATGTGGGCATTTTCTGAGGAGTTCCTTTAATCTCTCCCATGATTCATGTATTTGTTCATTTGGGAGTTGCGCGAATCCTGTGATTACACGTCTCATGGTGTTGGTTCTACCGATGGGGTAAAACTTCTTAAGGAACTCATGCTGCATATCTGCCCATGTGCCAATATGTTTCCCTAAGGTCCCTAGCCAGTATTTGGCTTTGTCCTTAAGTGAGAAAGAGAATAAGGTCAGGCGGAGAGCATCATCTGTGAAATTTTGAATTTTCACAGTGGAACAAATTTCTAGAAATTCATCCAGATGTTTATAGGGATCTTCATTGGTCTTCCCATAAAAGGATGGGAGCATCTGAATGGTGCTAGATTTGATCTCATAGTGCAAAGCAGGGACATTAGGCAGTTGGATACAAGTGGATGGCTGATAATTCGAAGGAATGAAATATTCCTTCATCTGTTTGGGCACCTCTAATTGGTGTTGTTCAGCCATAGGTTGGGTTTGATTTTGAGCTGGATTAAAAATGAATCGCTCAATCTCACTAATGGGCTCAACTAAGTCAAGGTGTTGAGATCTTCTCCCTTGCATAAACCAAGGTTAAAGATGAGAGATGAGAGAATTATTTTATGATGATTTTTTATATTTTTTTTATTATTTTTTTGACTCAAATAAGGATGAAGAGAGATAAGAGAAGATTTTTTTTATTTTTTATTTTATTATTATTTTTATGCAAACACAAACAAGTTGTCACACAAATTACTTAATGCCCTAGATGTGACATAAACCTACAAATTAGGTTTCACAAAATGGCTAAGTGAAACTTAAGTTCACCCTCAATATTTTCACCGGCAAGGTAAGGGGTGGGGTAGTGGGAGGTTCCCCCTACTTTCGTAGGGACCTAATTATGCCAAACCACTAGCCCGCTTAAGGCGTTTGCCGTCCGACCGTCTTGCCTTAGGCACTGGTTTTCATAAGAGGGTAAACCCAAATAACACAAGAACCACAGTGTGAACCTAGGGCTAATGTCTACTGGATTTTATTTAAGGTCTAGGTGATATAAAGATGCATGGGAATTGTGGTTTGTGGGCTAAGGAAGGGTGATGAAATCCCCACCTTATCTTGCTTATGGGTATTGCCCTTAGAATATTTTAGAAATGATATGCAACAAATCAAGTTCAAACAAGGGGTTCTATGCAAGCATGGAAATGCATGAGCATGCTTTTGAAAAAAAATAGAGTACTCACCTTGCCTCCCGCAATCTTCAATAATGTAATTAACAATAATTAAACAACAAGGAAAAATAAATTATATCCTCAATGATGCATGACCTAAAAGATGGAAGTGTGGGTTCTACTCTTACAATGAAGATTTTTATTGAAGTTCAAGTGATGATTTTTTTTATTTTTATTTAGTGAACCTTTCTAACCACAAGATATGAAATGTAGAGAAATGAAATTAAAATGAAGGAGGAAAAGTTTGGATACTTACTTGAAAAGTGTTCCCTCGTTCTTTTTTTTCTTTTTTTTTTGAAATGAAATGACAAAAAGACTAAGGAAAGGGAGGAGAGCTTACCTCTTAACTGTTTCTTTTTTTTTCTTTTTCTTTTTTTTTTTTGATTTTTTAGCTTCGATTCTTGAAGTGTGTTCCTTCGTTCTCTTTTTTTTTTCACCTATAGAAATAAGAAAAAGACAGAGATATTAGTACACTTATAAACACAAGGAAAATAAAGTTCTTAAATCAAAAATCATCATTCTTCCCCGGCAACGACGCCAAAAATTGATAACGCAAAAGTTCGTCGTTTAAAACATACGTATCAATCTTAAAATTTCCAACTCGCACTAGATGAAGGTAAGATGTAATAAGGTGGCGAGAAGGGTCGAATCCACAGAGAAGAAGAGATTTTTAAAGTTAAAAACCTTGGAGTCCTTTAGAAAACACTTGTGATTTTATTTTGTTTAAAGAAAATAGTGAAATGAAGAACAAACCAAACACTTAATTAAAAACACCTATGACTATGCGCCTATGCTATAGAAAATAATTGCATGAAGTGGAAAGAAGAGATAGAATAAAGAGGTAGAGATGGAAGAAGATCAAGAACTAGATCAAGAGAACAACTTTCATTAACTTAAAAGAAAGAGTACATGAAATGTGAAACAAGTTTACACTAATGACACAATGAGATTACAATGAAGTGAAATAAAACTAAAGCAATAACAAAAAGAGGAGCCTAAGGTGTGAAGATGGTAGTAGCAATAGTGATGACGCCGTCGTCTCCTCATCGTCGAGCCTTGGAGAGGATCGCTCCGTCTTGAAAGAGATCGCCGTGGAAAGAGGTGGATGAAGAAGCCGTCGCCGTCCACGTCACAAGCCTTGGAACGTCGCCCGTCTTGATATGCACGCCGCCATGAAAGGGGAGTTGTGGAGGATAAACTTTGGAGAGAAATATAGAGAGGAATGTGGAAGGGTTTGTGTGGAGATGAAGAAAGAAGAAGATGAGAGAGTAAAACAGTGAGAAAATAAATATAACTCATAAACAAAGAAGAATTGGAGGATGTGATAGAAGAAGAAAATCTAGATATACATAAGAGGAAGAACTTTGATGAAGAACTCAGAGAGAAAAGAAGAGTGGAAGGACTTCAAAACTGAGAAATAACAAAAGCTAGAACCTCGGATGAACAGTGAAATCACAGGACAGCACAGTAAAAAATATGAAATAGATTGAAAATCAGAATGAATTAGAAGATAGTGCAGAAGAAGAAGTTGTAGAGAACGTAAAAATAAAAAACTTTCATGAAGACAGCAAGAGACGAAAATGACTAGAAGGGGGAGAAATATGAGAAAGAACAGAGAGAAACATGGGTTTGCAGATGAACATGACAGCACAGTGAAAAATACGAAATAGCTTAAAAACTAGAAGGAACTAGAAGATGCTCCAGAAGAAGAAGTTGTAGAGAACTTAAAAATAAAGAACTTTGATGAAGAGTGCATGAGCTGAAAACGAACTTACAAGGGAGAACTCGGAGGCCTAAGGTTGGGAGAGAAATTGTCAAAAGAAGAACACCCTTCTCCTTCTTGTCATGAGCTATTTATAGAAAAAGTTGGATAGATGGAGGGTGGAGATTGTATCAAAGGAGGTGGATGGATAGGATTTAAGTAGAATATGATGCATGGGGAAGAGAAAAAGTAGGTGAGTACACCCTCCTTGGGATTTGGACAACCCCCTTCCCAAGGCTCATCATTCCTCTCCTTTATTTCAAACTTTTAATTCAATTTTCCCTCCAACCGAAATATGTGTTTCTTTTCTTCAATTTCAAAGTTTTGAAATTTCTTTTCCCTCCAATCAAAATATGTGCTTTTGACTTGGTCAAAGTAGTGGTGACAGTTTTGCCCTCAGCTTCTTTTGTAATTACCTTTGGTGTCCTACACACACATAATTGCACTTTAGTCCATAAAAATTATCATAATGTGCACATAAGTCTTAAATGCTCATGATTAATTATGCAATGGAGAATTAATGCTCATGGCCCTCAACTTTAATTCATTAAATAATATCACCAAATTAAGTAATTTACGTGAAATACTTAATTTACATGTAAAGTTGAGATTAATGATGGGACATGTATAATTATCTAATTATATGCACATAAAACGGTGTACATGTGATGAATTATCATCGAAAATGAACACTTATCAGTGAGCAAGGGCCACCCCCCCCCCACCCCTTCCTTAGCCCTCTCCCCCTCCAGCTCCGGCGAGTAGGGGCCTCCACAATAGCCCGTAGCATGGTGACTTAATTGTACATTGTAGTAAAAAATCTTTGCTTTTTACGTGGACTTAATTTTCAAACATTTTCGTTAGCAGTTTGACTATCTCATTTTCCATGGATTGCTAAGATAAAGACTTCTTCTGATAATTGATCTATAATTAAAATTTTAAGAGATTTTACATGTAAACTATTATTAGAAAAAAAAATAAAAAGTTAACGGTCCTATAGTTGTATGTACACACATATTATTAAAACTGCCCATACTGTAAAGAAAATAATTATCTTTTCGGACATGTTCAAGTGTTCTTTTTAAGGTTATATATCTATCGATCTATCCATAACGTCTCCGAATAAATCGAAACAGTTGCAGTTATAAACTTGTTATAACTTCATTACAACTTAAAAAGACAAACATAACCTCTAACATTAAAAGAATTTTCAGTTTCTTAATATTTATTAACATTTTTTGGAACATATTTTACTTGGGACTGGAAGTGCATAATCTCAACCATTTATAAATGTTCGGGATGTTCTAACAATTCATGAAAGTTAGGTGTGGGGGTGTATGTACAAAACTCTCTCTTTTATATTTATGGTGCAAATTGGACAAACATGATACTATGATAGAAGACAGGAACATCACGTTAGATGTTGCCAGTCCTAGTTTTAAATTTGACAAAAAAAAGTATAATAATTAAGTGAGGTGTCTAGAGATGTGATTACGTAGCATTTGTAAAGGTATTGCAATTGTCATTTTTTGTTTTTTGCTTTGTGTCGTTAGAACCTTTATGTGAGGAGGTCTTGTGTTCAAACCTCACACGTTTTGCTTTTGTGCGAGAACGGGACTTGAAAGTTAGGCCCTTTTGGATAAGTGGGTGGGGGTAGATTAATTGACTCCGAAGGGTCGATTAAATCATCCGAGATTGATTAGATATATTTATGTGAAAGGGAGATGGGGTCCACCGTAACCGCGGACGACTTATCCACCGACAGTCATCCAACCAAGTCACTCTCAGAGCGGCCCTTAGAGATTTGCCGAGGCCTACGTCTGAGTGCACTTGGTAGGTGCACAGGGCCATAGCACCTCCGGATCCACGTTAAGTAGTCGTCTGATAGACAAAAGCTATCACATGTGTAGACAAACTCGTTACAACCGTGCGAAAAAAAATCCCCTCAATTATTTGGGGGAAATGCTAGAGTAGTCGGTGAGAATTTTTAAATTATTTGAGAAAATACTCGGGCTGACTTGATCGCCTTCCACTTCACTCGACAGAATTTTTTTCCCCGTCTCGACATCCTCCCACTTTGACGGTGATTTCTTCTCCCACTCCTATGCCCCTCCACTCCGGTAGCCCACCTAGATGCCCCGTGCGCCTCACCCTTGACTGCTCTCCACCACGGGTGACAACGTCTCTTTTGATCGGATGATCACTGTCAGTGTGGGATCTTCGTCGGAACACATCTAAAAGATAGCATAGAAGGATATATATAGAGAGAGAGAGAAGAGTGACTAGTCGACTAGATCACGTCTCAATTTTCAGTGGATCTACGTAGATTCACCCGAATCATCCTGACTCGGATCGGGTAGACTAGGATTCCAATAATATTAAGCCTTTGTTTACCGATGAGTCCCACTTCCCATGGTAGTAGCTCGGCCAAATGCATTTGGGTTCTCGCACAGTGGACTCAATATTGATATTCTGACAATTAATTAGGTGCTTGCTTGTCACATCAACTCGATAAAGTTAACTTTTAGTGCAGGAGGGAGATAGAGGTTTTCGAATATTATTATAATATTCTGATAACTTAGGTACTCGTCACATCAACTAGACGAGCTAAGTGGTTCAGGAAGAACGTGGAGGGGTTTGTCGCCCAATGGAATGGACAACCTGAATGCTCAGCGTGGCACCGCGGCAGGCCGCGTCTGTCGAAGGAGATAAGTGCGGATTGGATCTGCCAATGGTAGCAGCTCCACGGCAAAGCTTTCGTTCTCAACATGTCTGGATGCAATCGTCTAGATTTGGTCCACTGGATTCTCTCTCCATTGTCTTTTAAACATGTCATGGTTGATGAAGATGTATGAAAAGAAAAAAAAATGCCCCAAAAAAGGAGTATGATATTACAAGAGAGAGCAACCAGAACTGTAGCTCTCCCTCATATCTGAGCTAATTATTAATTATGAGACGAAGACATAAAAGAAGAATCTGTAAAAATGGACACACGATCTGATCACATTCACGCTTCTCAGGGGGCCGGGGCGGTCTGATGCACATAAATTTTGAAATCCAATATAATTTATCACATCTCTGCTCTATAATCACGAATCAAAGATGCAATGTGATCTGTGTTTAGGTGAGATCCAATTAGTCCTTTTTTTTATTGAAAAACGAATATCCGAATAGTCCTATCACATGACTTTCATATCCATACAGAAAAAAAAACAAGTGGACAAGGGGGGAGCAAAGCCTTTTCTGCCATGTTCAGAGGGGGTCACTTTATCTGGAGACTTCTCTGGTTTACACGCCCATGACAATTTTACCAGATGGTGAATGACTCATGTTCCCACCAGTGGACAGAGAGGCCAATTAGCTTTTTCTGCCACCGTTCAGTGGTCACTTTGTCTAGTAGCGCTTTTTTTGATTTGTGAACCGGGAAGCCTTGGGCATGGGATGCTTGAGGTCGGTGGCACTGAGTTTAAGGCAAGAGCTGAAGGTTATGTTTGCTAGCTGGGCGGTGCCAATTGGAGAAGCCCTTTCGCCGTCAAAGATGAGTTCACGGCGTGATTTCATATGGCCCGGTGAACCGCTGTGCAAAGAAGAAAGAATAGATTGTCTCTGGTGTGCTGATCGGCAGTGGGGGGGAGGATCCACCTGTGGATCTAATCTTGTGGGGAACCAGGGAAGAGCTCCAAGCGAACCGTGAAGAGCAGAAGTAAAAGCTAGACGACCGTCTTGGGGAAATTGCAATGGAGGAAGAGGTGAGAGTCTGTCTCTAGTTTCGTGCTACACATCGGACAGGTGAGATCGATGGCCGGAGTGTGGTGAGCTCTTCGGGCACTCACCGGAAGTGTCCCAATTAAGCATCTCCAGAGGAAAATGAGAGCATTTGGTGGGATTGGGCCAGTGAGGGTGGGTGTCCACAAGAGTCTCCAAATAGGGCTGACAGGTGGAGGGAGGGCATTGGGTTGAGGCCAGCAGATGATATGCAGATTTAGTCATTAGGTCACCAGACTGGGTGAACTTTCATATATATGATGTTATTATGGGAATATGAAGGATAGTTAGGATAGGGTGATGGCTATGATGTTGTCTGAGACATTGGGGGGGGAGAGGATGACATATATAAATGAGGGAGGTGCCCCAAGCTATACCAACGGAAGATCTTTCGCTAGCTAGGGTGGGGGTGGGGGTGGGGTGGGGGGGAGGAGACTTAGGGAGGAAGGTGGATAGTTTAGGATCCAATTGTGGTGCCAAATATAAATCGTGTCACCTGCCGACAGTCTAGAAGTAGTCTCGCCACATATGTTGCCTGACTTGTAGAATTCTCTTTCAAATCTTGGACTGAGAATGTCTTAGTTGAGCAGTCCAAAAAGTATGATTCTTGAGGTGTTTTGCAAAGTGCAATCCAACCCATAAGGAGTGAGGACTCTTGATAAAGCGCCAACCAAACTTCATGATTAGAGGAGTGTCAGTTGTTCCCAAATCTCTAATGCCTAATCCCCCTACTCTCTTGGGTTGTTGTGTCTTGCACCAAATTAGGTTGCAAGAGTGGTGATCTCCAATGGAGTAACCCCACCAAGAATCTGATCTGGATGCTAGAGAGTTTATTGCAAATTTATTTTGTGCCTCTTTGATAATCGAATTGTCGGATGTATGTCGGGTGGAGGGCGCGGCAGACCCACCCCCTCACACACATCCTCTTGTTCGGACTTGTTCGACCCCGGAGGACGAATAGTCTTGTCCCGCCCGGTTATCACGCATGGCCTTTGAGAACTTGATAGATGCCATGATGAAGACTGGAATGGCTTGAGTATTGGCCTGCTCTAGTGAGGGTCTTGGCCTTTCAGTCTCGGAGCTTGTATATAGGTATCTTTCCTTCGTGAATTATAAGGAGGTTGTCATGGATCTCTCATGGACTACGGGGACGACTCTGAGATATGTGTCCTGCTTATTCATGAGACGGACTCTCGGGAGGTTACGGATCGAAACTATCAAGTCTATCTTGATATGTTTTATGAAAATGATGACAGATTTCTCATAGTTAACCGGTTGGTCTGACCAAGAGCAAAAAATGGAGATGGATTGTAAATAGGTAGACAATTCCTCCACGTAGTTCCTCAATGTTATCGGCAAGGAGGAGATGAAACATGGGTGGAGCCTCGCTGTTAATCTTGATCCCTCCAATGACCTTTGGGTCCACTTGATGCTAAATCATACGGTTGAGAACATTTATGCAAAATATGAATATCTGGAGGTTTCCCAAGTTTACACTCTCGTTTTACCCAACGGTGAATGCATGGAGACGTTTCGAGAAAAAAAAATAGAAAAGCGCACAGAGGTTCATATAAAATGGATCTTCTGATAAATATTCCCATGAATGAGTCCACCAAATGATAAGGTCACATATACAAATTGCAAAAACAATATCTTGAGATGGCTTTCCTATAAATACCTTACCCTCTTGTCCTCTCTATATAAGCCAGCACCACTCCACCTCCTTCCGTCCCGTGTAGTGTTAACACCGTGCAAGCAGTAGCATCCTCCCTTCCTCCTCCTACCTCCTGCCAGCGTTGTCTATGGCGCGCGTCCGGGCTTTCCCTGCCGTCTTCCTCTTCGTCCTGCTTCTCGTTGCCACCGGTAAACCTCCCTCCTCGCTGCTCCGTGGCTTCTCTCACGTACCTCCTCAAGTAGTGGGCTCCGATCCCTCCATCTCTTTTATCCACTCTGTAGTGTAGTCTTGCTTTCCATTTACTGTTTTTTTAGCCCCTTCTTCTTGTTTTATTCCTAACTAAAATGTGGGTTGCGGGTGGTGGTGGGGACTGTTGGATGGGTGGTGAACAGGGGAGATGATGGGGACGACCAGGGTGGCGGAGGCGAGGAACTGCGAGACGCCGAGCTACAAGTTCAAGGGACTCTGCTTAAGCGACCGCAACTGCGCCAGCGTCTGCAACACCGAGGGCTTCCCGAATGGAGACTGCCATGGCTTCCGCCGCCGCTGCATCTGCAGCAGGCCCTGCTGAAATCTATTCAGCCGGGCGGGGTGCACCAGGCAGGGATGGTGGCCCTGCAGCAGCTGCGTGGCCTCCCCTTCTCATATATGTCTCTCCCTCTCTAGATATATTGTGGTACGTCAGGGTGAAATAAGTGTGTTTTATCACATTTCGCTCTTCCACGTATGCAGTCATCAGGCGATGACGGCCAACTGCGGGCTATCTGAGAAGTTGGTTCCGCTATGTAATGTTGTTCTCTTTTTTTGATTAAGCAAGTGTTCTTTCCTTTCTAAAAAATTATTATCTTTAAATTGGATGATAAAAAAAGAGTATGATAAAAAGCATGTGATCCACGTACGAAAGAGGTCGTCAAATCGCAGTTGGTCCAGACAGATCTAATATGACTCGATCCAGTGTAATAATGAGAATGAGTAGACACATGTCGGATCCATCGTGAATACCCCAGAGGCCTAATTCAAATGCCAAGGTAATGGGTCTCAGGGCCCGTTATTCTTGGAACCCAGTTTAGTTTGTAGTAAGTCGGGTCATGAAAGCTAGATTTAAGGAGAAGCACTCTGTCACTGACGTATAGGCTTGAGAATGATTTGGAGAATGAATCACATTCCGGGTCATTATCAATCAAGATTGCCTCTCCAATTAATTACCATCTGCCATTTGTGTCTTCTAATTAATTAAAATACATGAATGACGAGGTATCCTCAATGTCACGAAAGACTCGGTGATTAGTTGAGGAAAGGCTTTGATATTTATGGAAGGATATATACATGATATAAGAAGACAAACCATGCTAATCAAACGAGATATGTAAAAATCAACCTAAAAATTCTGTGTTTTAATTAGAGTACGCGCTCTTCCTATATCTCTTGTGATATATTTGAGCATATATCAAACCATTCTCCCTCGAGATAACACTGGCGGCTTCCCGATTATTCTCTAGTTGCGTGTGAATGACAAGATGGCTATATTAGCTATCTAATCTATCGTCATCCAAAGATATGAGGGATAAACAGTTTGAATCATCTGACCTGCGGGTTTTTTTTGTTTCCATGCGGCCCATTTTCGGTGACTTTTATTTTCAACACCGAGGGAGGAAATGTTCTTCATTAGTACATCGGACTGGAATAGAAATAGGAGTTTGATGATCTCCAGAGCAAGAAAATGATGTAGGTGAGTATTGTAGTCGGCCATGGAATGCTAGCCGATCGAGTGTGCCTGAGGTTTAGGAGATAGATGAGGATGGTATGAGTCTTAGTCCTACAAGGTCAGAGTCGTTAGGGCCATACTGAGTTATTGATGGAAAGGTTCTCCGACGGTCAAATCAGTTCTAGCACTAGCAGACGACGGAGATGAGTGTTAAATATTTTTCACGTGATATCAATACTTAGTTGGCCACTCTTGACCTTACAGGGGGTCTCTTCTCCTACTAAATTAGTTCAGTCTTCTATATAAGACTAAGACTCATACTTGGGCCGTCAGGTCGGGCTTGGGTGGCAGATTGAGCAGGCTCTTGGCTCGGCCATGGTTCGGCTTCGTGGGCCATTTGGCCCACTGTCGAGCCATTCAACTTACTGCCTCACCATTGGCATTTTACTCTTTGGTCAGGTTGAGACAATTGGGGTGGCCGAAGAGTAGTAGAGCCTTCTTGGAGGCACCTGACTATCAAAAGTCGGCTCATTCGTCGTCTGCCGAGGGGATCATGCACACGTATGGCCTCATTAATGGCGCCTTGTATCGTATTCACACATTGTCTTTTAAAATCTCGACACTTGTCGGGTGGAGGTATAGGCGTGGGCTATTTGAGTTTTTCAACCCGATGCAAGAGTAGAAGCGGTTGGCTCGAGAGTTGATGTGCGAGCCATGCATTCAGATCAGGTGATCGTCGCTTATAGCTAGCTCCCAAGTGCCCGATTGCCATCCAGTGGTCCTTCCCCACTGCTTTGACAAGTCAACCAGCTCCTCCTAGGCGTGTTTGGAAACGTGTGCTCAACTGACGCTTCTTCGTCCCAAGGGGTTTTAACACATTGCCCTCGTATGTGTCGGCCTCTTAATTAGTCCTGTAACAGGCTTCTTTCATAAGCGAATAAAAGAGGAATAAGAAGTCTTAATTTGAAGAATAAAAAAAAAAGATAGTTTGATAAGGCGGGTAAATTTTTTTACCCCTAACTCGAGTTTTTTTGAAATAATTAATTTTAACTAAAAGATAAAATTAGTTATTCTATCTTATCTCGGATACGTATCAAAATAAAAAAGTGAAATAATAATAATAATTTATCTGAATTTAAGTTAAGCCGATTTTTCCTATTCTATTACCAAAGAGGCCATGCTCAACTTCTAAGTTAGATAACTATTATTGTCTCGTTGAGTACGAAAGTTTTCCACTTTTCCTAGTCCAGGTTTGACAGCTGGAGCAGTATGTTTTTATGTTTTTGTTATCTAGCTATCTCTTTGGGTCAGTGACATAGATGACTCTATAGTCGGCCACGGACTGACAGTCAAGTGCGTTGAAGGCTTAGGAGAGACGTGAGAGTGGTACGAGTCCGAGTCCGAGTCCTATACGATCAAAGCCATTAGGAGGCATCGAGTGATCGGGGAAAAGATCCTTCGACATTTTCTTGTTTGATATGACAGGAATATCCCCCGTCTCAACCTCTTTTCTTATTTGATAAGATTAAAATCCACGGGAATAAGGGAGTTATGGAGAATAGGGTTATCCCTAAAAACGAGATTAAGACCGGAGATTTAGATGGAACGACTTATTCCTACCTTCTTATCCCCATTTTCTCTCTCTATTATTAGTGATAATTAATCTTATTAGTATTAATTAATATTATTAGTGTTAAGTAATCATGTTAATTAATCTCATTAATGTTAATTAATAAATATATTATTTAATTATCATAAAGTAATTAATTATAATGGTACTACTTAATCTTTTTAGTGCTAAGTAATATTATTAGTGCTAATTAATAAATATATTATTTAATTATCATTAAATAATTAATTATTATAGTGATGCTTAATCTTGTTATGATAATTAATGTCATTAGTGATAATTAATTATGCTAATTAATGTTATTACTACTAAATAATTATACAAATTAATCTTATTTATGTTAATTAATAAATATTTTACATAATTGTCATTAAATAATTAATTATAATCACCTCATTATTACTAATGAAAAATTAATCATGTTAGAATTAACAATATTAGTGGTAATCATGATAATAAAGAATAAGCATATTAAATAAAATAAATAATATTAATATTAATTATGATCATTAAAAAATATTAACACTAATCATAATCAATAAGAAGGGCAAAGTAATATTTTTTAATATTTATTCTCATTTGTATTTATATTTTTTATCAAATAAATAATAAATATATTAATATGTTTATTCCTTGTACATCAAATGTATATGAGAATAAATGCGGATTGGATCTGCCGACGGTGGTAGCAGCTCCACGGCAAACAAGCACGACAAAGCTTTCTTTCTCAACATGTCTGGATGCAATCGTCTAGATTTGGTCCACTGGATTCTCTCCATTAATTGTCTTTTAATGTCATGGTTGATGAAGATGTGTGAAAAGAAAAAAAAAAGCCCCAAAAAAGGAGTATGATATTACAAGAGAGAGCAACCAGAACTGTAGCTCTCCCTCATATCTGAGCTAATTATTAATTATGAGACGAAGACATAAAAGAAGAATCTGTAAAAATGGATACACGATCTGATCACATTCACGCTTCTCAGGGGGCCGGGGCGGTCGGATGCACATAAATTTTGAAACCCAATATAATTTATCACATCTCTGCTCTATAATCACGAATCAAAGATGCAATGTGATCTGTGTTTAGGTGAGATCCAATTAGTCCTTTTTTTTATTGAAAAACGAATATCCGAATAGTCCTATCACATGACTTTCATATCCATACAGAAAAAAAAACAAGTGGACAAGGGGGGAGCAAAGCCTTTTCTGCCATGTTCAGAGGGGGTCACTTTATCTGGAGACTTCTCTGGTTTACACGCCCATGACAATTTTACCAGATGGTGAATGACTCATGTTCCCACCAGTGGACAGAGAGGCCAATTAGCTTTTTCTGCCACCGTTCAGTGGTCACTTGATCTAGTAGCTTCTTTTTTGTTCTTTTTTTGAAATGGAGCCCAGGGTTCAAAGTAGCCTGTCATTACTCAAAAGATGCAGCATGCAGCATGCAGCATGCAGCATGCAGCATGGAAAGAACATATCTCCCAGATCATAGATCATATTACAGGAATATGATTTAGCAAAGAAAGGCAAAAACATGAGCCGCCCTATTGCCTTGGTGAGGAATGGCCCCAAGAGAAATGTGTGGAAACAAAGACAGCAAATATCTGCAGTCTAGGACCAGATATGAGAGTTTCCGACGTGGTCGGATGTGAACATTGATTGAGGACCCAGGTTGCTTCAGCATCACCCTCCACTGTTTTAGGAGGCCGCAAAGAAGAGGCAAGGGTGATACGTGCTCGCAGCTAGCGCTAGGCCTTCTACGATAGGTGGGTCGTTGGAGTAGGTGCTGTTCGCCAAGCATCTCACTTTGAAATCTCACGGTGATCCCTGCAGACAATGCCAACAACATTGCCCTCCCCTACTAACGTTGCAGCGTCGACATTGATTTTGAGTGAGCCCAAGATTGGAGCAATCCATCTGCAGAGAACCGGGAAGCCTTGGGCATGGGATGCTTGAGGTCGGTGGCACTGAGTTTAAGGCAAGAGCTGAAGGTTATGTTTGCTAGCTGGGCGGTGCCAATTGGAGAAGCCCTTTTGCCGTCAAAGATGAGTTCACAGCGTGATTTCATATGGCCCGGTGAACCGCTGTGCAAAGAAGAAAGAATAGATTGTCTCTGGTGTGCTGATCGGCAGTGGGGGGGAGGATCCACCTGTGGATCTAATCTCGTGGGGAACCAGGGAAGAGCTCCAAGCGAACCGTGAAGAGCAGAAGTAAAAGCTAGACGACCGTGTTGGCGAAATTGCAATGGAGGAAGAGGTGGGAGTCTGTCTCTAGTTTCGTGCTACACATCGGACAGGTGAGATCGATGGCCGGAGTATGGTGAGCTCTTCGGGCATTCACCGGAAGTGTCCCAATTAAGCATCTCCAGAGGAAAATGCGAGCATTTGGTGGGATTGGGCCAGTGAGGGTGGGTGTCCACAAGAGTCTCCAAATAGGGCTGACAGGCGGAGGGAGGGCATTGGGTTGAGGCCAGCAGATGATATGCAGATTTAGTCATTAGGTCACCAGACTGGGTGAACTTTCATATATATGATGTTATTATGGGAATATGAAGGATAGTTAGGATAGGGTGATGGCTATGATGTTGTCTGAGACATTGGGGGGGGAGAGGATGACATATATAAATGAGGGAGGTGCCCCAAGCTATACCAACGGAAGATCTTTCGCTAGCTAGGGTGGGGGTGGGGGTGGGGTGGGGGGGAGGAGACTTAGGGAGGAAGGTGGATAGTTTAGGATCCAATTGTGGTGCCAAATATAAATCGTGTCACCTGCCGACAGTCTAGAAGTAGTCTCGCCACATATGTTGCCTGACTTGTAGAATTCTCTTTCAAATCTTGGACTGAGAATGTCTTAGTTGAGCAGTCCAAAAAGTATGATTCTTGAGGTGTTTTGCAAAGTGCAATCCAACCCATAAGGAGTGAGGACTCTTGATAAAGCGCCAACCAAACTTCATGATTAGAGGAGTGTCAGTTGTTCCCAAATCTCTAATGCCTAATCCCCCTACTCTCTTGGGTTGTTGTGTCTTGCACCAAATTAGGTTGCAAGAGTGGTGATCTCCAATGGAGTAACCCCACCAAGAATCTGATCTGGATGCTAGAGAGTTTATTGCAAATTTATTTTGTGCCTCTTTGATAATCGAATTGTCGGATGTATGTCGGGTGGAGGGCGCGGCAGACCCACCCCCTCACACACATCCTCTTGTTCGGACTTGTTCGACCCCGGAGGACGAATAGTCTTGTCCCGCCCGGTTATCACGCATGGCCTTTGAGAACTTGATAGATGCCATGATGAAGACTGGAATGGCTTGAGTATTGGCCTGCTCTAGTGAGGGTCTTGGCCTTTCAGTCTCGGAGCTTGTATATAGGTATCTTTCCTTCGTGAATTATAAGGAGGTTGTCATGGATCTCTCATGGACTACGGGGACGACTCTGAGATATGTGTCCTGCTTATTCATGAGACGGACTCTCGGGAGGTTACGGATCGAAACTCTCAAGTCTATCTTGATATGTTTTATGAAAATGATGACAGATTTCTCATAGTTAACCGGTTGGTCTGACCAAGAGCAAAAATTGGAGATGGATTGTAAATAGGTAGACAATTCCTCCACGTAGTTCCTCAATGTTATCGGCAAGGAGGAGATGAAACATGGGTGGAGCCTCGCTGTTAATCTTGATCCCTCCAATGACCTTTGGGTCCACTTGATGCTAAATCATACGGTTGAGAACATTTATGCAAAATATGAATATCTGGAGGTTTCCCAAGTTTACACTCTCGTTTTACCCAACGGTGAATGCATGGAGACGTTTCGAGAAAAAAAAATAGAAAAGCGCACAGAGGTTCATATAAAATGGATCTTCTGATAAATATTCCCATGAATGAGTCCACCAAATGATAAGGTCACATATACAAATTGCAAAAACAATTTCTTGAGATGGCTTTCTTGCAAATACCTTCTCTTCTTATCCTCTATATAAGCCAGCACCACTCCACCTCCTTCCGTCCCGTGTAGTGTTAACACCGTGCAAGCAGTAGCATCCTCCCTTCCTCCTCCTACCTCCTGCCAGCGTTGTCTATGGCGCGCGTCCGGGCTTTCCCTGCCGTCTTCCTCTTCGTCCTGCTTCTCGTTGCCACCGGTAAACCTCCCTCCTCGCTGCTCCGTGGCTTCTCTCACGTACCTCCTCAAGTAGTGGGCTCCGATCCCTCCATCTCTTTTATCCACTCTGTAGTGTAGTCTTGCTTCCATTTACTGTTTTTTTACCCCTTCTTCTTTTATTCCTAACTAAAATGTGGGTTGCGGGTGGTGGCGGTGGGGACTGCTGGATGGATGGTGAACAGGGGAGATGATGGGGACGACCAGGGTGGCGGAGGCGAGGAACTGCGATACGCCGAGCTACAAGTTCAAGGGACTATGCTTAAGCGACCGCAACTGCGCCAGCGTCTGCAACACCGAGGGCTTCCCGAATGGAGACTGCCATGGCTTCCGCCGCCGCTGCATCTGCAGTAGGCCCTGCTGAAATCTATACAGCCGGGCGGGGTGCACCAGGGATGGTGGCGGCCTGCAGCAGCTGCGTGGCCTCCCCTTCTCACATATGTCTCTCCCTCTCTAGATATATTGTGGTACGTCAGGGTGAAATAAGTGTGTTTTATCACATTTTGCTCCTCCATGTATGTGGTCATCAGGCGATGACGGCCAACTGCGGGCTATCTGAGAAGTTGGTTCCGCTATGTAATGTTGTTCTCTTTTTTTGATTAAGCAAGTGTTCTTTCCTTTCTATTATTTTATTATTATCTTCAAATTAGATGAAAAAAAGGAGTGATAAAAATCATGTGATCCACGTACGAAAGCTGTCGTCAAATCGCAGTTGGTCCAGACAGATCTCATATGACTCGATCCAGTGTAATAATGCGAATGAGTAGGTACATGTCGGGTCCATCGTGAATGCCCCAGAGGCCCACTTGAAATGCCAAGGTAATGGGTCTCAGGACCCGTTATTCTTGGAACCCAGTTTAGTTAATAGTAAATCGGGTCTTGAAAGCTAGATTTAAGGAGAAGCACTCTGTCACTGACGTATAGGCTTGAGAATGATTTGGAGAATGAATCACATTCCGGGTCATTATCAATCAAGATTGCCTCTCCAATTAATTACCATCTGCCATTTGTGCCTTCTAATTAATTAAAATACATGAATGACGAGGTATCCAAACAGTAAATGACATAAGCAATACAGGGAGGAGAGAAATGCACTCAAACTAAAAAAGACGAATGGGGTCACAAGTAACATAAAGGAGATAAACCTACAAAGCCGTTGAGAGAAACCCAAGAAAGGGCCAAACAAACATAAACAAGGCCAAGGAAGCCAAATCAAAGAGACGCTAAAGCCTGAGACTCTAGGACTAGAGATGATTGGGCTTGTGACGATTCTTTCTTTTGCTCTTGCGGGCGGGTTGGAAAGAAGTATCAAACTCCAGGCCCTACTCATCAACCGAACCATCAAACTCGTCAGAGACAATATCATGAACCGGAGGGTGGATATCTTGTTGCAGCGGTAACGCGGGGGAGTCTCGGGGAGCATCAGGCGAGGCAGTCGAGGGAGGCTGCTGGCTGGGGATGTCACAGGCGGAACCATCGACAGCCTGAACGGAGGCAGCAGGTGGTGGAGGAACGTTGTCCCTAGGCTCAGCTCGCAAAGCCATGATCACATCGAGGGGGGGTTGCAAGGCCGGCAGAGACGGCACCAAAGACGCTGCATCAAAGCAGGGCCAAAGGAGGCCATAAGCCCCAGGCTGAGAAAATGCTGGAATAGCGTTGACTTCATCCCTCGTCGCGCGCAGAGCAGCCAAACGGGCCAACCGCTCCGCTTCCTTAGGGAGGACGACGGCAGTCGGGCCCGCCAGAGCAATCGAGATGGCCGGAGAAGCACCGTCAGGGGGGTTTGCTTGCTGGCTGGAGGAGCACTCGGCCCCCACCTTGTGACCACCTTCAGAAGAAGCAGACGCTGCAGGGGAAGGAATCACCTGGCGCACCACAGGGGAGGTGGCATGGACCATCGCAGGGGCAGCCGTGGCAAGCGGAGAAGCGGGAGGTGGCTTGACCTCGAGGCCCGAAGGGGCAGCAGACGAGTCAACCACCGCGGGCAGAGGAGGCACCAAGGGAGAAACAGAGGTAATGGCGGTTGGAGCAGCACCAAAGGCGGATGGAGGAGCCACAAGGGGCTTACGTGGGACGACTGGAGGGGCAACAGACGGTGAGACGGTCGGGGGAGCAGCAGAGGTGAGAGGTCGCCAGATTGCTTGGGGCTTGGCCTGGAGGCCCAGTGGAACCGAGGTGGTCGCATGAGTGGCACCGTGAAACGGACTGGAGGCAGCAACATCTGGATCAGAGGAAGTGAAGGGCCGAGCCTGGACACCCTCCATTTCAGCAGATGTTCCATCCTCCACAGCAGCCGAATTAAGAGGCGGGGCAGACGTGCCGTCGTCCACAGCAGTATGCGAACCTTGGGCAGGGCAAGGCTCAGTGAGCTCCTGGCTGGAAGAAGATGGCAGGTCCAAGATGGAGCGATGTCGGACGTCCGAGGTAGGCAGTAAGGGGTGGGTGGCGGGCATTGCAGGCGGAGCTGAAGGTCTCGGTCCCACGATAGAGGCAGGTAGGGGAGATGGCGCTGACGCAGCATGCTCCAGGGCAGGGAGGTGCGGTACTTCCGCCAAGGGTGGTGGCTGGAACGGCGGTGTGGAGAGCACCTGAGGAGAGACAGCAAGTAAAGGTCCCTGCGGATGCACCATTGCAGTGGGCGGTTGAGGGCAGCAAGGAGGAGTAGCGCCAGCGGCAGGTGCAGGCTTGGGGGGAATGACTGCAACTGCCGTGGGAGGACGACCAGAAAGGGCCGGCCGGGGAGCTGCACCTGCAGAAGGGGGGTTTGCTGCACTTGTCGTTAGGGTGCCCCAGCCGGTTACAGGATTTGCAATACAGTGGGGGGTCCTTGTATCTTCTATATGTTTCTAATTAGAGTATGCGCTATTCCTAGACCTCTTGTGATGTATTTGATGTTAGCATGTGGCCAACAAACCCGTTGGGAGACACATCCCGTTGGGAGACACCTCACCGTATTTTCCGGATCTGAGGAAAGGGTGCACAGTACATGGTGGGACAGAGGGAAGATAGGGTGATAGCACCCTATAATATAAACTATGGTTTGCCCATCGGAAAGGCATCTCCAGAGAATGTGAAAACCTAAGATCGGACAGATCAAAGGTTCCCTATCTTGCAGGAGTCCCAAATCCATCCCGATCACTCACCTCGTCGGTGAGTTCCTTCATTGGTATCAGAGCTGCATGTGATCCTGTCAGAGCCGCACCTGCGCCATCGCAGCTGGCACCGTGCCTGCCTCCCTCTGCGGCCTCCCCGAAACCGTCGTCGCTCCAACCTCCGCTAGAGCCCCGCGTTCGCTACCCTCGCCGTTGCTATGCCGTTGAGTTGACCCACGCCGCCGGCCCTCGCACGTCGCTGCCACGACCGTCGGAGTCACAACATCGCCCGAACGCCATCTCGACTGCTTGACCCGGGACAGGCGCCACCGCCACTGCAGCTGCTGTCGCGTTGCCGCCGCGGCATCCCCGCCCACCGGACCGCACCCGCCGTGACCGCCGCCACCGCGATCCTCACCGGCGCCGTTGCCTTTCCATCGCGCACCGTTCGCCATCGGTGGCCATCGTCTCCCCCACCTGCTGCAGATCTCACCACCGTCGCGTCCCTGACCGTGGTCTGCTGCAAATCTCGCCGGCGCCGCTGCTACACCTCACACCTTTGCCGTCGGCTTCCCGTCCTCGCCGCCGGCCTCCTCCACCGCGCCAGCCACCGTCTGTTGTGATTCGCTACTGCTAAAGCCGCTGCCGTCCACCGCTTCCGGCCTGCTACTATCGGGGGAAAGGAGGTAAGTTGCCCTCTTTCTCTTGCATAATAGAAAAGGAAAGGGAAAGCGAACTGTGGTTCACGTGAACCGCCAATGGCCTCCCACCTATAGAAAAAGGCGGACAGAGGTGTCAGTTAGAATTGAATTTAACAAAAGTACATTAAATTATCTGTCATATGTCAAACGCACTAAAGCCTTTACCTGCCCTAGCGGACTGCATCTCGGGCTCCCTGCGAGTGCAGGTAGGTGTCCAGTCACCGTGAAAATAACGTAACAAAGTCCCTCTCTTATTGTCATGTTAATATACACATTAAAAAGGGTTGAAGGATTCTGATCCGTCAGAAGCAATGAGATCTTTTTTTTTTCGTTGCATAAAAAGGGGTAAAATTCATGACACATGTTAATCTCACTTTTAAAATTGTCACCACTCATCTGACCAAAAAGACAAGACCGTGCATCACTCACGTGAATAAATATCCAATTGTCTGTCATGATAAAAGCAAAAGTTCACATGATATAATGCATGTTCAATTGTCTTTTAGAAGGATCAATCTCTATTATATATTGAAATCATCATTTAAATTTATATGTTAATATCATGATATAACTTTTACGTAGCATCTTGATTTAAATTAATTATAACCATACTTTGTTCAAATGACATAGATATGTTTGATTGATTTTTAAATAGTTATATCCATAGATAATCATTCATGTTATTAAGAATTGATACATGATTAATTTATATTGATACTTATCATTTAGTGTTTATAAAATGAAATATATATATATATATATATATATATATTTGGGCATGATATTTTTATATGTTTAATTATTTTGTCAATTAGTTATTTTTGATCACACTAATTAAAACAAGACAGAACAAAATTACAAAACCCCTCACAAAGAAATGACAGAATTAATCAACTTAAACATTAGATTATTTTTTGTCATCATGTTTAGGCTTATTAAATTAAGCTGTCATATTTTCAGATTTATTATAATCATAATGGCCAGTAAGCTCATTGCTTCGGAGTTGGCAAAATTAGACAAACTTAATGGAACTAATTATGACATGTGGCACCGGAAAATCCGATATGCCCTTATCCATGACAACATAGAACATGTCATTGACACCAATGCTCCGGAAGTTATTGAAACATCCACGGAAGTTGAAAAGAAAAAACGGGAGCAATGGTTAATAGATGACAAAAAGGCTAAGAGCCTAATGCTCATGTTCATGGAGGATAATTTAATAAAGTTTTTCGAAACTTACAAAACCTCCAATGAAACGTGGAAAGCTATCAAAGAGAAGTATGACACCAAAACAGAGGTGAATACTCAACTCTTATTGTATCGTTACAACACATGTAAGATACAGGAAGGTGATAGCGTTGTCGAGCATGTAAATAAAATGATTGTCATGGCTAAGGAGCTATCGACCGCTGGAACCGAAATTTCAGAGAAGATGCAGGTGGCGACTATATTGAATAGTTTGCCAGCATTATTAGACATGGCTGTCACAACCTTAAGAATGAGTGGTTCTAGTGTAAGTGTCACAGATTTGCCAGCTCGGTTAGCGATTGAGTAGGACATTATGGCCAGGAGAAAAGAACTAGAAGCGCACTTGCAGGAGGTCAACGCTATACACCGGAAGCCCACCGGCCAGAATCGTCCACTCGGAACGCAAAGACCCAAGTTTAAAGGGAACAAATTCCAAGGCAAAGGAAAGAAGGTTCCTCGTGGTGCTTGCTACTCATGTGGGAAGTTTGGCCATTTTATTTTAAATTGTCCCCAAAAGCAAGGTAATGAGGGTGGAAATAGACACCCAGAAAATAAAAGAGCAGGAAAGAGAGAATTCATCGGCGTCACGGAATGTAATGCCGCGATTGCCGACTCAAATGAATGGTGGGTCGATTCTGGAGCCACTCGTCACATTGCGAAGACGAAGAAGGGGCTGATGACGCTGAACAAGCTCAAGGCAGGAGAACAGAGGATATATATGGGTAACAACATCTATCTGGATGTAGAAGGTGTTGGTACATATAGGCTGGATCTTGGGGATAACATCATGGTCCTCAAAGATGTATTCTATGCACCTGGAATCCGGCGGAATCTAATCTCTGTACCGGCCTTGATGAAAAATGGCCTGGAAGTACGTTTCTACAACAACCGAGTGTCAATAGGGAAAGATAGGAAAGTTCTTGCTATGGGGAGGTTTGTCCCCGAACATGATTTATTTTGTATCCCTGTAATTGACACCAAGAATAATAATATTGAAGATTCTGAGTATTCCTTGTATTCTTTATCAGAATGTGATCTATGGCATTTAAGATTGGGACATCCCGGAAAATCTAAAATGGAACAAATGATAAAGATGGGTCTACTGCCGGGTTTTACAAAAGTGGAACTAACACCTTGTGAACATTGCTTAGTAGGAAAGATGACTAAGAAACCATTCACAGTAGGACATAGATCGTACGAATTGTTAGGGTTGGTCCACTCGGATATTTGTGGCCCCCTAAGTATAAAGACATATAACAATAAGGAATATTTCATAACCTTCATAGATGATTATTCCAGATTTACCTATGTCTATCTGATTTCTGCAAAATCAGAGGCATTTGATTGCTTCCGAAAATATAGAATGGAAGTGGAAAGACAACATGGAAAGAATATTAAGGTGTTAAGAACGGATAGAGGTGGGGAATATAACTCAAAAGAATTTGAGTTATATTGTCAAGAACACGGAATTAAAAGATACGTGACAATGCCTTATACGCCACAACAAAATGGTGTGGCAGAAAGAAAGAATAGAACTTTGATGAATGCTGTTAGATGTATGCTATCGCATTCAGGTCTCCCTAAGAATTTGTGGGGAGAGGCATTGCTTACGGCAAATCACATCTTAAACAGAATTCTCACAAAATCCGTAGAAAGTACACCTTATGAATTATGGAATGGGAGGAAGCCCAATTTGAGTCACCTCAAGAAGTGGGGATCAATTACCCACGTTCTCATTCCGAATCAACTTAGAGATAAGTTAGACTCAAAGACATTGAAATGTAGATTCATAGGGTATTGTGAGAAATCATCTGGTTACAGATTTTTCCATAAAGAAAAGGGGATCGTTGAATATAGGGATGCAACATTTCTAGAAAATCTAGAGGAAGAGGAATCTCTTGAAAAAGAGAAGGAACCTCTAGTTGTAATAGATGATGACTATTACAATGATGTCCCTAGAAATGATCCAGAAATTGAGGATGAACCTCAAAATATGGAAAATGAACCAGTACCTATGAATGAAATGCAGCCTGGTCAACCCGGAATAGGCAACAAAAGATTGAGAACTCCACCAGCATGGATAGATGATTATCATTTGTATTCCTGTGAGCCTTCATATCTGATGATAGACATGGAAGACGAAAATTACGTAGATCCCATGAATTATGTAGATGCGATGAAATCGCATGATACAGAATCATGGCAAGATGCTATGAATGAAGAAATTGATTCCATGAAAAGGAACAATGTATGGGAATTATGTGATCTACCAAAGAATCGAAAGGCTATAGGATGCAAATGGGTATTCAAGAAAAAGCTTCGAGCTGATGGGTCTATTGATAAATATAAGGCCCGGTTAGTTGCAAAGGGGTTTACACAGAAACCAGGTGTAGATTTTCAAGAAATCTATTCTTCAGTGGCTAAGTTTGCTTCCATAAGAATGATCTTGGCAATTGTTGCATATTTTGATCTGGAGCTGCACCAGATGGATGTAAAAACAGCATTCCGTAACGGAGAGTTGAAGGAAGACATCTATATGCAACAACCTGATGAATTTCAGGCGGAAGGCCAAGAAGAAAAGGTATGCAAGTTAAAGAAATCAATATATGGTTTAAAATAATCTTCTAGACAATGGTATCTCAAATTCCACGAAGTAGTTGTCCAACTAGAGTTTGTTTCAAACAAGTTGGATAACTGTATATATGTCATGAATAGTGGGAGTAAGTATATCATATTATCCCTATATGTGGATGATATTTTACTCGACAGTAATGACATAGAAATATTGAATAAAGTCAAATTAGAACTTAGTGGAAAGTTTGAGATGAAGGACATGGATGAGGCATCCTATGTTCTTGGTGTACAAATCCTAAGGGATAGAAAGTCTAGAATGTTGAGCATAAACCAAGAAAAATATTTGAGGTCTGTACTAAAGAGATACAGAATGCATAATAGCAATCCGGCACCTACACCGTTAGTCCATCAGAAACGGTTGTGTAAGGGTCAATGCCCCGGAGAGGGACAAGAGGCGCTCATGGTGCCGTATGCACAAGCACCCGGAAGCTTAATGTATGCAATGATGTGTACAAGACCGGACTTGGCATACCCAGTCAGTTTGGTAAGTAGATACCAAAGCAATCCTGGCCCAGCACATTGGGAAGCTGTTAAAAGGATTTTGAAATATCTGAGAGGAACTTTGCACCACAGTCTTATTTATCAAGCTGATACGTTTGAGGTTCTCGGATATTCGGATGCAGACTTTGGAGGAGATAAAGATGACGGAAAGTCCACATCGGGACATTTGTTCATCTTTGGTGGTGCTGCTGTTTCTTGGGGAAGCAAGAAACAAGGGTGTGTTGCTCGATACACACAGGAAGCTGAGTACGTTGCATGTAGTACAGCTGCTACTCATGCAGTTTGGATCAAAAGATTCTTGAACGATTTGAATCTCAATTTGGTGGATGGACCAATCGAGATGTACTATGATAATCAAGCGACTATTAGCCTGATTAACAGTGGAGCAAATAGTTCAAGAGGAAAACATATTAAAGTACAATATCACTATATTCGAGATATTGTACAGAAAGGGGAAATAAAAGTAACTTATGTTCCCACAAGTGATATGATAGCCGATCCTTTGACGAAAAGTATCTCAATAGAAAATTTCATTAAGCATGTTGGCTTAATGGGACTTAGGAATATATAAGCCAGAAAGAAACATTTTCATAGATAATGAAAATAATGATACCTCTGACGGATAGTGGGAGTGTATCAGAAAAGTACTCACGTATAGTGAGACAATGAGAAGAATGATACCTCTGACGGATAGTGGCAGCGTATCAGAAATACTACTCATGGATAATGAGAGTATAGAAATGATGGTGAGTGGAAACACTACTCACGGATAGTGAGAGTGATTCAAAGAAAATATTATACCACCCACGAACAGTGGAGATATAATAGTTTGTTGGCCAAGTGGGAGATGCTAGAGAGTTTATTACAAATTCATTTTGTGCCTCTTCTTTTATTCCTAACTAAAATGTGGGTTGCGGGTGGTGGCGGTGGGGACTGCTGGATGGGTGGTGAACAGGGGAGATGATGGGGACGACCAGGGTGGCGGAGGCGAGGAACTGCGAGACGCCGAGCTACAAGTTCAAGGGACTATGCTTAAGCGACCGCAACTGCGCCAGCGTCTGCAACACCGAGGGCTTCCCGAATGGAGACTGCCATGGCTTCCGCCGCCGCTGCATCTGCAGCAGGCCCTGCTGAAATCTATACAGCCGGGCGGGGTGCACCGGGGATGGTGGCCCTGCAGCAGCTGCGTGGCCTCCCCTTCTCACATATGTCTCTCCCTCTCTAGATATATTGTGGTACGTCAGGGTGAAATAAGTGTGTTTTACCACATTTTGCTCCTCCATGTATGTGGTCATCAGGCGATGACGGCCAACTGCGGGCTATCTGAGAAGTTGGTTCCGCTATGTAATGTTGTTCTCTTTTTTTGATTAAGCAAGTGTTCTTTCCTTTCTATTATTTTATTATTATCTTCAAATTAGATGATAAAAAAGAGTATGATAAAAATCATGTGATCCACGTACGAAAGCTGTCGTCAAATCGCAGTTGGTCCAGACAGATCTCATATGACTCGATCCAGTGTAATAATGCGAATGAGTAGGATGTCGGGTCCATCGTGAATGCCCCAGAGGCCCACTTGAAATGCCAAGGTAATGGGACTCAGGACCCGTTATTCTTGGAACCCAGTTTAGTTTATAGTAAATCGGGTCATGAAAGCTAGTTTTAAGGAGAAGCACTCTGTCACTGACATATAGGCTTGAGAATGATGTGGCGAATCACATTCGGGGTCATTATCAATCAAGATTGCCTCTCCAATTAATTACCATATGCCATTTGTGCCTTCTAATTAATTAAAATACATGAATGACGAGGTATCCTCGATGTCACGAAAGACTCGGTGATTAGTTGAGGAAAGGCTTAATATTCATGGAAGGTATATAGATGATATAAGAAGACAAACCATGCTAATCAAACGAGATACTGAGGTTTTAACTCAAAGGTAATACTTGTAAGGTGGGTCGAGGTTTTCTGTTCATCCTTTCATTATGGAAGGGGGTGGACCCATCACCAGGCAAGCGATTTTCATTAAGTAAAATAGTAAATGGCATAAGCAATACAGGGAGGAGAGAAAGGCACCCAAACTAAAAAAGATGAATGGGGCCACAAGCAACATAAAGGAGATAAACCTACAAAGCCGCTAAGAGAAACCTATGAACCCAAGAAAGGCCCAAACAAACATAAACAAGGCCAAGGAAGCCAAATCAAAGAGACTGCCAGCTAAAGCCTGAGACTGTAGGACTCGAGATGATTGGGCTTGTGACGATTCTTTCTTTTGCTCTTGCGGGTGGGTTGGAAAGAAGCATCAAACTCCAGGCCCTACTCATCAACCGAACCATCAAACTCGTCAGAGACAATATCATGAACCGGAGGGTGGATATCTTGTTGCAGCGGTAACGCAGGGGAGTCTCGGGGAGCATCAGGCGAGGCAGTCGAGGGAGGCTGCTGGCTGGGGATGTCACAGGCGGAACCATCGACAGCCTGAACGGAGGCAGCAGGTGGTGGAGGAATGTTGTCCCTAGGCTCAGCTCGCAAAGCCATGATCACATCGAGGGGGGGTTGCAAGGCCGGCAGAGACGGCACCAAAGACGCTGCATCAAAGCAGGGCCAAAGGAGGCCATAAGCCACAGGCCGAGAAAAGGCTGGAAGAGCATTGACTTCATCCCTCATCGCGCGCAGAGCAGCCAAATGGGCCAACCGCTCCGCTTCCTTAGGGAGGACGACGACAGTCGGGTCCGCCAGAGCAACCGGGATGGCCGGAGAAGCACCGTCAGGGGGGTTTGCTGGCTGGCTGGAGGAGCACTCGGCCCCCACCTTGTGACCACCTTCAGAAGAAGTAGACGCTGCAGGGGAAGGAATCACCTGGCGCACCACAGGGGAGGTGGCATGGACCATCGCAGGAGCAGCAGTGGCAAGCGGAGAAGCGGGAGGTGGCTTGACCTCGATGCCCGAAGGGGCAGCAGACGAGTCAACCACCGCGGGCAGAGGAGGCACCAAGGGAGAAACAGAGGTAACGGCGGTTGGAGCAGCACCAAAGGCGGATGGAGGAGCCACAAGGGGCTTACGTGGGGCGACTGGAGGGGCAACAGATGGCGAGACGGTCGGGGGAGCAGCAGACGTGAGAGGTCGCCAGATTGCTTGGGGCTTGGCCTGGAGGCCCAGTGGAACCGAGGCGTTCGCATGAGTGGCACCGTGAAACGGGCTGGAGGCAGCAACATCTGGATCAGAGGAAGTGAAGGGCCGAGCCTGGACACCCTCCATTTCAGCAGATGTTCCATCCTCCACAGCAGCCGAATTAAGAGGCGGGGCAGACGTGCCATCGTCCACAGCAGTATGCGAACCTTGGGCAGGGCAAGGCTCAGTGAGCTCCTGGCTGGAAGAAGATGGCAGGTCTAAGATGGAGCGATGTCAGACGTCCGAGGCAGGCAGCAAGGGGTGGGTGGCGGGCATTGCAGGCGGAGCTGAAGGTCTCGGTCCCACGACAGAGGCAGGTAGGGGAGATGGCGCTGACGCAGCATGCTCCAGGGCAGGGAGGTGCGGTACTTCCGCCAAGGGTGGTGGCTGGAACGGCGGTGTGGAGAGCACCTGAGGAGAGACAGCAAGTAAAGGTCCCTGCGGAGGCACCATTGCAGTGGGCGGTTGAGGGCAGCAAGGAGGAGTAGCGCCAGCGGCAGGTGCAGGCTTGGGGGGAATGACTGCAACCGCCGTGGGAGGACGGCCAGAAAGGGCCGGCCGGGGAGCTGCACCTGCAGAAGGGCCAGCGGGGGGTTTGCTGCACTTGTCGTTAGGGTGCCCCAGCCGCTTACAGGATTTGCAATACAGTGGGGGGTCCTTATATCTTCTATGTGTTTCTAATTAGAGTATGCGCTCTTCCTAGACCTCTTGTGATATACTTGAGCATCAAAAAATTCTTCCTCGAGATAACACTAGCGGCTTCCTGATCATTCTCTAAGTTGTTTGTAAATGGCAAGATCAGTATATTATCTATCTAATCTATCGTCATCCAAAGATACGAGGGATAAACAATTTGAATCATCTGACCTGCGGTTTTTTTAACTCTATACGGCCCACTTTCGGTTACTTTCATTTTCAACACCGAGAGAGGAAATGCTCTTCATTAGTACATCGGACTTGAATAGAAGTAGGAGTTCGAGGATCTCCAGAGTAAGAAAATGACGTAGGTGAGTATTGTAGTCGGCCATGGAATGCTAGCCGAGTGTGTACGAGGTTTAGGAGATAAGTGAGGATAGTTCGAGTCTTAGGGCTCGTTTGAAATTTTAATGAGGTGAATTATGAAAATAACTTCTAATCATTAGAAGATTCTTTGTGGAAGATAAACACATTAATACTTAAAAAGTTGGTCTCTCGTTTTAAAAGAAGATTCCTAAAATTAGAGAGAGATAAGAACAATAAAGTGACTTCTTTCTCAAATTTAAAAGTTCCTTTTGGTAGGATTTTAAAAAGAAGAAGTATATTTTAATCATTAGAGTGAGGTCCACATATTTTTTAATCTCATATATCAAAATTTAATTCTCACACATCTTCTCAAACGCGCCCTTAGACCTGATTTAAGAACACAATAGAAGGTGGATTATGACCTTGAAATCTCCACCTCCAAAAATCTCACCAAATATATCTTTGTCACATCAGATTATTTCAAAAGGCAAGAGCTGAATGTTATATTTGCTAGCTGGGCGGTGCCAATTGGAGAATCCCTTTTGCCGTCAAAGATGAGTTCACAGCGTGATTTCATATATATGGCCCGGAGAACCGCTGTGCAATGAAAGAAAGAATAGATGGTCTCTGGTGTGCTGATCGGCAGTGGGTGGGAGGATCCACCTGTGGATCTAATCTTGTGGGGAACCAGGGAAGAGCTCCAAGCGAACTGTGAAAAGCATAAGCAAGCTAGACCGTGTTGGCGAAATTGCAATGGAGGAAGAGGTGGGAGTCTGTCTCCAGTTTCGTGCTACACATCGGACAGGTGAGATCGATGGCCGGAGTATGGGGAGCTCTTCAGGCATTCACCGGAAGTGTCCCAATTAAGTATCTCCAGAGGAAAATGAGAGCATTTGGTGGGATTGGGCCAGTGAGGGTGGGTGTCCACAAGAGTCTCCAAATAGGGCTGACAGGTGGAGGGAGGGCATTGAGGCCAGCAGATGATACGCAGATTTAGTCATTAGGTCACCAGACTGGGTGAACTTTCATATATATGATGTTATTATGGGAATATGAAGGATAGTTAGGATAGGGGGATGGCTGAGATGTTGTCATAGTTAACCTGTTGGCCTGACTAATAGGGTGTTTGGGAACAGTTTTTTCTTTAAAATTATTTCTCTCTTAAAATTTATGTCATGGTAATTTTTTACTCAATTTTTAAAAGTGATGTAAACGGTTCACACGTGTTTGGTAAAAATTATATAATTTTTAAAAATTATATATATATGTTTGGCATATAATTTTTTTTATTAAAAATCAATGGACAACCTGGTCAGCGCCTTCTTCTTCATGGTCTTCTTCTCCATCTACCTCCGCCGGCGTGGCTACATCGAGGATCCCTCCGCCGGCTGTCCACCTGCCGGGACCTCGCCCCCTGCACGGTCATGCCGGACAGCCCTGCGGCTGCTCCCTCAGCCGACGCGGGCGCGTCCGCTGCTGCTGCCGTCGGCGAGGAGGAGGAAGCCCTCGTCGGCGGGGGAAGCTATATATCGTCTGCTGCCGTCAGCGCGTCGGCGGCGGGGGGAAGCTATCATCGCTGGGAGGCTTGACAACGGGGGGGCGGCACGAACGACGAGGGGGGGCCGCTGCCGCCGGCGGGAGCACGTCCTGGGCCTGCGCAGGGGGGAGCCGACGCCGGAGGGGGGGAACCGGAGGGAGGGCTGCGCAGGGGGGAGCCGGAGCCGGAGGGGGGAACCGGAGGGAGGGGGAGGGGTTTGCGCGGGGGGGGGGGAGGGGGGTGGAGCCGGAGGGGGGGAGGGGGCTGCGCAGGGGGGAGCCGGCGCCGGAGGGGGCAACCGGAGGGGCGGAGGGGGGCTGGCGGGGGAGGACGCAGGGGGAGGGGGGAGGGAGATGGGGGAGGGGGGCGGCGGGGGGAGGATGCAGGGGGAGGGGGGAGAGGCGAGGGGGGGCGGCGGGGGAGGCAAGGGGGGCCGGCGGGGGAGGACGCAGGGGGAGGGAGGAGAGGCGAGGGGGGCCGGCGGGGGAGGCGAGGGGGAGGGAGATGGGGGAGGGGGCGGCGGGGGGAGGATGCAGGGGGAGGGGGGGAGAGGCGAGGGAGATGGGGGAGGGGGGCACGGGGGAAGAGAGACGAGAGAGTAATCTCAAAAACAAAATAGGTAAGGAGTTGTTTTTTTTTTGAAACAGATTATAACGTGAAGAGGTTACTTCTATGAAATTTAAGAAAGGAACACCAAACACCTTTTAATGAGTTATCTCTCTCTTTTTTAAATTTGAGATAGAAAGAGGGTAAAAAAATATAACCAAACACCCCATAAGAGCAGAAATTAGAGATGCATTGTAAATAGGTAGACAATTCCTCCACGTAGTTCCTCAATGTTGTCGGCAAAGAGAGGAGACACGGGTGAAGCCTCGCTGTTAATCTTGATGCCTCCAATGACCTTTGTGTCCACTTGATGCTGAATCATACGGTTGAGAACAAAATATGAATATCTAGACGTTTCTCAAGTTTACACTCTCGTTTTACCAAATGGTGAATGCATGGAGACGTTTCGAGAAAAAAAAATAGAAAAGCGCACAGAGGTTCATAGAAAATGGATCTTCTGATAAATATTCCCATGAATGAGTCACCGAATGATAAGGTCACATATACAAATTACCAAAACAATTTCTTGGGATGGCTTTCCTATAAATACCTTACCTTCTTGTCCTCTCTATATTAAGCCAGCACCACTCCACCTCCTTCCGTCCCGTGTAGTGTTAACACCGTGCAAGCAGTAGCATCCTCGCTTCCTCCCTTCCTCCTCCTACCTCCTGCCAGCGTTGTCTATGGCGCGCGTCCGGGCTTTCCCTGCCGTCTTCCTCCTCGTCCTGCTTCTCGTTGCCACCGGTAAACCTCCCTCCTCGCTGCTCCGTGGCTTCTCTCACGTACCTCCTCAAGTAGTGGGCTCCGATCCCTCCATCTCTTTTATCCACTCTGTAGTGTAGTCTTGCTTTCCATTTACTGTTTTTTTTAGGCCCTTCTTCTTGTTTTATTCCTAACTAAAATGTGGGTTGCGGGTGGTGGTGGTGGTGGGGACTGTTGGATGGGTGGTGAACAGGGGAGATGATGGGGACGACCAGGGTGGCGGAGGCGAGGAACTGCGACTCGCCGAGCCACAACTTCAAGGGACTCTGCTTCAGCGACCGCAACTGCGCCAGCGTCTGCAGCACCGAGGGCTTCCCGAATGGAAACTGCCATGGCGCCCGTCGCCGCTGCTTCTGCAGCAGGCCCTGCTGAAATCTATATAGCCGGGCGGGGTGCACCAGGGGTGGTGGCCCTGCAGCAGCTGCGTGGCCTCCCCTTCTCATATATGTCTCTCCCTCTCTAGATATATTGTGGTACGCCTGGGTGAAATAAGTGTGTTTTATCACATTTTGCTCTTCCACGTATGTAGTCATCAGGAGATGATGGCCAACTGTGAGCCATCTGAGAAGTTGGTTCCGCTGTGTAATGCTGTTCTCTTTTTTTTGGCTAAGCAAGTGTTCTTTCCTTTCTATTATTTTATTATTATCTTCAAATTAGATGATAAAAAAGAGTATGATAAAAATCATGTGATCCACGTACGAAAGAGTTCGTCAAATCGCAGTTGGTCCAGACAGATCTAATATGACTCGATCCAGTGTGACAATGCGAACGAGTAGACACGTCCCCCATAGGCCTACTTGAAATGCCAGGTAATGGGTCTCAGGACCGGTTATTCTTGGAACCCAGTTTAGAGTAAATCGGGTCATGAAAGCTAGATTTAAGAAGTACTCGGTTACCTTATTTTCGACACCGAGGGAGGAAATGTTCTTCACTAGTACATCGGACTGGAATAGAAATAGGAGTTTGAGGGTCTCCAGAGTAAGAAAATGATGTAGGTGAGTATTGTAGTCGGCCATGGAATGCTAGCCGAGTGTGCCTGAGGTTTAGGAGATAGATGAAGATGGTATGAGTCTTTGTCCTACAAGGTCAGAGTCGTTAGGGCCGTCCTGAGTAATTGATGGAAAGGTTCTCGGATTGTCAAGTCAGTTCTAGCACTAGCAGACGACGGAGATGAGTGTTAAATATTTTTCACGTGATATCAGTACTTAGTTGGCCACTCTTAACCTTAAAGAGGGTTTCTTCTCCTATTAAAGTTCAGTCTTTGATATAGGACTAAAACACCTGGGTATCCACTTGGGCCGTTAGGTCGAGATTGGGTGGCAGATTGAGCCGGCTCTTGGCTCGGCCATGGTTTGGCTTCGTGAGCCATTTGGTCCACTGCCGGGCCATTCAACCTACTGCACCATCACTGGCATCTTTGGTCAGGTTGAGACAATTGGGGTGGCCGAAGAGTAGAGCCTCCTTCCAGGCACCTGACTATCAAAAGTCTGCTCGTTCGTCGTCTGCCGAGAGCATCCTGCACACGTATGGCCTCATTAATGGAGCCTTGTATCGTTTTCACACATGGTCTTTCCAAATCTCGACACTTGTTGGGTGGAGGTATAGGCGTGGGCTATTTGAATTTTTCAACCCGATGCAAGAGTAGAAGCGGTTGGCTCGGGAGTTGATGTGCGAGCCATGCATTCAGATCAGGTGATCACCACTTATAGCTAGCTCCCAAGTGTCTGATTGCCATCCAGTGATCTTTCCCCACTGCTTTCACAAGTCAACCAGCTCTTCTTAGGCGTGTTTGGAAATACGTGCTTTGCCAACTCTTCTTCTTCCCAAGGGGTTTTAGCACATTAGGTATGCGACGGCCCCTCTCGTATGTGTCGATCTCCTAATTAGTTCTGCAAGTTAGACTTATTTGATAACAGAGTAAGGGAGGAATAAGGGCTCTTAACTCGAAGAATAAGAAAAAATACAGTTTAATAAGGCGGATAGATTTTCTCACCCTTAACCCATATTTTTCTAGAATAACTAGTTAACTAAAAGGTAGAATTAATTGTTATACCTTAACCCGGATATGTATCAAAAAAAATTTTTAACTCAAAGTTAATACTTGCAAGGCGGGGACGAGGAAGACCGGTCATTCCTACATTGTGATAGGAGATGGACGTTCCACCCCGGTCACCAGGCAAGCGTTTTCATTAAGGATAGCAGTAAAGGGAGAGAGAAGTACAAGGATAGGGGGAGAGAGATGGCACCCAAACAAAAGAAATGTGCCGAGAACAACAGTTGGGCCGAGGGGCTAATAAAGCGAAATAAGTCGAAGGAGGCCAACAGAGGGATACAGTCAGTTGAAACTGGGTACTTCAGAACTCGCGGTAGCGGTTGGGCCTGTGACAATTCTTACGATTGCTCTGGCGGGCGGCCTTGAAGGCAAGGTCACCGAACTCCACGTCCGCCTCATCGACTAAACCATCAAACACCTCGAGGTCAGCTTGGCCGAGAGCAACATCTAAGGTGGGCAGCAGAACCTCATGCAGAACAAGGGAGGCAAAACCCGGCACTGGGGGCACGGAGCCCTGCATCTCAATTGGACCTTCAAAGACAGGCTCGAAGGACACATCAGCCGGGAGTGGCCTAGAAGGGTCAACAACAGCAGGTGGAGGAGTAGCCTTAGCACGGGGGTCCGCTGGCAAAGCCAGGATGACGTCGAGGGGCTCCAAGGGCGGGACACCGTGGGGCGTCAAGGCCGGCAGAGTCGGAGGCAAGGGGGCAGCAGTGACGCACGGCCGAGCAGCAGGTGGATCTGCAGGCCGGGGGAGCGTGGGGAGAGCAATGACGCCATCCCTAATAACGCGCAAGTTTGCCAGACAGACCAAACGCTTGGCTTCCTCATAGATTGGGTGGGCTATTTGAATTTTTGGGTGGAGGTATAGGCGTGTGGAGAGCAATGACACCAACCGCTTTTACGTATCAAAGTAAAAAAGTGAAAAAGTAAGAATAATTTACCTGGGTTAAAGTTAACCCGATTTTTCCTATATATCCCGTTACCAAAGAGGCCCATTTGATCAGCTTATGAGTTAGATAACTATTATTGTCTTGTTGAGTATGAAAGTTTTCTACTTTTCCTAGTCCAAGTATAAGAGCGCAAGCAATGTGTTTTTGTTATCTAGCTATCTCTTTGGGTCAATGATGTAGGTGACTCTATAGTCAGCGAAGGATTAGTGGTCTGAGTGCGTTGAAGGCTTGGGAGAGACGTGAGAGTGGTCTGAGTCCTAGTCCAAGTCCGAGTCATATAAGATCAAAATCATTAGGGGGCCATCGAGTGATCGGGGAAAAGATCCTTCGACATTTAGGCCCCGTTTGGTTCGGGGATAGGACATAAATATCCCCGTCTCAACCCCGTTCCTTATTTGATAAGACTAAAATCGACAGGAATAAGGGAGTTATGGAGAATAGGGTTATCCCCAAAAATGGGATTAAGATCGGAGATTTAGGTGGAATGACTTATTCCTACCTTCTTATCCCCATTTTCTCCCTCCATTATTAATGATAATTAATCTTATTAGTACTAATTAATATTATTAGTGTTAAATAGTCATGCTAATTAATCTCATTAATATTAATTAATAAATATATTGTTTAATTATCATAAACTAATTAATTATAATGGTGCCACTTAATCATTTTAGTGCTGATTAATAAATATATTATTTAATTATCATTAAATAATTGATTATTATAGTGATGCTTAATCTTATTATGATAATTAATGTCATTAGTGATAATTAATTATGCCAATTAATGATATTACTACTAAATAATCATACAAATTAATCTTATTTATGTTAATTAATAAATATATTACATAATTATCATTGAACAATAAATTATAATCACCTCATTATTACTAATGAAAACTTAATCAGGTTAGAATTAACAATATTAGTGCTAATCATGATAATAAAGAATAAACATATTAAATAAAATAAATAATATTAATATTAATGATGATCATTAAAAAAATATTAACATTAATCATAATCAATAAGAAAGGAAACTAATTTTTTTCAGTGTTTATTCTCATTTGTATTTATATTTTTTATCAAATTTATATTAATATATTTATTCCTCACACATCGAACCTATATGAGAATAATTAAAGATAGGAATAAATTAATCTAAAATAAATTTAGACCTATTCTTCTTATAATTTATCTCCTAATCAAACATGATCTTAAGTCTGTGAGAGGGCAACTTTCACCTTATAGAAGTTCCCTTATTTTGCCAAATTCTAATCTTAGACGAGGGATAAAGTTGGTGGATGGCCCACTAGAGCTGTCCAATCAATCATGGGTGACGGGGGGAGGGGGGGTCGACGGCCTGTCTCTGCGGGCCATTCAATTCATTCTCCCGTTAAGAAATATGTTTTTTATAAATGAATACTTCAAATTATTAATAAATATTTAAATTATATAAACAATTCTTTTTTTCTCTCTCTCTCTCTCATATTATTAATAGTGAGCCACTGTAATGTGCGTGACACGATATAGGGATAGCGATGTGTCGGACGGTGATGCATCGCTGTCCCCCATGGCTCTTTCTCGTATGAAAACAAGTAGGCTCGTTATTTAATACAAGCGAGCCACAGGAATGCCCGTGACACGCTGCACAGATGGCGATGTGTCGTACGATGCATCACTGTCCTACAGGACCACAGGCTTTGTTCGGATTTGAGTCCAAGTGACGAGAGAGAGAGAGAGAGAGAGAGAGAGGTGATGAAACAAGGAGACTAGGTGCACCCGCCGACAACATGATGAACATGCCAAGCGTACGTCCCTGACCACGTTGAACAGATCAAGATGATAGCATGTGGAGAACCAACGACACGATTCTGCCAGCAACTAGTCATGGTCCCAGGATTTCATAAGTGGCGAGTATTGTTTAGATGCGCCACTATCAGATGCAAATTTACTTGAAATTATTTTTTTTTAAAAAAATTTACAATTAGTATCAGTGCTCCTATCGATCCCGCGTTACTCAATGTATATCAACCTAAACCAAGCTGGACTAATTACGTAATTTGATCTAGAGTTATTGATGGCCTTAACCTCTTGTTGATCAATAGCTTAGAGAGATTATCATCAATCCACAGTGGGATATATCTTTTGAAAATGACTCAGCGGATGTTATCTTGGATACTCCCTTAATTATACCTCACCATGTAGATATCCGGGTGGCATATTTAATTATATGCCCCCATCTCCCAGAACTTCGACCAGTGCTGCAGCCACCACCGAACGGTCGTACTCGGTGCGCTTGTTGGTGCCGAAGAGCGTGGCATACACGGCGTGCACCCGTACGAACTCGCCGGCTGATGTGCCGGCCCCTCACTCCCATGCCTGCATCAGTCACCTGTATTTATGCCACCTTGATCTCCTAAACTAGTCCTTGGCCCCCACCGCCAACCCCGGCACGTCATACAAGGTGGCCCTGGAGGCCACGATCGCCCTGCCACTACCGCCTTGTAGCCACGAGCGTACGAGTAATCATAGTAACATGAATTGCCATCAATGAAACCCTACTTGAGCTCTGTCATAGAAGAGTAGGAGGCAAAGTACTTGGGCGGAGGGCACGATCCAATGGGCCTAGTTGGAGGGAGGGAAGGAGGCGGATCACCGAATGGCTCTGTCTCAGATGAGGTGCAAGGTGGCGGAGGAAGAGGAGGAGAGAGAGAGTGCGGCGATCACGATATGAGACCAGACTAATAGAGAGAGAGAGACAAGAAGAAGAAGAAGAAGAAGATGGAGGGGAGAGAGAGAAAGAGAGAGAGAGAGAGAGAGAGATGGATGGATGGATGGCAACACCCGCATCTCATGGGTAAAAGTAGCCGGGGGAGTGCCAAGTTCACTTGTTAACTTCTACGTAACAACCATCAAGAGAAGGGGGGGACATTTTTGATAACTCACTCACCAAAATGGGTGGGTTAACCTAAAGATTTACCAAAGCATAACCTCCGGCCACTTGGTTATCCCAACTCAATTCGATGGGTTAACTCCCCTATTTTCAAACCAAAACTGAGTTATCTTTGAGATAATGTTCCCTCCTTAATTAACCCGAGAATAGGCTAACCCGCTATTAAAGCGGAGCTTATAGTCTTCTACCGCATCAAATTTACCATCTAATTAAGTCTTCACCTTAGAGAGTAATTGATTGGTCTGCCTCCTATATCTCCCACACTTTGAATTACTACGCGCGTGTTTCCCAATTAGCATTTTTAGTTTTGACCCCTATCATATTTTATATTAACATATTAATACTTACAATGTATATCAAGTTATTTAGTGATGAAACACTCTGCATCGTTATGAATAAGCCCCTCAGGTTTTTACAAATGATTTATAAAAAGAAAGAAATGTTTATCAAATAAATGTGTAATTTTGAGGACTTACAAATGAATTATCTACATTGGAAGAGTCAGTCGATAAATATAAAAGATTATAGGGGTTAACAACTGAAAATCTTTACTCTATTTTATAGGAAATCTGGGATGCCAGGTGTCAATGGACTATGGAAGGTATAACATTAGTGTGGGAAAAGTAAGATCACGGATGCACTATCGAGGGATTTCTCTATCAGACGGATCAACAGAAAAAAGTGGAATTGAAGTTTAGGAAGATCAAACTCGGGTCGAAGCGCGATTTCGCTTTCTTTAGAGTCATTTCGCCCCTACACGGTGCAATAGGCTCCACGGCGAAACTTCTCTCAAGATATGACGACCCAAACGATGGCGGCGCAAAGGTGCACTCCAAGTTGCGACGCCGGGATGAACACCACAGTGACCACTTTGAGATCTTGCAGAGGAAGATGACCGAGAGAAGAAAAACGGGAGGAAGATGAGTTCCTTCGTGTGTAAACTCTCGGAAAAACTGCTACCCTAAATAGACTCCCAACCAGAGTCTACAACGGTCAAGCACACGAACCGACACCCCCGTTCCCAAAGAGACGCGAGAGAGATAATCCGAGGAGACGCGGAGGAAACCCAAAAGACGCTCGGTCAAAAAATAAAATAAAATAAAGGTCGAATATTACATACACACACGCACGACACGGCATTGGTAAGGCAAGGCAAGGCAATATATGCACGTGTGTGATATAGAATAAGGCCCAAAGAGCCCACAAGCTCAAATGGCCCAACTACCATAGTCTCCCCAAAGGAGTGCACAAGGTAGCAAAGAGTCCCAACTATAAGAAGATGAAAAATGTTCCCATCTTCCAATGTGGGACAAAACTCCACAGGAAATAAAACTTTGATATTTTAAAACACTAAATTCAACAATCGGTCCCTCTACTGACCAGTACGATTGCCATCCAACAAGCTTGCCTATGTGAGTGTGGACTGATCTCAACCTCCAGGGGCACCCAGTGTCGTAATCCAAGACAAGGCTTAATTGGACTTCACCCTTCACCAAACTCCCTCAAGAACGATCAACCCTGACGGAGCAGTGTATGGAAAGCCAGGAGCTACTGGAGTTGTTCTGCGCGATGATCAGGGTGAGTTCTTCTGGGTCGTGTCCGATTTGGCTCACTCTCCCAATCCCTGAATATGTTCGAAGCCAAGGTGGGAGGGGACCGTCTATAACGAAGCTAAAGGTAATGAGATTCGTCATAAAATAAGTACTCGTCCACAAGAAGAGACATAGCTTCATCCAATTGGCATGGTTAGAGCTCACCCAAGGGGCGTGACATCGGCCTCGATTATAACTTCATTTAGTAGCTCATTTATCTTCTTTTATGTATATCAGTAAGCTCCTCGGAGATGTTCGTACCATTTTAATGACAAAAGAAAAGGAATGAAAAGTATATGTCAAATAAGTCTATATAAATTTTAAAAATTAGAAACCTTTTGCTAAATAAGTAGTGGGGACATCGGGTCCACTATCGGGCCCACTACTCGGAGCCGACGCCGCACCGCCACTGCACCGAGCTTATGGCTCGGAGACTCGATTGAAGACCCGGCATCCTGAATACGTATTTATACGTATTTGTGTATCTGTGTGTACGGTGGTATTTGTATTATTAAATCACCCTATCTTATTTTATTTTTACCTAAGTCAAAGAATTATATTTTATTAGGGTCCAAGTCAAATATTGGTTGGTGGGCTTTGTCTTGTTAGGCCAGGGTATAAACACAATTAGGAAAGAGTTAGTGTCTTGTTGTTATGACTTTCTTTCCTATATAAGGAGGCCAAGAGATGTGTTACGAGATATGAATGTTGTTATATGAAATCTTGTTTTGTGTGAGAGCTCTCCTCTCTTGCATTTCCCTTCCCTCTTTCTCCTTGTGAGTTTGAGTGTCGCCCGGTGTGAGACCGTCCGGTGTGAGGCTGAGCTGTGTGAGATAGCAAGTTATCCGTTCCCGTCCTGTTCGTGATATCGGAGTGCCGTCGATCCATTTTCACGTCGCCGCCGCATCAGATTTGGTATCAGAGCCCAACAACGACGTCTCCGACGACCCGACGTCCCCGACGTCATCTCTCTTTCTCTCTCTAAGTTGCTAGAAGTGAAAAAAAAAAAGAGTAGCAGCAAAGATATTAGTTGAGAGAACCATAAGAAAAAAAAAGTGAAATTTTTTTTCCTCCCGTGAATCTCTTTCTCTCTCCCTCTCTGTTATTCTCTCTCCTCCCCCGCGATCTCTCTCTCTCTCGTTGTTACTCTCTCTCCCAATTTCTCTCTCTGTTTCTCTCTCTCTCTCTCTTTCTGTTACGTGTGAGAAAACAGAACAAAAAAAAAGAAGGGGCACGTTCGCAGCATCGCCGAACGTGCCATGTTCAAAAAGAGGTCGCGACCGCAACGGGCCGCGCCCTCCGCCGTGTGCGCCCGCCTGTGCACCGGCGGCCGGCGCCCGGTCGCTCGAGCCCGCCCGCACCGCGCCCACGCGCCCGCCCGACACCCCCCTGGCCCTGCGCTCCTACACCCAGGCCGCGCCCGCGCACCGGCACCCGCGCCAGCGCACCAGGCTCGTCACCCACCGCGCCCGCTCGAGCCCGCCAACTGCTGCCGCCCGAGCCCCTGGCCGCTGTCGGCGGTTGCGCACGCCCCGACGTGCCCACCCGCGCTCGACGCGCCCAGCCAGCCCGCGCTCCCCGCCCGCACCTGCGCGCCCGAGCGCCCGCCTGCGTGGCCGGTCGCCTGCCGCGCCCGAGCCCGCCGCCCTCGCCCGCGTGGATGCCCGCCCCAGCCACCTTCATCACCGCCGGCCTTCACCTCTCACCTGCGGCCACCCCGTGCCAGCAAGCTCCGGTCGCCCCTCGCCACTGTGGAGCTCCCAACCTCCCTCTCTTTCTCCCTGTACACGGCCGGTCTCCCTCCCTCTCTTCTTAGCCGCCGTGCACAACCCCAACTCGGCGAACCGCCCTGCTCACCTCCGTCGTCCACCACAGCCGCGTAGCAGCCCTTGGGCGTTGAAGAATCCTACCCACGGGAAGACTTTTGCAGCTGCCAAGCCGACCTCCTGCTCGGACCCACCGTGGAGAGGAGGCCGCAAAGAGTGGTTGAAAACAAAAACAAAAAAACGTGTGAATGTTTGAAAAGAGGTTTGAAAAAAAAGAGAGAGAAGAATTTGAGGAAAAGTCAAAAAGGAGGTTTAAAAAAAAAGAGTTGAAATTTGAGAAAAAAAAAGAGTGTGTTAATTATATATATAATATAGGATAGATATAATCTTATATATATCTATATATAAATATTCTTATATATATATATATATATATATATATATATATATATGTTATTTTAACAAGATTGAAGTGGCACCCGAAGTCCACAACGGAGGCTCGAACAACGCCCGAGATACTGGGTCGTCGACAGACGTTCCATAATTTACGGCACGTACGTTCCTCTGTGTAGCGCGCGTGCCTTAGCGGATTCTTAGCAGTTCGGATCTAGGCTTTGTCCTGATCGTTTTGGCTATTTTTGTGGATTTTTAGGCGTTCGTTTGGCATTTATTAGAATCTGTTTAAGGTTAACTGGTAATTAGGGTTAAGTTTTTAAAATAATAATAATAATTTTAATTTATATATATATATATATATATATATCTCTCTCTCTCTCTCTCTCTCTCTCTCTCTCTCTCTCTCTCTCTCTCTCTCTCTCTCTCTCTCTCTCCCCATCGATTTCTCTCTCCCTCACTCGTTCTCCCTCTTTCTCTCTCTCCCTCTCACGATCTCTCCTCCCCCACTCTCTCGGTCTTGGTCCGGACGGCCGCGGATCGAGGCGCGGGAGGTGTTGTTGGAACCGGCTCGTCGCGAGGAACGCGTAGGTGCTGACCTCGTCGCGGTTCGTGGGACGTGGAGGTGAGACGGGGCGAGAGGAGCCGTGTTGACCCGTTGCTTGCATGCGGCCCAAATCCGGTTTTCGTCGCGATTGAGGTAGGGGGATGAAATCCTTGCCTCGCTAGGATCGCATTGGCATAGCATGCACGCCCATCCGACGTCGTTTTCTTCAATTTCCATGCAAAATTCCATGTTAGTGTAATTTAGGCTAAATTCTTGAAAATCACTCCATGGGCATTGTTTTTATGTTTTGATGCATGGATTAGTTGTAGAATGTCGTGGTTTGGCAGGTTTTACAGTTTTTCCACGTTCCCCGTCGATCCGGCTCGACCGGGAGGGGGTTTGGTTTTGACCGTTTCGGTTTAAGCTCCCAGCTGGTGTGACGGTTCTTCCAGAGGCCGTCACACTGTAACGGCCCTTGTGGGGTGCGTTACGTGCGTGTGACAGCCCATAGTGGGTGCGTCACACTTGGTGTAACGGTCATCTGATGGACCGTTACACGACCGTCACTTGACCCGTTTGACCGTTGACTTCGTATGGCGGTTGGCCCAACGGCCTGTCGGGCGACCGTTAGGGAGTCGTAACGCACCTCCGGGAGCGCGTTACGTTCTGTTAGAACGATGTGGTTTTATTTTTTTAGCCTCGGGCGGGTGTAACGGTCCCGGGGAGGCGCGTTACGTCCGTGTAACGCCCCTGCCCTGGCGCGTTACAGCCTCGCCGTGACGGTCCCCACGGGACGCGTCGCAGCCCTTGTAACGCCCCGTCCTCGACCGTCACAGCCCTAGTGACGCTCCTTCCCTTGGCCGTCACACTCTGTGACGCGGCAGCCCTAGACCGTTACATTCCTTTGGGTTTTAAACGCATGCATGGTCAATTTCTAATGCATTCCATGTTATATATATGCCATGTTTGAGTTGTTTTGTGACCGATGGCTTATTAGTAGATCCCGTTGGAATTGCTTTCTCTTTCCTTGTGATAGAACCACTAGTCGTAGCCCAACGACCGAGCATGTCGTCCCACCCGGGAGAGGTGGAGGGGTGTTCCCGAGGAACGGTTTGTAAGCTAGTTATCGTGGGCCCCTGCGGTTACCGTTGCGTCCAACGGGGGGGGGAGAGAAACTAGCTAGAGGCCTGGCTCTAGGCAGGAATCAGTGTGTGCACATGTGGTCGGAGACTTGGACTAGCACTGACGAGTGTTGCTCTGACTAGTACTTAGTTTGGTCCTGTTACGCCTCTCGCTTGTCGTGAGCCAGACTTGCGAGTTGCCGAGACGCAGTGTAAGTCGTCAGGGGACGCGTCTGGTCTTGTTCTTCTAGTGGATTATTTCGTCTCTCACTTCACTTGGTTAGTGATGGTTTATTCTATTTGTAGATTTATTTTCTGTTGTTATTTATTTATTACATTGTGCATCTGCCTTATTATTTAAATGCATGCTTTAATTGCTTTTATATTTGCCTGCTTGTCTGTTTAGTTTGGGGTAGGGATTTGCGTGACCCTTACTGAGTCTGGCTGTGACTCACCCTTCCTTCTTTCAGGTGAGTCGCCCCAGTCGTCCGCCGGTTCTGCTCGAGGTTGTGCCGAGCGTCATTAGAGTGCCAGCTGTGTTGGTTTGTCTTTTGTTCTTTTGTGCCGGGGTATGCCCCGTGTAGTTGTACAGTGGACCTCTTTTTATTGAAAAATCTGACTATTGTATATATTCTACCACTCTGATATTTTAAATTACTTCCGCACTTATTTATTAATTGATGTCCTAATTAATATTGCGCGCCTGCGGTCCCAATTCGTTATGCAACTCCTCAGCAAACTTCTTTAACCCTTCAGGGGCCTCATCAACCTCTTGGGTGACTTCCCCAGTTCTTGGTATCGGTGTATCGATTTCATCAGTATATCGGTATCCGGAGCTCTGGGTCATCACAGTTGGTATCAGAGCTGTGTTGGGGATTTGTATTAGGAATTGGAACTTGCGCTGGTCCAGAGCTAGTCCACTGAGTCGTTTGTTGCTGGCTTAGGATGTTTCTCGTGATTATTGATGGTTTTCTGTTATCGTGTGTTTCCTAGGCTCAAGATGTTGCCTCGTGGATGGAAGAAAGCTCGGGCTCCTTGGGAGGAGAGTGGCACTTCCTCTGCCCCAGCTGTGCCAGCTTCCGTTAACCCTGCTCCACGTGATGAAGTGTCTGGTGGCCGTGGTAGAGCGTTAAAGGAATTCCTACTGTTCCACCCACCGACTTTCGAGGGTCAATCAGATCTGGAGGTAGCTAGATCGTGGCTCTATGCTACTGTGTGCGTGTTCCAATCGATGGAGTGCGTGGATGATGAGCGAGTCATGTTGGCTACTTATCAGCTTCAAGGTACCGCATGCACGTGGTGGACTGCAGAGTGGGAGGTTGCCTTCTATTCCCGTCCGCTTCGGTAAATCACCTGGGCTGAGTTCGTTGCTGCTTTCGAGCATGCTTAAACTCCGGCCTGCCTCAAGTTAGCGAAGATGTATTAGTTTCTGGAGATGACGCAAGGTGACATGACTGTGTTGCAGTACCGAGATAAGTTCATCGAATTGGGCAGGTACGCGTCCCATATTTTTGCTGATGAAGCTATGAAGACTCAGCTGTTTCTGCGCGGACTGAAAGCGAAATTGAGCCTGCCGTTGTTCACTACCCGAGTGTCTGAGTTGGATTCAGTGTACCAGGCTGATGTCGCAGTGGAGATGGAAATGGCGAGGACTCGAGGGCTTTCTCAGGCCAGAATGGTGCAGCCGACTGTGCAGTTTCAGCCGACTTACCAGCCGTCTGTCCCAGGAGTTCCTTCTGCCGTTCCTGCTGTCAGCGGTGTTTCTTCTTCTCCTGACTCCCATTTCAGGCAATTCAAGAATACGAAGTCGAAGAGGAAGTTTGAGCATTCGGCGCCTTCCGATTTGAGTCAGCTGTCCGTTCCTTTTGTTCGACCGCGTCAAGATTTTTCCAGTGGTCAGCAGCGTCCGTGTTTGAGGTGTGGTGGCACTCATCCAGGCGTGCCGTGTTCCTTGCCGATTGTCTGTTATCGCTGTGATCAGCCGGGTCATGTGGTTCGAGACTATCTGCTGAAGTCGACGCCGGTACAGTTTTCGTAGTTTACCCATTCGCAGCGGCCTCAGTTTCGTCTTCCTCCGCCGCCTTAACCTCAGCCGTCTTACCTACCTGCTCCAGTTCCTTCCCAATAGTCTTCTGCAGCCAGTCGCCCTCCGAGAGGCAGGGTCACTCACATCACCCGTGCAGAAGCTGTGGCAGCTAATCTGGTAGAAGGTACGGTTTCGATTTTTGGTCGTCCAGCTCATGTTCTTTTCGATTCTGGCGCTACTCATTCTTTTGTGTCCGAGGATTTTCTTGCTCGCATCGAGGAGCCGATGACCGAAGTGCTCTGTAATTTGCTCGTGGAGTTACCCTCTGGAGATTTCATGTCCACTCCGGTGTGCCTGGAAGATTCCCCTATTGTTGTCAGCAATCGACCGATGCATGTGAAGTTTTATGCATTGAAATTGGCCGAATATGACGCTATTCTAGGCATGGACTGGCTGGAATTGTATAATGCCATGGTTGACTGTAGATACAAGCACGTCTATTTTATACCACGTGGGAAGCCAGCCTTTTATTTTCAAGGTATGCTTTAATTTTACAGTTGCCTCCTTTCGCCTTTTGTTTAAATTTCGGGGATGAAATTTCTTTAAGGAGGGAGGGACTGTAGCACTCGTGCCTTAGCGGATTCTTAGCAGTTCGGATCTAGGCTTTGTCCTGATCGTTTTGGCTATTTTTGTGGATTTTTAGGCGTTCGTTTGGCATTTATCAGAATTTGTTTATGGTTAAATGGCAATTAGGGTTAAGTTTTTAAAATAATAATAATAATTTTAATATATATATATATATATATATATATATATATATATATATATATATATATATATATATATATATATATCTCCCCATCGATTTCTCTCTCCCTCACTCGTTCTCCCTCTTTCTCTCTCTCCCTCTCACGATCTCTCCGCCCCCACTCTCTCGGCCTTGGTCCGGACGGCAGCGGATCGAGGCGCGGGAGGTGTTGTTGGAACTGGCTCGTCGCGAGGAATGCGTAGGCGCTGACCTCGTCGCGGTTCGTGGGACGTGCATGGAGGTGAGACGGGGCGAGAGGAGCCGTGGTGACCCGTTGCTTGCATGCGGCCCAAATCCGATTTTCGTCGCGATTGAGGTAGGGGATGGAATCCTTACCTCGCTAGGATCGCATTGGCATAGCATGCACGCCCATCCGACATCATTTTCTTCAATTTCCATGCAAAATTCCATGTTAGTGTAATTTAGGCTAAATTCTTGAAAATCACTCCATGGGCATTGTTTTTATGTTTTGATGTGTGGATTAGTTGTAGAATGTCGTGGTTTGGCAGGTTTTACAGTTTTTCCATGTTCCCCGTCGATCCGGCTCGACCGGGAGGGGGTTTGGTTTTGACCGTTTCGGTTTAAGCTCCCAGCTGGTGTGACGGTTCTTCCAGAGGCCGTCACACTGTAACGGCCCTTGTGGGGTGCGTTACGTGCGTGTGACGGCCCATAGTGGGTGCGTCACACTTGGTGTAACGGTCATCTGATGGACCGTTACACGACCGTCACTTGACCCGTTTGACCGTTGACTTCGTATGGCGGTTGGCCCAACGGCCTGTCGGGCGACCGTTAGGGAGTCGTAACGCACCTCCGGGAGCGCGTTACGTTCTGTTAGAACGCTGTGGTTTTATTTTTTTAGCCTCGGGCGGGTGTAACGGTCCCGGGGAGGCGCGTTACGTCCGTGTAACGCCCCTGCCCTGGCGCTTTACAGCCTTTCCGTGACGGTCCCCACGGGACGCGTCGCAGCCCTTGTAACGCCCCCGTCCTCGACCGTCACAGCCCTAGTGACGCTCCTTCCCTTGGCCGTCACACTCTGTGACGCGGTAGCCCTAGACCGTTACATTCCTTTGGGTTTTAAACGCATGCATGGTCAATTTCTAATGCATTCCACGTTATATATATGCCATGTTTGAGTTGTTTTGTGACCGATGGCTTATTAGTAGATCCCGTTGGAATTACTTTCTCTTTCCTTGTGATGGAACCACTAGTCGTAGCCCAGCGACCGAGCGTGTCGTCCCACCCGGGAGAGGTGGAGGGGTGTTCCCGAGGAACGGTTTGTAAGCTAGTTACCGTGGGCCCCTGCGGTTACCGTCCGCTGCTTCAGGTGTCATAACCTATGGCATATTGCCACCAATTGCCCCACCCGAGCCTTGGTCATCACCGACCCCCAGTCTATGGAGCTTCCACCTCAAGAAGGAGAACCCCTTGAGAGATATGAGCCGGACCCTGATCTCATTGCCCAGTTTGAGGAGTTAGATGCAGGGTTTGATAGTACGTATATCGAGTACATGCAAATGGGAGATATTACCGAAAGTTCGAACTAGGGAAGACTGGGTGTAGTTCGCTGCATCCTAACCCACCCACAGGAGGACGACTGGCGTCGAACCTCCATCTTCCAAACCTACATCATGGTCAAATCTCAACCCTGTAAGGTGATCTTTGACAACGGGAGCTGTATCAATGCAGTCTCTTCAGACTTTGTATCCCGTCTAGGTCTACCTACCCATCCTCATCCGAGGCCATACAACGTGGCTTGGGTTGACGACACGTCTATCCCAGTCACCACTACATGTGTCATTCCCATCCAGTTCCAGTCCTACCAAGGACAAATCCTATGCGATGTAGTGCCTATGAAGGTCGGGAGCATCATCCTAGGACGGCCATGGATCTACGATGTAGACCTTACTACATTCGGTCGGTCCAATCAGTGTTCCTTCTCCCACAATGGAAAGAGGATTCAGTTGTGCCCGACACCCCCAAAGGTGGCCACAGGAAAGAGTCCTACCTCCACACCCGCTGCATCCCCCAAAGTTCAGGAGAATGCCCCAACCCCCACCAAAGGGAAGCTTCTCATGCCCTCCTCTCCTACACCTGTCATATCCATCCCTAAGGCCCCTAAGGTTGACCATGACCCGATTAGGCGCCTTAACTTCATAGGTGTCCGTGAGCTGAATAGGGAGGTTACCGAAGGTGCCCCTGTCTGGGCTGTTATTGTCACCATCACCCCCGAGGAGTCCCGAGTCTCAGTCCCACCCGAGGTCCAGGCAATTTTGCAGGACTTCCCAGACATTTTCCGAGAGGATTTACCCTCTAGACTCCCTCCCATGCGTGACATTCAACACGCTATTGATCTTGTCCCTGGGTCCACCCTACCCAACCTTCCCCATTACCGATTGAACCCAAAAAAGCATGCTGAGCTCCAAAGGATTGTCGAGGACCTTCTCCAAAAAGGTTTCCTCAGGGTGAGCAAGAGCCCATGTGCTGTCCCTGCCTTGCTCACACCCAAGAAGGATGGCACTTGGCGGATGTGTGTTGACCGCCGCGCCATCAATAAGATCACTGTCAAGTATAGGTTTCCCATTCCCCGTCTGGATGACATGCTTAACATGATGAGTGGAGCCACCATCTTTTTCAAGATTGACTTGAAAAGTGGCTACCACCAAGTCCGAATCTGACCAGGGGACGAGTGGAAGACATCCTTCAAAACCAAAGAAGGTCTGTATGAGTGGCTTGTCATGCCGTTTGGGCTATCCAATGCCCTCAGCACATTCATGCGGCTTATGACGGAAGTCCTCCGCCCTCTCATCGGTCGCTTCGTTGTCGTCTACTTTGACGACATTCTTATCTATAGCCACAACCCTCAGGACCACATCCATCATTTGAGGGAAGTCTGCGAGACTTTGAGGAGAGAAACCCTGTTTGACAATCTCAAGAAATGTGAATTCATGACAGACCGGGTCGCTTTCCTTGGATTTGTGATTTCTAGCCAAGGAGTGTCTGTGGACCAATCCAAGGTCCAAGCCTTAGTAGACTGGCCTAAGCCCCAGAACGTCCATGACGTTCGAAGCTTCCACGGGCTAGCCACTTTCTACAGACGCTTCATTCAGGGCTTCAGTACCATTATGGCACCCATTACAGATTGTATCTGTAAGGTTAATTTTCAGTGGACTAAAGCCGCATCTCAGGCTTTTATTGCCATAAAGGAGCTTATGACTAAAGCCCCTGTCCTGCGCCTGCCAGACTTTTCCAAAGTCTTTGAGGTTTCCTGTGACACATCTGGCGTAGGAATAGGAGGAGTGCTTAGCCAGGAGAGCCACCCTGTGGCTTATTTCAGTGAGAAGCTTTCTGATGCAAAGCTTCGTTACTCCACCTATGATAAGGAGTTTTATGCCGTGGTCCAAGCCCTCAAACACTGGAGACACTATCTCTTACCCCAAGAGTTTGTCTTATACTCGGACCATGAGGCTTTGAAATTCCTTAGCTCTCAGAAAGGTTTGAACCCGAGGCATGGTCGGTAGGTAGAATTCCTCCAGTCTTTCACATATTGGGTTCGGTGCAGTATTCACAGGGGGGGTGAATGAATATAACCCTTTAAAAATCTTTCACCCAATTAAAATATGATGCTCACTAAAGTTACTAGTTCGCAAACTAGACAAGCTTAAAAGCTAATGGGCAGATGCTGAACTAAACAAACACACAGTAAGATCACTAGAGTGCTAACAAGACAGATTTAGACAAAGTATAGCTCAACTAGAATTTCGCTCTCTTGACAAATTAAAATACTCTAAGAAGACTAATTAACTCTTCTGCTCAACCAGAAGCCAAACACATGGAGCGCCCCTATGCATTCATCTAGCGGAAGCACAATAGAACAAAACAAACCACAATGCACAAGGGATTTTTAGGTGGTTCGGTCCAGCAGACCTACATCCACCCCACACTCAAACCGAGTGTGGATTCCGCTGACTCACAGCTTGAATAGCTGGGCATCACAGCTTGCCATACATCCGCTGGGTAACACAGCTTGCCGTCCGAGGAATCCTCCTCGCCCCCGCTGGGCAATACAGCTTAGCCGTCCAGAGGCAGCACCTCTGTAATCCGCTGACTAACAGCTTGAACAAAGATGTAAAATAGAAAACAAAAAATAGAACAAGACAGCAATCGGAAAGGTGTAAGCAATGAAGCACAATGTGGCTCTTAAAGAGCTGGATGGCCTAGATTTGATCCACGGTCCATCAAGAACAGATCTCCCTCGATCTCACTCTCTTTCTTCACTCTCTCTCTTTCTCTTTCTTCTCTGCTGCACTTCTCTTCTTCTCTCGATCTCCGTTCTCCTTTTCTCTCTTTCTCTTTTTCTTTTCTTCTGCTGGATCGTGGAAGCTCTCTCTTCTTTTTCTCTTTTTCTTCTCTTCTTCTGCTCCCAGGCTTCGATCACGATCACTCAATTTTTTTTCTTCTACAGAGGATGAAGACACATATATATAGCAGCAGCTGGCACACTGGGCGCGTGTGGCTTCCACATTTCCTACCCTAAAAATTCGGACCACGTGGCAGCATCCTGGTATCTCGTCCATCCTTGGATCACGAGCCAGGCACCTCGGATCACGTGTCCTTCATTAGCCTCTTCAGTCTCTGTCAGACAAATGAAACGAAGTCATCAGTTCTAAGTATATGCATTGCATTATATAGACTTTGCTGTGAAGGCGAAAGCAATGTAAAGTGTGCACAACGCAGTGTATAGACTTAAGGAATATAAAGGCTTCATAAGCCTCAGATGAAGGCAGGCGCTGTGTAGACTTCATGATGATCGGATGAAGGCAAGCGATGTATAGACTTCATGAAACACAGCTGAACACACGCGGTGTATAGACTTCATGAAGATCAGTTGAACACATGCGGTGTATAGACTTGATGTGTTCACTGATGGATGTACACACTTGCCCGCTGTAGAGACTTTCATGCTTATATGCAATGTAGAGACTTCAGACTACAGGGACGTGTGAACAACCAGTGTGTAGACTCTTCAATCGACAGGATTTGAAGTACAAAGGCAATGTACAGACTTTGCCTTACAACGAATGTAAGGACTTAGAATCAAAGAGGCGTTGTATAGAGTTTGAACCAGTGTACAGACTTGGAAGCTTGAGTCAATGAATAGACTTGAAACACTTAAGGCGATGTACATACTTGTTGAGGCTCAAGCAGTGTACAGACTTCGAAGTTCCACTGTGGATGTACAGACTTGAATGAGTGAAGCCGATGTACAGACTTCGAAGTTCCACTGTGGATGTACAGACTTGAATGAGTGAAGCCGATGTACAGACTTCTAAATGCTGATGCTTTGTATAGACTTTCATGAGATGCAACATGAGACGCTAAAGTCTATACAGACTTGACCAGTGAGACACTGATAGAGACGATACTTAACCTACACTGACTGTACAGACTTATGCATGAGACGCTGAGGAAGATGGTGGATGTACAGACTTCTAAATGTACAGACTTCATGAAGCGAAGCCAATGTACAGACTTGATTGTAGCTAAAGCCTTGATCGTAGGAATAGGCTGGACTGTATAGACTTTAAGCTTCAGAAACGGATGTACAGACTTCACTTAAGAAACGTAGGGAAAGACCCCAATGTATAGACTTTGCCTTGAACGAAGGTCAGTGATGAATGTATAGACTTTCACGATGTGTAGACTTGGATACGTGAAAGCTACAGTGAAGGAATGTACACACTTGACCGAATCAAAGGCAAATCGAGTGTACAGACTTCTTGCCATGAGACGTTGTATACACTTAGCCTAATACAATGTATGCGACTGACGCTGTACACACTTAGCCTAAGACATGCATGAGACTGTCTCTGAACACACTTAGCCTAAGACAATGTATGGACTTTATCTATCATGGACAATGTATAGACTCAATTAATTGGAAGAGATTCCAGTGTATAGACTTGAGTTCTTAAGCATGACTGCTGAAGGAGTCGACCCATCAGAGGATGTGTCGACCCATGACATATGAGAAATGTAAACAGCAGTGAATGGAATGTGAATGGAATGCAAAGAACACGCAGAGGCAGTATAGACTTTGAATCCAATGTACACGGCTGACAGACTTGAAGTGAACTGAATGAACATGATGTACAGACTTCAAGGCTTGAATGCAAATGATGCACACTTCCAATGTAGAGACTAGCACTTACTGCTATTCAGACTATGCAGATACATGCAGAGACATTCAGACTATGTAGATACATGCAGAGACATGATATCTGACAAAATGCAATTCAGATATTTAAAGAACAAATGCCATCAATGCTAAACATCATCATTCATGTTGCTATCATATGCAGAATGCTCAAGGATAAGAATGCACAGAAATGCACTTTGTTTATTGCAATCATCAAAACACAATAGCATTGTTATCATCAAAATATAATATCAAATGCACTCAAATGCACTCACTATCTTGCTATCATCAAGACCAAATAGCATTGCTATCATCAAAGTAACATAGCACATGCTTGTGCCTAAGGGGCACAACAGTCTCCCTCTTTTTGATGATGGCAATAAACAGTGACAGTGAGACACACACAAAATTTTCTCCCCCTTTGACATAATCGAAAAGGGAAGAACAATAAGAACATGAGTGTAACATGGCAGTATGCATGCAAGTGACTTCTCGAGCAATAAACTCTCCCTGAAGGTATGACTCCCCCTGAATTATTTCTCCCCCTAAATAAATGCTCCCCCTTTGGGAAGGAATATGAACAGATAAATAAAGGTAGAGAAGGTAGGAGGGTCACTTGACAACAGCTGAATCATAGGTTCAAAAAGGAAGCATGATTATAAACAACTGTTAAAGTATAAGAATCAGCAACATACAATTTTGACAAAAATTCAGGTTTAACAGTGATAAATCTAGAGTAAAACATCTGACCCCTGAAAAAGAGTTTATAGATTCCATTTATAGCAATGAATCTAGGGCACATGGTATTAATAGATAAGTCAGAAATAATACCATTTTGTGATTAAACATGGAAGATCAAGAATGGCAGTTTGAATATGTATTGAAAATAATTTTCACTCATTGACTTTTGATTTTTCGAAGGGTTACAGCAGTTTGATTTTCACTTTTGAAATTTTCAGAACCTGAACTAAGTAAATAGATCAGTGGCATTTATGCTGTTGACATTAGGTGTACACCTTGATCAGAGGCAGGTACCCCCGGTTACTAGGCATAAACTACTAGACCTATTTCAGATCAGAACCCACAAAGGATAGTCTTCACTTTTGACATTAAGGGTACACCTTGATTAGAGGCCAGTACCCTCAGTTACTTGGTGAGAACTCCCCCTATAGATTTGACCCTATGAACAGAGATATTCTGAATCACCTCATGACATGTGAATTCTCCTGCTTCTTTGGAGGAGTTCACAGTTTCTCAGTGCAATCAGCCATTGCTCTATCACTGTGTTCAGTTCTTAACATTAATGATCTTATTTACTGCTGCCCTTAATTCTTTTAGAGTGATTGTTTAAAAAATCAGTACACACTCTTATTAGCCTGTTCTAGACATATCCAGTTCAACACATTTAGGCATTATAAAAACTTTTTCTATTTTAGCCCTGAGACAAAGATTAAGAGCTATAAAAATTTTCTTTTATCTCAAATTCTGAAGTGCAGACACTTAACTCTCCATCTTATAAGGGTTAAACCTTTAGTTCCTTTCAATTTGTAAGTGTGATTCTTATAAGTGAACAATTGCAATAATCACCATTCAATGTACTAAACCAGATGCAAAGCTGTTGTTAAGTGAAAATGATGGAGAAAAGATAGCAATTGGCAATATGGTTCAATGGGCAACTGATGTCAAAGAATATGAATCATTTGAATGAGAACACTGAGAAGTGAATAGGATTCAATGAATTGAATAGAACTCTTAGCTCCCTCTGACATCATGATTCAAGAGATATGCTATGCAACATACTGTCCTACATGCAGACTATGCACCAAGGATACATGAGACAAGTATGCAATCAATTCAGGTTTATGCATCCAAGTTATAAGCATTTTCATCCTTTTTCAGATTTTTCAACATGTGATGCAGTGCACTGTTCTACATGAAGATAGGACCCATGGTACTCGACGGAGAACCTGGTCTCAAAGACCATCTCACACATGGTAGAAACCTCCGGGCAGATTTACTTGCCTTTTAGTAACATACCATTTGATATACCAGGGTTAAGCAAATGATAATGCAGTGCAAAGCAGCCCTATTATGCATTGAAAAATATGCAGTCTACGACAATAGGCAAATGACAGTCATGCAAATCAGTCCTTTATGTATTGATCAATTTCATTGACAGTCATGCAGATGATATATGCAAGTACTAGACACATGCATTGACTGTATGCACTAACTGACCCATTCAAGCTCAGTCCAAGTATGTAATCAAGCATGCAATGCATTGACACAAGACACATGCATTGACTCTATACACTGAAGAACTATTCACAATCAGCAAGTTATGCATTCAACAACAAGCATGCAGTCCATTGACACAAGGTTCATATAAAGCATCGATTGTAAAAATGATTGTGTAGAGCATCTAACAGCCCATTTATTCAGTGCAATAATCAGTGAGAGAAGAGCATCAGATATATGCAAAGTAAAATTCAGTAGCTGAGTCTGGAATGCAGACTGATCAGCTAGACATGAAGAGATCATCAACAATCAATCAAGCAAATCAATATGAAACTCACAATTTTCATGCTCACAATTTCAGATAATGGAATTTAAAGCAAAGTTCAGAACTGACCTGAATTGTAGTATCCTGGGATTTTCTTGTTGAGTGCCTTGGTTAATCCCTTTTATTCATTTCCAAGGCACACCTGCAACAACTGGATTATTTTGATCCTGCAGGAACCCAAGCTGCCTTGGGTCCTGTATGAGCCCTAACAGGTGTTCTAAACAATCTTTTAGCAACATGATCATCATATTCCATCAGTTTATACTCAAACATTGAATGTCCAGTTTTTCCACAATAATAACATGAAGTCACAGAATTTTTGTTTTTATTCTTCATGTTAGCAGAAACATGATGCCCATGTGCATCCATATGAGTATGAAAATTATGTGTATGAACATGAGTATTTCTTTTATTGACATGAAAATTTTTCTTTCCATGCTCAGCCAGCCGACAGTTGGCAGCTTTGTGGCCTAGCTTACCACATTCAAAACATGCAAAGTTTTTCCTTTTATCTCTCAAGTTATTTCTAGCAGAATCATAGAAAGCAGGGAATTTGACAAATTTAGAGTTTAATCTATTTCCCTGAGCATGCCAGCAATCTTTGACTGCATGCCCAAACTTACCACATTCAAAGCATTTAAGATGCTTGCTTCTTGATTCATTTTTACCCCAATGATTTCCTGACCAGCACTCATTAGCCTTATGCCCAGGCTTGTTGCAAATGAAACAAATGATATGCTGGCCTGAAATAGATCTATATCTATATGGGTTATGAGCATGTGTGAAAGATCTAGGATTCACATTGTTATCTTCTTTCAGTTTAAAACATGCATTCATTACATGACCACGCCTACCACAATAATAGCATGAAGTATTAGATTTCCTGAAGGCATGGTTTCTTCCAGATAGATTCCTAGAATGTATTATTTTATTTGCATGCGCATCCTCTTTTAATATTATGCAATCATCCATGATATGCCCATGCTTACCACAGTAATAGCAAGAAGTATCAGATTTCCTAGGGGCATGGTTTCTATCAGATGAATTCACAGATGCATGTGAATGAGTACAAGAAGCATGAGCATTTTGCATGGACCCATCAGATTCAGCAGAGTTAACAAATTTCAGAGTATAACCAGAATTATTCTTTGCCCTTTTTGTTTGACTCTTTCTTTTCAATTTCTGATTATCCTCAACAGGTTTTGTTTGCTTTTCAATTTTCTGAGCTTTAAACTGAAAGACAGATTTTGAAGGTGACTTCTGATTTTCATTTTATTTTGGGGATTACCTTGAAGTACCAGCTACATCAGTGCTTTGGACAAAAGTGGTATATAGCTGGTTTTTTAGTGATTTTCTTAACATCAGAACAGCAATTTGTTCCCCCTTCTGAGTTATCATCCTTCCTCTTCCCAACAGTTTTCATTTTTCCTTTAATCTTGGTAGACTCAATAGCTGAATTTTCCAGATTATGAATTTTATCTTCCAAGCTAGCAATGTGAAGTTCATAACTGGCTATCTCCTGTTCACTGCAGTTTACACATTCGCTTAGAACTTAGTTAGCAGTTTTATACTTCTCAATTTCTTGTTCTAGACTGTTCAACATTTCTGATTCTTCATTACAAACAGCTTTTCCCTTTTCGGTAGTGAGAAGTTTTTCAGATAGTCCAGTATTTAACTATTTCAGTTTCTCAACTTCAGCTTTTAATTCAGTGTTTTCTTCCTCAAGATTTTTATCCTGAATTTCATTATTAGCACATCTCTCTCTTCCAGACATGTGCTCCAATTTTTCAATCAGTTCATCTTCTCTTTCTTCTGCTTTAATTTTCTCAGCGAGCAGGTTTTTATGATCATCTTTAAGTGAGGTAATTTATTTATTTAGCCATTCATTCTCACTAAAGAGATCTTCATTACGTTCTCTTAAAGCTGAGCATATTTTACAATTTGATTTAGCAGAAGAGGACTGTGAAACCTCCTCATTGATTTCATTCATTCTGACCATAAGAGTTTTATTTTTCTTTTGAAGATCTTCATTCTCCAATTTCAGTTTGTCCAATTCAGAATTAACTTCAGTCAGTTCTTGCATGCCTTTTAGATGCTCATTTTTCTTATCATTCAGTTGATTCTCAATTTCAGACATTTTGTCTAAGCATGTTTGTTTTTCAATTTCTAGAGATTTGAATGCTTCCTTTTGCAATTTACTATCATGATCAAACTCATTTATCATGTCTTCTAAAATAGCACATGCCTTACAAGAATTTTCATCGCTTTTCAGACTATCTCTTAGTTTTGCATTTTCACATTTCAGTTCTCTTATTTCGTACAACATTTCCTTTTTCAATTTTTTCTTTTCAGATTTCAATTGTTCACATTTATTATTGAGTTCCTCATTTATATTCCATAAGTCATCAATTGAAAGTTCTTCAGGTTCAGAGCTTACCTCGGATGAAGTTTCATCATTAGCATTTCTTCTATCAGCCATCAAGCATTTGCTGTGATTCCTGATTAGCTTCAGTTTATCCAAAATGTCTTTGGCAGACCTGCAAGAAGAAATACATTCAATTAGAGATCTGTCAATTGATTCTTTTAATACAACTACAGCTCTATTATTGACAGAGTCTTTCAGCTTATCCTTCTTGGTCCATTTAGATTTATCCTTCGACAGTTTGTATGGACCATGAGTTATTACCTTCCACAAATCAGGATCGGTTGTGTTTACATACCGATGCAACTTTTCCAGCCATGGGCCAAGGTCATCACCTCTATATATCGGAGGATGAGCCATCAGAATAGATGACAAGCAGATTCAGGGCACGAAGCAATCGACAACAAAGCACCACAACCAGATAAGCAAGGCAAGGAACCAACTCAGTGAAACTGAATACAGAACACAAGAGGCACACTTATGAAATGCACCAAACAGAAATGCACTAAGACAGTAAATCAAAACGATTCCAAAAGACCCACTCTGAAATGCACTAAATAGTTAGCAGGATCCTCTGCAGATTGTTAGATCTGTTAAGTCAGAGACCGCTCTGATACCAAGTGTTGGGTTCGGTGCAGTATTCAGAGGGGGGGTGAATGAATATAGCCCTTTAAAAATCTTTCACCCAATTAAAATATGATGCTCACTAAAGTTACTAGTTCGCAAACTAGACAAGCTTAAAAGCTAATGGGCAGATGCTGAACTAAATAAACACACAATAAGATCACTAGAGTGCTAACAAGACAGATTTAGACAAAGTATAGCTCAACTAGAATTTCGCTCTTGACAAATTAAAATACTCTAAGAAGACTAATTAACTCTTCTGCTCAACCAGAAGCCAAACACATGGAGCGCCCCTATGCATTCATCTAGCGGAAGCACAATAGAACAAAACAAACCACAATGCACAAGGGGTTTTTAGGTGGTTCGGTCCAGCAGACCTACATCCACCCCACACTCAAACCGAGTGTGGATTCCGCTGACTCACAGTTTGAACAGCTGGGCATCACAGCTTGCCATATATCTGCTGGGCAACACAGCTTGCCGTCCGAGGAATCCTCCTCGCCCCGCTGAGCAACACAGCTTGCTGTCCAGTGGAATCCTCCACTGCAAACCGCTGGGCAATACAGCTTAGCCGTCCAGAGGCAGCACCTCTGCAATCCGCTGACTAACAGCTTAAACAAAGATGTAAAATAGAAAACAGAAAATAGAACAAGATAGCAATCGGAAAGCTATAAGCAATGAAGCACAATGTGGCTCTTAAAGAGCTGGATGGCCTGGATTTGATCCACGGTCCATCAAGAACAGATCTCCCTCGATCTCACTCTCTTTCTTCACTCTCTCTCTTTCTCTTTATTCTCTACTGCACTTCTCTTCTTCTCTCGATCTCTGTTCTCCTTTTCTCTCTTTCTCTTTTTCTTTTCTTCTGCTGGATCGTGGAAGCTCTCTCTTCTTTTTCTCTTTTTCTTCTCTCAGCTTCTGCTCTCTGCTTTTTCTTCTCTTCTTCTGCTCCCAGGCTTCGATCACGATCACTCAATTTTTTTTTCTTCTACAGAGGATGAAGACACATATATATAGCAGCAGCAGCTGGCACACTGGGCGCGTGTGGCTTCCACATTTCCTGCCCTAAAAATTCGGACCACATGGCAGCATCCTGGTATCTCGTCCATCCTTGGATCATGAGCCAGGCACCTCGGATCACGTGCCCTTCATTAGCCTCTTCAGTCCCTATCAGACAGATGAAACGAAGTCATCAGTTCTAAGTATATGCATTGCATTGTATAGACTTTGCTGTGAAGGCGAAAGCAATGTAAAGTGTGCACAACGCAGTGTATAGACTTAAGGAATATAAAGGCTTCATAAGCCTCAGATGAAGGCAGGCGCTGTGTAGACTTCATGATGATCGGATGAAGGCAAGCGATGTATAGACTTCATGAAACACAGCTAAACACACGCGGTGTATAGACTTCATGAAGATCAGTTGAACACATGCGGTGTATAGACTTGATGTGTTCACTGATGGATGTACACACTTGCCCGCTGTAGAGACTTTCATGCTTATATGCAATGTAGAGACTTCAGACTACAGGGACGTGTGAACAACCAGTGTGTAGACTCTTCAATCGACAGGCTTTGAAGCACAAAGGCAATGTACAGACTTTGCCTTACAACGAATGTAAGGACTTAGAATCAAAGAGGCGTTGTATAGACTTTGAACCAGTGTACAGACTTGGAAGCTTGAGTCAATGAATAGACTTGAAACGCTTAAGGCGATGTACAGACTTGTTGAGGCTCAAGCAGTGTACAGACTTCGAAGTTCCACTGTGGATGTACAGACTTGAATGAGTGCGAAGTTCCACTGTGGATGTATAGACTTGAATGAGTGAAGCCGATGTACAGACTTCTAAATGCTGATGCGTTGTATAGACTTTCATGAGACGCAACATGAGACGCTAAAGTCTATACAGACTTGACCAGTGAGACACTGATAGAGACGATGCTTAACCTGCACTGACTGTACAGACTTATGCATGAGACGCTGAGGAAGACGGTGGATGTACAGACTTCTAAATGTACAGACTTCATGAAGCGAAGCCAATGTACAGACTTGATTGTAGCTAAAGCCTTGATCGTAGGAATAGGCTGGACTGTATAGACTTTAAGCTTCAGAAACGGATGTACAGACTTCACTTAAGAAACGTAGGGAAAGACCCCAATGTATAGACTTTGCCTTGAACGAAGGTCAGTGATGAATGTATAGACTTTCACGATGTGTAGACTTAGATACGTGAAAGCTACAGTGAAGGAATGTACACACTTGACCGAATCAAACGCAAATCGAGTGTACAGACTTCTTGCCATGAGACGTTGAAAGAGACAGTCCAATATACAGACTTATGAAGACTGATGCATGAACAGTAATGCATAGACTTGCATGAGACGCTCGAATGTATAGACTTAGGAGCATATGACACGGCTGTACAGACTTAGAATATGAAGACTGATGTACAGACTTCATTAACAATGCATGAATGAGACGTTGTATACACTTAGCCTAATACACTGTATGCGACTGACGCTGTACACACTTAGCCTAAGACATGCATGAGACTGACTCTGAACACACTTAGCCTAAGACAATGTATGGACTTTATCTATCATGGACGATGTATAGACTCAATCAATTGGAAGAGATTCCAGTGTATAGACTTGAGTTCTTAAGCATGACTGCTGAAGGAGTCGACCCATCAGAGGATGTGTCGACCCATGACATATGAGAAATGTAAACAGCAGTGAATGGAATGCAAAGAACACACAGAGGCAGTATAGACTTTGAATCCAATGCACACGGCTGACAGACTTGAAGTGAACTGAATGAACATGATGTACAGACTTCAAGCCTTGAATGCAAATGATGCACACTTCCAATGTAGAGACTAGCACTTACTGCTATTCAGACTATGCAGATACGTGCAGAGACATTCAGACTATGCAGATACATGCAGAGACATGATATCTGACAAAATGTAATTCATATATATAAAGAACAAATGCCATCAATGCTAAACATCATCATTCATGTTGCTATCATATGCAGAATGCTCAAGGATAAGAATGCACAGAAATGCACTTTGTTTATTGCAATCATCAAAACACAATAGCATTGCTATCATCAAAATACAATATCAAATGCACTCAAATGCACTCACTGTCCTGCTATCATCAAGGCCAAATAGCATTGCTATCATCAAAGCAACATAGCACATGCTTGTGCCTAAGGGGCACAACATCACATTTGTCCTAAAACATAAGGTTGGAAATGAAAATAAGGTCGCCGACGCCTTGAGTTGAAGGGTCTCCCTTCTTTCCACTGTTCGGGTAGAGGTCACTGGATTTGACCGCATGAAGGAACTCTATGGAGAGTGTCCTGATTTTGGCCCTGTCTACTCTGCTCTGTCTGCTGGACCCTCGATAGCCTTTTCTGACTATCTACTCCAGGATGGTTTTCTATTTCGAGGGCAGCAACTCTGTGTCCCGAGGATTTCTGTTCGGGACTTCCTGATTTGGAAAATGCATGTTGGAGGTCTTGCTGGTCACTTTGGCCGCAACAAGACCATCCATTCTGTGGAGGAGCACTTCTATTGGCCTGGCCTGAAGAGAGATGTGGCCAAGATTGTAGCCCAGTGTAGGACATGCACGATGGCCAAACAGGTCAAACAGAACACTGGTCTCTACACTCCTCTCCCCATTCTTGATCGATCATGGGTTGATGTGAGTATGGATTTTATCCTTGGTTTACCTCGCACTGCTCACAAACATGATTCCATCTTTGTTGTCGTTGATAGGTTCTCTAAGATGGCCCACTTCATTGCATGTTCCAAAACATCTGATGCATCTAGAGTAGCCCATTTATTCCTTGATGAAGTCGTGCGTCTGCATGGTCTCCCCCAAACCATCGTGTCTAACCGAGATGTCCGGTTCACTAGCTATTTTTGGAAGACACCGTGGCACCTAGTTGGCACCAAACTAAAATTTTTCACTGCCTATCACCCCCAAACTGATGGGCAAATCGAGGTCGTCAATAGGAGTTTAGGAAATCTGTTGAGGTGTCTTGTAGGGGAACATTCCGGCACTTGGGATCTTCTATTGTCCAGAGCCGAATTTGCATACAACAGCTCCATCAATAGGTCCATAGGTCTGAGTCCATTTGAGGTCGTGCATGGTTACAAACCAAGGAAACCTGTGGATCTCATTCCCCTTCCCCTCGAGTCTAGAACATCCAAGTCAGCTGAGGAATTTGCACAGCATGTCACAAGTCTGCATGAGTCAATTAGCAAGCAAATAAACCTCAGTAATGAAACTTACAAACGCTTGGCTGATTCGCATAGGCATCACCATGAATTCCAAGAAGGTGACATGGTTATGGTACGGGTTCGACCCGAACGACTCTGGTGCGGACACCAGAGCGATCACGTGACACGTCGGCGAATCGACGTTGCCATACGCGGAGCGCCAAGTGGACTACATCGGCTTATCTTCCAAATGGGGACACTTTGGCTTCTATTTGGACTCTTTTTAGCATTAAATTGGGCTTGTAATGTCACATTATATGTGGGTTTTCATATTGGGTTGGTTGTAAGGCTCTAAATGGGCCAACTGGTTAAGGCCCTTAAGACTTCATTAAGAAAGGGAGAGGCCTTGGTCCATTTGGATGGATCCATAGGCCATATATGGGCTCTTCATACATGGGCCAACTAGAGGAGAATGGCCTTGAGCCATATTGGATTCCTAGAAGGATGAGTGAGCTACCATGACCAAAATGGCCCATTCATAGCCCAATAAGGGGGGCGCCCCCTTCCTTGTTGTATTAGGCTAGCAACTTTGAATTTTCTTCTTCCCCTCTCCATTTACCACATGGGAGGCTAGAAAGGCTGCTGGTCATATTCAAATGGCTGCCACCTCCCTCCTTTTTACAAGAAATTCAAAGTTTGGTGAACACCCATGTCCCCTTGCCCCCCCCCCCTTTCACTTTCACCACTTGGCAAGTTGTAATGGGCTCCCTCCCCTCCCCCCTTATGGTATCCCACGCATCCCCCCAGCCCTCTATAGCTCTTGTAATGCCTATTTAAAGGCTTGTACGTTGTATATGTAAAGGCTAATGATATTTTGTTGAAAGAAAATTGTTAAGAGAGTGATTCTCCTTCTTTCTCTTGCTCTTTCCCTTGGTGTGAATTTCTCAGAAATCTGGTCGTGGACTCGACCTTCTCTTCCCATCCCCCTCTTATCATCTTGTTCCCTCCGATTTATCCTTGATATTACTACAAGATTGCAAAAATTCAGCGCTGGTTTGATGCCGTTTGGAGTTCGGGAGCACCGGCGGTGATTTTTCTCGTGGCGGCGCGCAGATCTATCCCAGAGTGCAGTCTAGATCTGAGGTTGACTGTGTTTCGGTTTATGCAGCCCAACCACGACGTGATCAGGAGCTGGTGTCTGAAGATAAATTAAAGTATTGCAAGTCATCTTCACGTTGCCTCTGGTTTCGTTGCATTTCAAGGTCTGTGCTGTCCGTGGCATCAATTCTCGTGAGGTCGCGCAAGAAGATCTGAACAGACTCAGTCCAGATCCAGAGGCGACTTCCCACATCTGTCCCGCCTCATCCAGCCAATATCTGAGAGAGAGGTCTTCAGAGGATTTGTTCCTATGGACGTCACCAACAACCTCCCACAGACGGAGTTCCATTTCGACATTGGCAACCCTTTTTCCACCATTTATTTGTCTGTCTGTGCAGTTCTGTGAACACCAAATCAGACGCTGAAAGAAATCATTGCTGCACCCAGATCTGAATGCGCCCTCTGGAGTGAAGAAACTACGTCCAGTCACCGTCATTCTCCAACAAACGGCACCCCAATCAGACGTCATGGCTAGGAGTTATAGTCATCGGAAGATCGCTGCACAGGGTGCCCGGTGTGGACAGAACCAAGTCGACTCGCCCTCGGCGCGCTCGTTCGGCTCCAGCTCGCCTTCCTCGGCTCTGTTGCTTGCTGCCCGTCAACCCGGGACCCAGCAACCCCCAAACATCATTTTGTAACCCTTTACCTCCCTGTGTGGAGTGGGTTTCCAGATCTGAAGTTGTAAAATTAAATCATTTATATATCGGGGTTGTTCGGAAAACGGCCGGGAATTCTTCCCCACGCCTAGACGTGGAGGTACGCGTTCATTCCATTCTCACATTGCTAATTTAGTATACATTCTATATTGCTGCGTTTGTGAGATTAGGGCCGTTAGGTTGTATCTAAATCACCGTGCTAGTGAGTTGAGAGTGCCCGTTCCGTAGCTCCGATCGAGCACCGAACGCGAATCGGTACCCTAGGCGACGGTGGTTTCTTAATCGCCGCGATCCCCACGTTTCCCTCGCAAGGGACGATCGCTGGGCTAAAGAGAGAGCGCTGTTGAGAGGCGTCTCCACCCGGAGAATACCACAGTGGCTAGCCGCCTGGCTTGCCTTAACGTGCTAGTGCTGGCCGCACTTGTATCCGTCGTACGTCCTAGCCCGGTCGAGTCATCCGTCCCGCATCAGACTCCCCTCGGGAGCCGTTAAAAAGTTACAAGCCCGTAGTGATGGACCCTTCCCAATTCTGCGGAAGATTGGCTCCAATACTTATGTTGTGGACTTACCTCCCGAATATGGGATTAGCTCGACTTTTAATGTGGCAGATCTAGTGGCCTACAAGGAACCCACAGCGATTCCTAGTGACCCTTTCGAGCCTTCTCCTCCCATTGAGAGTGAGCCCACCCCTATGCGTCCCACAGCCTCGAGAGTACCGCGCGAACACATTGAGAGGATACTGGATGAGCAGGTGACCACTACACGGAGCAGGGTGTACCAGCGCTACCTTGTCCGCTGGCGGGACCGTCCACCATCAGATGATTCCTGGATCAGCCGGGAAGATCTCCAGCACCTCGATCCAGATCTGCTGGAGCACTACCACAGCCGTGTCTCCCATTACTCGACGGAGTCGAGTTCCAGCCATCCCAGGAGGGTTGGTGGGGACACCGGGTCCACTACCGGGCCCACTACTCGAAGCCGACGCCGCACCGCCACTGCACCGAGCTTATGGCTTGGAGACTCGATTGAAGACCCAGCATCCTGAATACGTATTTATACGTATTTGTGTATCTGTGTGTACGGTGGTATTTGTATTATTAAACCACCCTATCTTATTTTATTTTTAACTAAGTCAAAGAATTGTATTTTATTAGGGTCCAAGTCAAATATTGGTTGGTAGACTTTGTCTTATTAGGCCAGGGTATAAACACAATTAGGAAAGAATTAGTGTCTTGTTGTTATGGCTTTCTTTCCTATATAAGGAGGCCAAGGGATGTGTTACGAGATATGAATGTTGTTATATGAAATCTTGTTTTGTGTGAGAGCTCTCCCCTCTTGCATTTCCCTTCCCTCTTTCTCCTTGTGAGTTTGAGTGTCGCCCGGTGTGAGACCGTCCGGCGTGAGGCTGAGCTGTGTGAGATAGCAAGTTATCCGTTCCCGTCCTGTTCGTGATATCGGAGTGCCGTCGATTCATTTCTACGTCGCCGCCGCATCAATAAGTCTTTATCATTTTTCATCAAGTTTAAGATTTGAGTCCAGAACTGGCTCGCAACATATTTTTCTAGGTAGAAATAACTTTAAAAACAAGTACTCCCAGACGCCCTGTAAAGAGAATGATATATATGACATAAAAAGAAAGCGATGAACTTCTGAATAATTTACTTACTCCCCAACTAATCACAAATTAAAGTGCTTGTTTGCCCAGCCAGATCCAAGTGATGACATCCTCCCATTTGTTCTAACAAATAAATTGTTTCCCGGACCTCGTGCACGCGTGGAACCCCGCAGAGGTCTCGTCACAAAAAGGACGGACGTAGTTAAAAGCAAGCGGAATCCCAAGCCTCATCTCGACACGTCTCAAAGCGCATCCACACCCCCACTTCCTTTCCTACATAAGCAAGCCGTAAGCCACCTCCTCCCTTCCCGTGCTGCCTTTATCACAACGCGAAGTACTTGCTTTGCATCCTCGATCCCGCGTTCTCCCGTAATTCCTCCCCCTCTTCTGCTAGCTCCGTCCATGGCGCGCGACGTCAGGGCGTTGCCCGCCGCCCTCCTGCTCCTCGTGCTGCTCGTTGCCACCGGTACGTAAAGCGCCCTCCCTCCACCGGTGCGTTCCTTCTTAATTAATTAGTTCTAACTTGTGAACTGCATGTGGGTGGCGTGGCGGTGTGCGCGGATGGATGGATGGATGGATGGCGAGCAGGGGAGATGATGGGGACGACCAAGGTGGCGGAGGCGAGGACCTGCAAGTCGTTGAGCCACAGGTTCAAGGGGCTCTGCTTCAGCGACCGCAACTGCGCCCACATCTGCAGCACCGAGGGCTTCCCCGGGGGAGACTGCCACGGCTTCCGCCGCCGCTGCTTCTGCGTCAGACCTTGCTGAACTATATATAATACGTACCCGGCCGGGGGGCATCACGATCGAACTGGGTGGCCTTGCACAATATATAATATATATATATATATATACAGTTGTGTGGCCTCTCCATTGATTCTCGTCGTGTCTGATGCCTCTTTCTCTATATATAGCTAATGGTGTGAGGATGAGAAATAAGTGTGTTTAGCACATTTGGCTAGATCTATCTACGCATCATCCGGCGATGATCGATGGGGACCTATATATGAAGTTTATATCTTAAACTTAATTGGTTGCACTTTATATATATATACGTGTATATATAAATATATATATATGTATTGTTGTTATCAATACTCACAACGGACTTGGTTTGTTGAAGATGGAGTACGCGTGAGGAAGCTACGGCCTCCCAACATGTACGGTGTAGTAGGAGATATCGCCCTTGTTCTGTTCTTTAATGAGAACCCAAGGAAATCTCTAATGCCTCCGTACGTTGAGTAGGGTATTAATCTTGGCATGATTTTATTTTTGATATTAATATTATTAAAGTGTGAAATAGGAATGGCATTATTAATAGAATGAGAATATGTCAGCACGAAGGGTGGCAATTGATTAGGAGAGGAGGGTAAAATGTAGGTGGAGGAAACAGAGAAGAGAAAGTCGTATTTGAAGTTTGAGCTCTTTTAGATTGTATATACCATTTTTAATATGCATTCGTTTAAATCTTTATTCGATTTCTCAGGGCATTGGATGTGTTCAACATAAAAATTATAAAATCGATAGAATATGACCAAACAAAATGCTTTTTCATATAAAATTGATAGAACATGACCAAACAACATGTGTACATCTGAAGTTCGTCTAGAAGTGGTCATTAGTGGATGCGGTAACGAGCATGTGATATCAAGACAACAGCCGCCTTACCTTGGTCATTTACCTTGACGTGCAGATCAAGGGCGCACCGCGCACCGGATTGTTATGGTTAGGTTTTGGGGAAAAGAGATCCATCTCCTTCCAGGTTTTAGAAAATCCCCTCTCGTGTGTCAAATGGAATGTTAACTTTTGAAGAGAACTGATGCCGAAAGTCGACTTCACAACATAATGGATATTCTCTTGAAAATGTTTCCGGTCAACTCCTCGGTCATAATTCCTTCCAACAACCATTTAATGCTGGATTTCATATATAGAAGTATCATCATGCTGCGTACGTAAAAAATGCACAATGCAAAGAAGATCTCCGCGACATCGCCGGAGTCTATCTAGAGAAGATCCGTGCATGGTCTACACGAGGCAATATGAACCAAGATGTTCACTCTCTACATTCCTTCTTTATATTAGTGGTTAATGGGAACCCAAGGTGCATGTAGGGGAGAGAGAGGAACCAAGACTCATTCTATATGGAGTCCACCTATTAAAACTCTCCTATTCAAAAAGTACCTTCACCTTATCTAAACTTAACGAAATATCTTTATATACTAGGTTACCATTAGGGTAATCCAACGATCTAGTTTATTTAGCCCACCTTGAGGGATAACTCTTAACATTCTTTCACTTAATAAAAATTTAAAATAAATAAATAAATTTATATAAAATATAGTCCTTGGATTGTGGTTTTAAAATGACCAAATGATTATACTTAAATTTAAGAAAAAATAATGCGTAGTCAATAATCATGTCGGCATTGTTAATGGAACTAATTGATACAAGATGATTATTGATTCTTTCCTATACCAAAATGTACTTAACGTCAATGTGCTTGTTAGCACAAGTAAATTTGCTATATATAGTTGGAGAAAGAAAATACAATAAAATTGTTACAACAAAGTTTTAATGACGTGAAACTTGAATCCACAACTTTAAGCTATGAGAAACTTTCTTAACTACAGTGCAAGTGAAGAAGCATGATGACAGTCAATAAATTCAGATTTTATGGTAAAAATAGTCATAATATATCATTTGGCACTCTTCCATAATACTATTCCATCAACTAGTACAGGAAAATATAACTTTAGATGGATTTCATAATGTATAGGCAACTAGAAAAATCTACATCTATATAATAAGCCACTTCCAAGTAATTACTTCTTTAGACATATTTCATAACCTTCTTTGTTGTCTTTTAATATTCCATGCATGAATTGCTTTAATATCTCCCAAGCATCCCCATAGCATGGTTAACATCAGCTCATGTATAAATTTGAGCATATATTGTACTCTCAATAGCAATAGGATATGGGATGCATTTTATTTTATTTTTGTCAATCTCATTCTGGAGGCCCTGATACAAATTAAATTCATGAAGTTTAAAGATTACCACTTCACATGATGAATAACTTGACATTTTAAACATTTTTAAGACTTTCGTGATATAAGCTCTTTTAGACAACCCCAACAATTTTTTAGACCTATCATGATGAACCTCAACTCCAAGGACACATGATGCATATCATTCATTATGAAAATAATCAGAAAAGAACCTTTTGTCTCACGTGAGAGATCCAAATTACTAATAGCAAACAATATATCATCTACATATAAAATCAAAATATAAATTTACTCACCCTCAGATATATAAATTGATCACCAATGTTTTCCATAAATTCAAAGGAGATAACAACTTAATTTATTGAACTATGAGTAGCATTATCAGGAAGCTTGTTTAAGTGCGTATATGAATTTCTTTGATTTGCATATTAATTTCTCCTATCTTTTCATTTCAAATACTTCTGGTTCCATCACATATCCCTTTTCTTCTAGATCCCATTTAGACAACCCCAACAACCTTTTAGACCTATCATGATAAACCTAACTCCAATAACAAATGATGCATATCATTCATTATCAAAATGATCAGAAAGGAACCTTTTGTCTCATGGAAGAGACCCAAATTACTAATAGCAAGTAATATATCAGATACATATAAAGTCAAAATATAAATTTGCTTAAGTTTAGATATGTAAATTGATCACCAATGTTTTTTGTAAATTCAAAGGAGATGACATTTTTTTTGAATTATTAGTACTATTGTTAAGAAACTTGTTTAAGTCCATATACGGATTTCTTTGATTTGTATATTACTTTCTCATTTCTTTTCATTTCAAATCTTTCGGTTGCATCACGTATATCTCTTCTTCTAGATCCCATTTAAAAGAGCTATTTTTACATCTACGATGCAACTGTAAGATAAATAATATCATTAATGCCATAATAATTCTAACTAAATATTTTTAAAGACTCGAGAAAATATCTCCTTGTCATCAATGCCTTCTTTTTAAGTGAATTCTTTTTGTCGTATGTTTGACCTTATAATCTTCCTACATTACCTTTAGGGTCCCATTTAGTTTTAAAGATCCATTTACAACCAACTGGTTGGAATCCCTTAGGTATTGTAACAAGATCTTTGACTTCATTCTTTTATATAAACTCAATCTTATCATTCAAGACTTTCATCTATAATTTAGATTTTTCACTTTTCATGACTTTTTAAAATAAAAATAGATCATCATCAATACCAATATCAAAATCACACTCTCACAAGTATATAATGCAATTATGTATGATATATAGCATGTCTCCTAACTCTCTAAGACTTTCTCAATTCACTAGTATGAAATCCATCATTATCATTCGAAGTATCATTTTGAATTGGTATAGGTTTAATAGCAACCTCTACAATAGGTAACATATTGTTATCTAGCAATTGATCTATTCGGTCATGATCAACAAAGTTAGGCCCTATATCAATGAGAGTGGTCTTTTGGAAAGGATTCCTAATCTCATCATATTTTACTTTTCGTGAAATTTTACTCTCATTATTGTCACCATGTTTAATGAATCTAGTAGTTCTAGTCTCAATGATATGAGTGATGTGTCATGGACTATAAAATCTATACCCTCTTAGCCATTCATGATACCCAATAAAAGAACACCTACTTGTCCTTAGATTCTGTAGTGGCAGGAAAATGGTTCCTAGGCCACGTACCACCTTCTCTATTTATTTGTTGGGGAAGTCGTCTCGCGTCCGTGGAGGCCTGCACACACCAAGAAATCAGAAGGGCGTCAGAAGGAGTCCTGGGTGTTACCCCAGGGGGAAACCCTCCGATGCTTAATTGAGCAAGGGATCAATGAGCAATAGAGAAGAGCAAGGTAAGAGAGAATTAGAGGCCGTAGTAGTCGATCCAGGAGGCGTGTAGATCCTCCGTACGCGTGCTCGTCGCTCCCAGTGGGCACTCGAAGAGTGCTCGCTGGATGGTAAGGCCGTGCAAGAGCAAGATGCTCTCTGGTTGTAGCGGATGGTCTCTCTGTCGTAGTTGCAGGTCGAGTCACTCTCTTCTCAGTAGGAAGCTCTAGTGGCAGAAGTATCCACCGTATCTCCTCTTGCGTAGTAGTATGGGGTTTAGTAGAAGAATCTACTATGTCTTCTCTCTTCTGTCGATGCCCCTTTTATATGGGTTATCTTGGAGCGAGGGACCTCATCCCTTGATAAGGAAGGGTCCATTTAGTAGAGTAACGTTCCCCCGCTATGTTGGCGGGAGTTTCCCATTAGAAGGCGATAGTCTCGACGTTGGCCAGTCCCTAGGCGAGTATTACGGCACTCATGGCGCGTGCTCGCCCGTTACGGGGTCAAGGTCGACGTCGTGGGGGCAATGATCGGTCGTCGGAGTGTCCTCCGGCGAGAACTGCGCTTGGACCGGCTACATCGGCGTTGTGGAATCCGATACTCTATTGGGATGGTTTTCCTCTTATTGGGTTGAGCATGTGTGCTCGTCCCTTGCCTAGACTTAGCATGTTCAAACCTTAATGGGCCGCTCGTGCTTGGGCCGTTTTTGGGTCAAACCAGATTTACCCTCCTCACTTCCCCCCTACTCTTAGTTGCCAAGCATTCGCAGGGGATTGAGAGTAGCCCAAGAGAGGGTTCTTCTGGAGGGTGTGATCTGAAGATGATTTCCTCGTACGACGGGATTTGGTGGCTTCGATAGCCTGCTTGGCGCGCAAGGTGCCCCAAGCGGTGGCATAAGCCATGCTGACAATGATGACGTCGGGTCTTGTCCTGTTCTGGGGGTGTGGGCTCAGAATGGTCACCTGGCCTCGGTAGCCGTACCGCCGTAGCGGTCGGCGTCCCTTCACCTGACCCTCAGGGGACAACCGTCGATCTGTAGTGGGCGATTATAAGAAGTGCTGCGGGGTCCCTCGCAAGCCACACCCACGTCTTGCGGGTCGTCGCACTCCGTCGTAGGCGTCTTCCTTCCTTTGCCTGGTGAGGATCTTTCTTTTTCTGTTCTTCTTCTCTTCGGTAGCGATGGCTCCACGTAGGAGAGCCCTTAGCATCGAGTCTTCCTCTTCGAAGGAGATGCCTCAAGGTCGAGGTAGTAGGCCGAGCACCTCGGGAGCGGGCACTAGTCGGCCTGGCTCCCCTCCTCTAGTAGCCTATAGGGTATTCCATGGCTTGCGGGAGGCCTTTCAAATTCCCCCTGAGTACGACATCGTCTTCCCCTCTGTGGGAGATGACATAATGAGTCACCCCTCCGGCGGGATCATGATTCTGGTGGCCTCCTTTCAGGCGGGTCTCCGTATCCCGGTCCATCCTTTTATCGCAGCCGTCCTTCGCCACTATGGGCGGAATCCTAGGGGCATAACCCCCAATTATTACAGCATCCTTTGTGGGTTTGTCTACGCATGCCACAGAGCGTCGGTGGAGCCGAGTGTCGATCTATTCTGGCAATTCTTTCTCCTCCAGAGTTGCCCATCCGACACCTACTTCGCCTACTTCAAGGCTCGGTCCATCGACCATTTCATCACAGTCTCCCGTACCACATCTAACTGCAAAGGCTGGGCGGAGCGGTACATGTACCTCATCAAGTCGTAGGACTGGGAGAGGGCCTCCGATGGTTGGAAGCGCAGTGGCTTTCCTCGCCCTTGGCGTGATTCGAAGCCTTCCCACAGTGTCGAGGACCACTGGAAGTTGAAGGCTATTTCCCGGTATCCTCTTGCCGATGCAGACCTCGTCCTGACCCTGACGCTGCTTCGAGAGCTGGGGTTGTGTCCTCCGTTGCCACAGGGTACTGGTTTTATCTTCCCGTAGGGTCATGGCGGCAGTGACCGGTGCTTGACTAACCTTGTCCTTGTTTCCAGGGGCGGTTGAAGCGTAGGGGTGGACCCCTGAGATCGTCAGGCTGTCGCGGCTTGCTCCTCGCCCCGTGGATCACGTTGCTCCGGGAGTCGGCCAGGTATCGATCGTCGCCCCCCCCCCCCCCCAGCGCAGGTTGCGTTTGCCCCGAGGAGGTTGCAGTATCAGGCCCCCGTTGGCATTCCTCTGGTGTGTTCGCCCGAGGCGTCAATGGCCAGCGGAGGGTTTGGTCTTCGGCAGATGACGAATTTCTGCAGGCTCGTCGTCAACCCTTGGTCCTCTGGAGAAATCTAGCACCGGTACCATGGCGGCCGTGGCCTGCGCCTGGAGAGGGTGGCCCGACACCTGAGCAATACAGGCTCGGGTACCTAGATGGCTGGCGGGAGACCTTGGAGATGGTTAACCGTTTATACACCGGCAGGGGGGTCCTATGGACACTAAAAAAATTCTCACCCCATGTTTATGTGCAGGGGAATAAAAAGGAGGAGAAAAAAGAAGAGAAGATGAGAAGAAGAAAAGAAGAAAAGGAAGCCGCTGGTGCCCCTTCCAACGGCACCCTCCAAACAGGCCTCCTGCGGCACACTTCTCAAGCTCTTCAGCGGCACACTCCTCAGGTGCCTTCAACGGCACACCCCCAGAGTGCCTCCAACAGCACACTGTGGACGCGGGATTTTATTTATGTTAGATATTTATTGATTTATATTTATGGGGGAATTCCCTTATATGTATTTATTGATTTATTGGCGTGCCAGTCACCATGGTGACAATTTTTTTTATTATGCGCTCGATCTGACTTGGTCAGTCGATTGTGAAGTCCGAGTCGGGACCAAAAGTCCGTCATACCATAAAGGCTATGACGTTAATTACGCCCTTCCTAAGAAGGACAACCCTTGATTAAACGCCAAAATAGGAGGCCGCTCGGGGCGGTAATAAAAGAAAAATAACAGTGTGTGATATTGAAGATATTGCTATTCTAAGAATGTAATTAAGTAGGTAACAGACTTATTAAATCGACATAACCCCCTCTTATAGGGGGGGGCATGCCAGATAAGAAATAGGACACCATCCACGCAGCGGCGGGGCAGAGCCTGAACAATCATCGGGGACAGGTCCCCTATCAGATTTCTCATCCGGCCAAGGGCCTCGCGGAACTAGTATTCCCCAAAAGATTGTGCCGAAGGGGAGGTGTATGACGTGCACTTCCCGGGACTCATCGGGGTTAGAACGTCGGATCGACATTTCGGCAGCATCTCCCCATAATCTGGATTATGCCCAGGGGAGAATAGACTATCACCCACGGAGTGCTGGGATGAAATCCGAAAGAAAGAGAGGTCGAGCCTCCCGGATCACGTAGCTGCCGTGGGACATATTTTACTCTTCCCTACGGAAGCCGGCGAGACTCACGCAGTGGCGGAGCCCTTCGAGCTAAAGGGATTACTCATAACCCGACACGGGACGGTGGAACATAAGGGAGTTTGACTCCCTTTTAATTTTATCCTCGGAGGGGGGTTCTGGTGACTCGTGGACATCCCTGAGTGAGTTTGGCAGGGGAATCGGAGGCTTATTAGGCAGCAGAGCAGGTTTTTGGCGCACCTCAAACATATGTATAAGTTCTTGGCGCCGAGACAAGGAAGCCAAGGAGGGGTTCTCGGCGCCAAGGGGAAGATGCCATGGGATAGGTTCCCTGCGCGCAGTGGAGAAGGCAAGGGGGTTTCTGGTGCGGGCTTCCCGGCGCGATGAAGAGCAAGCCAGGGAGGCTCCCGGCGCGGGCTTCCCGGCGCGAGGAAGAGAAGGCCAGGGAGGCTCCCGGCGTGGGCTTCCCAGCGCGAGGAGAAATAGTGAGGCGGGGGTGGCTTTTCGGCGCGAGGTAAAACAACAGGGTTCTCGGCGCGGGAAAGCTCACGCCGAGGGCTATTCATCGGTTAAACTGTTCGTGGAGCCGAGATAGATGAGGGCGCCGAGATGTGTTTCAGGGTTCTACGGCACTCTGTTTTGGGGTTTATGGATGATTGAGGGGGTTTTCCTGGTGATTAAGGCCGAGATTGACGGGCCCTGAGGAGTCAAAGATGGATGTATTTATTGGGTATCGACCAGCTTTGGAATGGGTTTCGAAGGAAATCCAAGGACAGAGGGAAATGGGAAAGAAGAACCGAACATAAGGAGCCTCTGTCACCATTACTTGTGCAGAATTCCAGGAGGATGGCTTGATGTTATCATTCGTCGTCCTGGGAACCAAGAGATATCTGTCTCTGGTCCAGAAACGACTCTGATGATGTCGATAAGCAAACCGGGCATCAGAAACTCCGGAATCTCACAGATGTGAATCATCATGTGGCTTGGCTTTGTTCCGAAGGCCAAGGGATAGCCTGTCCCTGGCTCTGGAACAAGCGCATGAAAGCATCTTCGAGAAAGAAAACGCAGATGAATAATCAGACTGGGGAGGGGAATAGGGGGCAAACCTCCACAGAGACAATAGCAGGCGACAATCGAGGCATGTTCCATTCGTTTATTCATTCGGACATGACTATTACATCCATGCATCAGAGGGACGGAGTACATAGAAGAAAATTGCAGATAAAGACTAAGTCCTGTTCTAGCGGCATGAAAATCGATTACGATGTCGCAGAATACATCAGAAGAAGAAGAAGTAGCATCAATCGAAATTACAAGAAGATGAAATGCAGAAATGGGGGGGGGGGGGGGGGGAGGGCAGAGCATTGACTCCTCTCCCTCCCCGGTGCCCACCTTCAATCAGCTTCGAATCTTTCTCTCTGCTTTCTCCTTTGGTCTCTTCTCTCTTTCTTTCAGTGGAGGAGGCTCTCTTTTTTCTCTTCTGGCGGTGGTGATGGTGAGGATCTTCTAAGCTTCTCCCCTTTCTTGCTCGAGGGGAAGGGGGTTTTATAGTTGTATATTGTATCTTCTCGGCAGGTGGAAGTCGGCGTGCCACTCCACTCCATCTTCACGGCGCGCCTGAGATGACAGTAGCTCCCGGTGCGGCGTGCAATTTGAGTGAGGGGGCCTGGATGCCACACCCCTAAGCCCATTTCATAGGCCCATTTAGGGCTTTTAAGCTCCACTTAGAACTGTTGGCTCTATAAACATATCGAAACTGTATCAGGAATTTGTTGTTGGACTCAAGTGGACCAAAGGAACCTTCATCAGTCATTGGACTGGGGTTTCATCAATATTGTCACCTGAACGATGACAAGACCGGACATCAGCTTCAGTATGAGAAGACTTCAGCCGGGTGTATAGTTTGTGGAGATGGTTCTTCTTTTGTTCTGACTTTGTAAAAGCCTTTACAATCTTCATTTGCCGGTTCCGGCTTCTTGTTAGAATGTGCTAGGAGGTCTCATCAGTCGGATGACTGCTGCTTCATCAGTGCCGCCGTCTGACTGAACTTGGCCGGCGAAAGGCTTCAGCCGGGTAGATGGTTGACGAACTTCGTCATTGATCTTTCACTGTTGGTCTAATCTTCTTTTCAATTCTGCTTCTGCCCTTGCTCATTTTCAAGGTGTCAACAAATGCCCCCCACCTGCGGGCGACGTAAGCGCAGAATAAGCGGCACGGGGTCTACAGGTGCCCTTCATCATTCGAGGGTATCTTCCTCAATTTCTTTCTGTCATTGTCATTCAGCTTGTTCATGTTACTGTAACAATATTGTGCATATATCTTTCATTTTCATGTTTTTCATCTCCATATTTTCCAACTGCCTTTTGACTTCTCGGCGTGACCCTCTCGGCGTGACCTGTTGTCGGTGCGGGCGTCTCGGCGCGGCCTTGTCGGCGCGGGGGTCTTGGCGCGGCCTTCTCGGCACGGGGGTCTTCAGCGGGCTTCTCGGCGCGGGCATCTCGACGCGCCTCCCTTCTTCCGACCGACTGAGGGTTCTCGGCGCGCTTTCCTTCGCACCGAGAAGCCTCTCCTTCCTCTTCTTTTTAACCCCCCGAGAGGGCTTTTACCCTCATTTTTCACATCCCTCTTCTCTCTCTTCATCTCGACGGCGGCGGTGATCTTCCCCGCTCCGAGAGCCTCATTTCGTCCCCCCCCCCCTTTTTGACTGATTTAGTCTCGGGTAGGTTCATTATACGGGATTGAATCCCATTTTATGTTCGGGATCACTCCCTCTTGGTGGGTGACTCCCTGTTTTCTTGGGCAGACCCCGGACAAGAGGAAATGCTGCCGAATTTTCATTAGAATTATTTATTCAATCATCACATGCTCATTCATCTTTCCGATGCTTATTTTCATCTTTTCTTGATTACAGTCACTGACATGGCTTCCGACTCTTCTGCTGCGGCTTCCATGACTGTGGGAGCGAGTTCATCGGCTCAGCCGGACATATCTCGGGCTTCAGTCAACTGGCTGAATGTGAATAGTCTGAGCTTCGGCTATAACCAGATCGCCACTATTGATGAGTCCTCTGATTCCGAGACTGACACAGTGCCGTCTTCCGGAGTCTATTCTTCCACAGAAGGGATTGATTTCAGAAGGGCTGCCGACTACCTTCCGGACCTGCCGAAGGATCGCCATCTGCTGCCATTTATCCGGACCTTCACCATAGGCGGAATGAGGGATTTCCTGCTTGCTCGGTCTGTGGAAGCGGCAATACTGGCTGACAGAGACAGCATGAAGGGTTCTGTTTATCGAGCCCGAGCTATATATCTCCCAGGCGAGTAGAGGGACTGGAATGCCGTGCTGGGCATTTCCGAATTAGAGCCGGAGAAGAAGATGCTGACCCGGGCTCCAGAGTTTACCCCAACAAGGTGGGACCATGCAGCCGGTCGTGTCCATCGGGAGAAGCCCAACTTTGGACTTTTTCTAGCTCATGTGAAGTGGGGTTATAGGGACGAGCCATTCATTTTGAACTGTCTGGCCGTTCAATTTAAATATCAGCTGGCTGCCGGCTGGTTTGGGGACGCTAAAGTGACAGATGCCCATCTCTTCAGGGTAGGAGCAGTAGAGTTTACAGAATTTGTCTTGAAGGAATACGCCCCTTTACTGATTAGAGCTGGGGTATATCATAGTGTATTTGCCTCCAAGTTCCGCTATCCCATCTCTCGGGGATTATGTTGCGGCATGCTTGAAGTGTTCTGCCCACAGTTTAATACGTTCTATACAGCAGAAGGCGAGACTTCTCTCGATCTTTGGAGTCTTGCGCAGCTTTCAGGCCTGCCTATAGATGGGGAGCCATATGAAGAGGTCTGTCTAGACGACTCTGTAAAGGACGCCTCTGATGGAGAGGGTAGATATTCCTTTGGCTACGCATACCGGTACTTGATGAAGGCTTATCGGACCATTTGTCTGGCCTATAGCAGGGGATCTTCCAAAGGATATCAACCCCGGGAAAAGAGCAGCAGGTTGAGAGTCCGTGTAGGACAGTGGATATAGTACTTCTACGGGGGTCCCTTGAAGTATACAGACTTCCCTTCCGTGGGACCGACTCCTAGTAAGCAGATCAGGGCCCCTCGTTATAAATCAGCATTGCCGGCTTCACTGCGCCGAGCAGGTGTAGATGGCCCGAACCCAGCAGGGGTTGACCCCATTACTCATTGTGCAGCTTATCTGACCTTCTGGCTGTGCACTTTCGCTCTCCCCCAAGGGGACGAGACGACTATCAGACCGGAGGCTATATATCCAGCCTGTCAGATGGCCTGGGGGATGAGACTGTCTCTGTGCCCGGCGGCTTTGTGTTTAGTTTACAAATCGCTGGGAGATTTACATAGACATCGGGTTCCCCGTTCCTTACGGACTGTAGGTCCATTTCATTTCTTCAAGGCTTGGGTTTGCAGCATTTTCCCCGAGCTGGCCCCGAGAACTTTGCAGTCAGACACACTGCTCCCTCGGATGATTGAGTTTGCTAGTGCCGAACCCGGCCTTTTCTCAGAGCAGCTGTTTAAGATCAGGGGCCGGTTGACCAAAGTGCCTGTAGATGCTCCTGGTAGCATTCATTTCTAGAGCTTGGCAGCAGGTTCGGCTCCTTTAGTAGACCCTCAGAGGGAATGCAGAATGGAGGAGGTAGAAGTTTATGTCCATCCTGTTTCGGGGGCCAATGCCACCCGGCCCATATTAGAACCAGAACTGGTAAGGTGGGCTATGGCTATCCGACCCAGTGTATTGGTCTTCAGGAAGGGAGGCTTGCTCATCTTGGAGCCCTATTACCCATTCCATTTTAGCAGAAACTTCGGCTACGATCAGCATATTCCTTCATCAGCCGCTCAGTTCCCTTTGGACAGCCGTGCCAAGCATGGGTCCTCCATTGCCAGTGACGGTCGGATATGGTGGGATTTCTTTCATCGCCGAGAGGGCGTAACTTTCAGGGTCCCGACCGTTTCTAATCGTATTCCCCGGGTCACATCAGAATACATCAAGTGGTGGAATACCCGCACCAATTTTTATAAGGATGGCAGAGGCGCCTTCTGGGATGTGGCTGAGCGCTCTTTCTTAAAGCGGCAATCAGGGCCTGTATTTGACATTGATGAGGTTCATCTGAAAAGGCTCTATTCACAGCATCCGAGGGAGGCGGACACATACGTTGCCAAACGTCGGTCCTTAAAAGAGGAAGGCTCTGAAATACCCACCCCTGTATTTTCTGAGATCAATGAAGATGCTTTTACAAAGGACCTGAGGCAGCTGGGCCACATAGGGAGTATTCATGTGGAGGTGCAGTATCCATTTCCCCCGGAGGAGCCTCTCCCGACAGCAGCCCCATGGAGGGGCCCGGTAGACAGATTTCACCCTTATCGGACATTTGTGCGGAGAGAAGACCGCACCAGCACATATTATCAGCACACTTCTTGGCTTTTCGTGTTGCTGAATGTTCACGGGCTGTCAGTAGAGAACCTGATAGCTGGCATTCTGAATAAGCCGCTTTTTATTTCTTTTCATTATGTCGACGGCTGGTGCATGGATTACCTCGGCCTGTTTCATTGCCTTGACTTCCACGGACACAAAGATTTAGCTGTCTTGACGGAGAAATGCCAGACCATAGGTGACGTATGCTGGCTCGTGAAGGAGGTTGCTTCACGCTCAAAGGAGGTGGCTTACCTGTATTGGCCGCTTTCCACCTTCTATGACGGCCCAGCAGGTATGACCCTTCCTGTGTGCTCATGGCGTCTTTCTTTTATTGTTGTGTTCTACATCTGTCGACTATGATTGTCCTTCTTATGTTTTGCACAGATAGACCGGACATAAAATGGCAGGGACTTTACAGGAAGATTATCGCTCAAGCTGAGAAGCCTGCTTACTTTGAAATCCCTGCGGCGGCACCTACGACCACTCCCCTGCCTCCGGGCAAGAAGAGGAAGCCTTTTGTGGTGAAAGCTGCAGTTGTCAAGGCCAAGAGGGCCAAAGTTGTACGAGTCCAGCAGTCAGCTCTAGTTGCGACGGATGCCGGGACCCCTCTTCCAGACATCCCCTCTTTTGACGAGTTCAGGTCTCAGAGGGAGGCTGCTCAGGAACCTGCCGAGAGTAGCGGTAAATATCTTGCACATGCAATCTTCATTGTTTTCTTGACTGTTCTTTTAAGGCGTCCTTCGAGACTGAGCTTCTCTTTATCTGATACAGCCCCGGAGCAGGTTGCAGTGCCCGTGGAGAGGGACACGAGGCTGCCTTCTCCTACCCCGGCTGGCGAGGAGGAGGGTAAATGTGCTCTCTCATCTTTTCTCTTTATACTTTGTTGTTATTCTTTTTCATTATATCCCTCAGAGTTCCCCTTTTGTTGAGGTGACAGTCAGGGAGTCGACTGGGGCTACGGTAGCAGCGGAAGAGTCGTCTCAGCCGCAGGAAAGTGAAAGGACTCAAATAAAACAGAGCCCTATTCCGGCCAGACGCATAATCACCCGGTCTGCATCGCGGCATGCTCTAGAGGCGACCTCGCAGCACATAGCTAGAGTGGAGATATCCTCGGGCAGTTCCGAGACCGTGCCTGATAATGAGGAGGAAGTGACCTTCAGTGGCAGCGAGGAGGACATCCAAAAATCAGAAGCCTTGCCTGTGTTTGCAAAAGGCCTCCCGCCCTTTCAGCCTCCTAAACTGTTGATGCTATCTTCTGAGGAGGAATTGCAAGAGGAGTTTGCCGGGCTCGACACTGAGGTCGACATAACCCCTCCATTTGTTGCTTCAACTACGGAGCTTTCTCCTCTTTTGTCTCATCTTGAGGATATAGACCCCACTTTAAAGGTAAGCTTCCCCTTTTTTTTTGTTTGCTGTTCTATTTATTTTCTTCCATCCATTGATGAGGATCATTCTGCTTTGTCCTCAGGACCCTGTCACTACCAGCTCAGATGCAGCCGCAGTCTCCATAGATGTCTCATCTGCAGATTTGATCATCATCCCTGCTTTACCTTCAACTTGCATGGAAATTTCTGAGGTTATTCGCCCCGTGCCAGTGAGGATACAATCCTCAACTGACTTAACATCACTGGACTTGGGATCATCAGGAGAGATTTCCATCCCTGTCAGGGCCTCAGAGTTCAGAGCCGAAGTAGACCCAGCCAGAAGCTCCGCTTTTATACCGGCCGCCGTAATGTCGATTGCGCCCGAATCAGCAGTCACTGCCACAGTGGCTATAGAGACTGGATCTCTACCTCTACAGACTAGGGACCTTTCGCCCCCATTATTAGAAAGAGTAGCTAAAGATGAAGCCCTTATTCAGGAGACTCATGAAGAGATAGCTCCATCATTCATTGGTCCTCCCTCCGCGGATGTTCAAGCCATAGCACCCGAGACAGCGGTGGAGGAGGAATCTTCAGCTCAGCCAGAGGGCACGGAGAGGGACCGGCCAATTCTTCCAGCGGATTTGCCGTCTTCGTTCTCTCAGCCGGATGTTGCACTGTGGGCAGACATTGATGGCGAGGTGACTTTCGAAGTAGCTCCAGCCCCTTCTCCTGGCTTCGCTTCATCCGAGAGTTTCGTCTGGCAAAATCTGGACATGCTGCGCCAGCTGGTGGAGTCCCAGCCTGGACTGACTTATCTGCGGCTGAAGGAGATAGCCGAGCGTTTCACCGCTGGTCTGCAGGCGATGGGCTGTCCCATGGAAATATGGGCCCAGTGGTTTTATTGTTGTTAAAGTTTATACATCGCCGGGACTTCTTGGCGCATATTATGTCTGACAGACTGACAGCTTTGAAGTTGCAAAGGAAGGAGTGCAAATCTGAGCTGGAGAAGACGGACTCTGTTCTTCAGGAGCGCCAATGCCAACTGCAGTCTCTGGCGCAGCGGGAGCAGTTCGTGCGCAGCCGGATAACCATCCTGGAGGCTGAACTGTTTGACCTCCAGGCTGAACTGCCGCAGATAACAACTTCTCGACCGCAGCTTGCGGAGGAAGTAGCTCTGTTGGAGGGGCAGATGGCATCCTTTCGGGATGAGTCTGCTCGGCTACAGGAGGAGGAGGCTCGACTTCATGAGCTGGGGGCTGCCCCGCATGTAGGGCTTCTGGCCTTTGAAGACATATTCCGGCGCCCGTGAATATCTGTTTCCCTTTTTTTTGTAATACAATTTCCCCTCAGGGGCCCTTCTTGTATTCCCTTTTTATTCAATGGAAAGGACTCTTTAAACCAGTCTCATATGTGGTTTGTTCTTGACTTATCGCACCGTCAATATTTCACGGTGATTTGGCAGCGGTTTCAGCGGTCCCTATGGGAATAGCCCGTACCTAGCAGGAGAGCGTCCACCCCTTCAGAGAAAGGATGGGGAACTCGCTCCACCGCGTGACGGCCTCCGGGGGGCGCTTTAAACCGAATTTTGTTGGTGGTAGCACACGTCCTTCTTGGCCATACGTGCCGCAAGGGAGGTGGCTTGTAGGAATGTGAGCGAAGAGGCTTAGAGCACAATCCGAAACGGGCGAATGGTCCGTCCTGGGCAGGTTTCAAAGCTAGTCAGGGCGATGTGCCAATCGACCAGTACATGATTTCATCATCGACATTGGGTTTATATCAATGCAAAGGAGTTTTACAAGTTTCATCAGAGTAGACGTAAGGTCTAGACTGGGTAGAGGTTATCGCAGGTGGGACATTGAAGGGTGCGTGGTTTTCATTAGGACAGACGTAGGGTCTGAACTGGATAGGATTTCATCATTGATCGGGCGAGGTGCCGGTCGATCAATAGCTAGTTTCATCATCGATATTGAGTTTATATCGATGCAAAGAAAGTGTTATAAGTTTCATCAGAATAGCCGAAAGGCCTAAACTGGCAGGGTTTTAATTGGACATGGTTTCATCACTGATCGGGCGAGGTGCCAGTCGATCAGTGGTTGGTTTCATCGTCGATATGGGGCCTATATCGACGCAAAGAGTTTCATAGGTTTCATCAGTATAGACGCAAGGTCTAAACCGGATAGAGGATCTCATCATTGATCGGGCGAGGTGCCGGTCGATCAACGGTGGGACGTATGTAGAGGTGTAAGTCTCGTCAGGACAGGCGTAAGGTCTACTCCAGCGGGCTTTATGGCGGGTGGGGCTTTGCCAAGAAATACGTAGGTTTCATCAGGATAGACGTAGGGTCTATCCTGGTAGGGTTTTATCGTTGACCGGGCAAGGAGCCGATCGGTCAAGGGATGGTTTAGGAGTTTGATCAGGACAGACGTAAGGTCTGAACTGGCCAGGCTTTATCGGAATGATGACCGGTTTTATTGTTGGTAGGATATGTGAAAAGAGGGTATGTAGATTTCATCCGGGTAGACGTAAGATCTACCCCGGAAAGGCTTTATCATCGGTGGGGCATAGCGCCAGATGACCGACGGAAGGCCTCATCAGTGAAGGGGAGGTGAAGGCAACGTGCCGGTTGGCATAGAACTTCTGACTTACCACATTACCGACCCAAGCGCCCTTTCGGGTTTTCCCCGGAGCCAGCCCCCTCTTGCTTTTGCCCACGCGTCCTTTCGGATTTTCACGTGACGGGGTACCCGATTTTGCATGCAGTGCCCTTTCGGGTTTCACCACAGCTGGGTTTTAGCCATTTTTACCCTTGTCCAGAATGCCTGAACAAGTCTGGCGGGGTATCTCTATTTTCAACCCCATTTTTTATATATATATACTTTTTGTCGTTTTCTTTCTCTTTTCTTTTTCATTGTCTTTTCTGGGACCAGAACTTTCATCCTATGGACCATGGCGCCATATGTTTATTGTGGACACACGATCATTGATGTGGGTGTCAACATCAATGCAAAGGGAAGTAGGGTTTCATGATCTATCTAGACGAAAGGTCCGAATTGATTTAGAGGATATAAATAGCAGCTCGGGCACGAGGCCGTTTGCTGAGAATATGAGTTTCATCGTTAATGTGGGGTTTAACATTAACGCAAAGAAATAGAATTTCGTGGTCTATCCAGGCGGAGGATCTGAATAGATTCAAAGAGCAGTGTTGTGCTATGTCAGAGCGGACGGAAGGTCTACCCTGGATGGGTTTTAGCGTCGATCAGGCAGCGCGCCAACCGATCGATAGTAGGTTTCATCATTGGTATTGGCTCATACCAATGCAAGGATTTCATATGCTTCATCAGGATAGACGTAGGGTCTAAACTGAGTGGGATTTTATCATTGATATTAGGCGAGGTGCCAATCGATCGATAGTAGGTTTCATTGTTGGTATTGGCTCATACCAATGCAAGGATTTCATATGCTTCATCAGGATAGACGGAAGGTCTAAACTGGGTAGATTTCATCATAGATCGGGCAGTGTGCCAATCGATCAACAGCAGGTTTCATCACGGCGGGACGTAAAGAGACTGTAGATCTAGTCGGAATAGACGTAAGGTTTAAACCGGACAAGGTTTCATCGCTGATCGGGCAAAGTGCCGGTCGATCAGTATCGGGTTTCATCATTAGTATTGGGTTTATTCCAATACAAGGATTTCGTAGGTTTCATCGGGATAGACGTAAGGTCTAAACCGGACAGGGTTTCATTGTTGATCGGGCAGTGTGCCAATCGGTCAACAGTAGGTTTCATCGCGGTCAGACGTAGGATAGGTTTCATCGGGATAGACGTAAGGTCTAAACCGGGCAGGTTTCATCGTGGTGGGTCTCAGACAAAAACAAGTGGAAGTGTTTTATCAGAACATACGGAAGGTCTATCCCAAGGTGGGCTTATTATCGAGGGAATTTTTCTTGAGCAATGCATGAAGGCTTCAACAGAATAGACGTAAGGTCCATTCCGGATGGGTTTAATCGTTGATCGAGCAAGGTGCCGGTCGATCGACGAGAAGTTTTATGGTGGGAGGTGAGGCTTTCTTTGGAATCACCACATTACCGACCTAAGCGCCCTTTCGGGTTTTCGCCGGAGCCGGCCCCCTCTTGCTTTTGCCCACGCGCCCTTTCGAGTTTTCACGTGGCGGGGTACCCGATTTTGCCTGCAGTGCCCTTTCGGGTTTTCACCACAGCTGGGTTTTGGGCCATTTTTGCACTTGTCCCTAATATAGGAGCAAGTCTGGCGGGGTATCTCTATTTTTAAGCCCAATTTTTTTGTTCTTTCTTCTTCCTTCCTTTTTAGAGGGTGACAGGTCGGAATGCCACCAGCTTAAGATGAGGGCAGCTTGGTTAGGGCGGAGTGCCGCTAGACGAAGAAAGGGTAGCTTGGCTAGGGCGGAATGCCGCTATACCAAGAAATGGGTGTAGCTTGGCTAGGGCGGAGTGCCGCTAGACGAAGAAAGGGTAGCTTGGCTAGGGCGGAGTGCCGCTAGACCAAGGAAAGGGGTAGCTCGGCTAGGGTGGAGTGCCGCTAGACGAAGAAAGGGTAGCTTGGCTAGGGCGGAGTGCCTCTATACCAAGAAATGGGTAGCTCGGTTAGGGCGGAGTGCCGCTAGACCAAGAAATGGGTAGCTCGGTTAGGGCGGAGTGCCGCTAGACCAAGAAATAGGTAGCTCGGCTAGGGCGGAGTGCCGCTATACCAAGAAATGGGTAGCTCGGCTAGGGCGGAGTACCGCTAGACGAAGAAAGGGTAGCTTGGCTAGGGCGGAATGCCGCTATACCAAGAAATGGGTGTAGTTTGGCTAGGGCGGAGTGCCGCTAGACGAAGAAAGGGTAGCTTGGTTAGGGCGGAGTGCCGCTAGACCAAAGAAAGGGGTAGCTCGGCTAGGGCGGAGTGTCGCTAGATGAAGAAAGGGTAGCTTGGCTAGGGCGGAGTGCCGCTATACCAAGAAATGGGTAGCTCGGTTAGGGCGGAGTGCCGCTAGACCGGGAAGGGTAGCTTGGCTAGGGCGGAGTGCCGCTATACCAAGAAATGGCTCGCTCGGTTAGGGCGGAGTCCCGTTAGACCAAGAAATGGGTAGCTCGGTTAGGGCAGAGTGCCGCTATACCAAGAGATGGGTAGCTCGGTTAGGGCGGAGTGCCGCTAGACCAAGAAATAGGTAGCTCGGCTAGGGCGGAGTGCCGCTATACCAAGAAATGGGTAGTTCGGCTAGGGCGGAGTGCCGCTAGATGAAGAAAGGGTAGCTTGGCTAGGCCGGAGTGCCGCTATACCAAGAAATGGGTGTAGCTTGGCTAGGGCGGAGTGCCGCTAGATGAAGAAAGGGTAGCTTGGCTAGGGCGGAGTGCCGCTAGACCAAGGAAAGGGGTAGCTCGGCTAGGGCGGAGTGCCGCTAGACGAAGAAAGGGTAGCTTGGCTAGGGCGGAGTGCCGCTATACCAAGAAATGGGTAGCTCGGTTAGGGCGGAGTGCCGCTAGACCAAGAAATGGGTAGCTCGGTTAGGGCGGAGTGCTGCTATACCAAGAGATGGGTAGCTCGGTTAGGGCGGAGTGCCGCTAGACCAAGAAATAGGTAGCTCGGCTAGGGCGGAGTGCCGCTATACCAAGAAATGGGTAGCTCGGCTAGGGCGGAGTGCCGCTAGACGAAGAAAGGGTAGCTTGGCTAGGGCGGAGTGCCGCTATACCAAGAAGTGGGTAGCTCGGTTAGGGCGGAGTGCCGCTAGACCGGGAAAGGGGTAGCTTTGCCTGATCACTCGGGGAATGCCGGTTGTGCCGCATGATACAGCTTTAGATGTCTTCCGTTGAGTGGGGAGAATTGGATTTCCCCTCGATGGTTAACAATCACGTAGGCCCCTCCTTCGTAGACCCTCTGTATCACATAAGGACCTTCCTAGTTAGCATTCAGCTTTCCTTTTGGGTTGGACGCCATGACTTCTTTTTTATTGACCATGACAAGGTCGCCTTTCTTGAATTCTCGTCCTCTTACGAGTTTGTTGAATGCAGTGGCCATGCGGGCCTGATACATTTGGATACTCTTCTGGGCTCGGAGGCGCTTCCCTTCCAATTCAGCCAGTTCTTCTAGTCTTCTTTCTGCATTGGTCTGTTCGCCATGGGCCAGGCCATATTGGACTGCCACTCTGAGTGACGGGACTTCCAGCTCTAGCGGAACCACTGCCTCCGAGCCGTATACCAGCGAGTATGGTGAGCACCCTGTAGGTGTCTTGAAGACGGTGCGGTATGCCCACAGAGCTTCATACATTTTCTCTTCCCAGTCCTTCTTATTGGAACCGACGACCTTGGCCAGCAAGGTGCAGAGAGTCTTGTTAAAAGCTTCTGCCAATCCGTTTGCCTGTGGATTGTAAGGAGTGGAGGTCCTCCATTCGATCTTATACTTCTCAGCAAGCCGATAGACCTTCTGATTTCTGAAATGACTTCCATTGTCAGATATTATTCGGCTGGGGATCCCGAACCGGAAGATAATGTTCTGCTTGATGAATCTAGCGACCAGTTCACCAGTCACTTCTCTTAATGCTATAGCCTCCGCCCATCTGGAGAAGTAATCTGTTATGGCCAGTATGTACTTATGTCCGGCCGAGGAAGTCGGCAGTGGCCCGACTACATCAGTTCCCCATTGTGCAAACGGCCAACTGGGAACTGTAGGGTGCAGAGTCGTAGGAGGCCTTCTAGGCACAGTAGCATGCTCCTGGCATTTCTGGCATGATTTTGCAAATTTACAGCAGTCTTCAAACATGGTGGGCCAATAGTAGCCCAGCTTCTTGATTTCTATCTTCATCTTGGGACCAGCCTGGTGGGCACCTGCTGTCCCAGCATGTGTTTCTTTCATCGCTTAGCAGGCTTCCTCAGTGGACAGGCAGCGGAGTAGAATCTTCTTGCGTGCATCTGCCATTATTCGGAACAAAATTCCATTCCTGAGTTCATAATAATCTTTGATTCTTAGGAGTTTCATCTTTTCTTCTCTTATCTGTGGCAGTTGTTGGTGTAGGAACCACTGCAGCAGGTGCTGTCTCCAATCAGACGCTTGTTCTGTGCTGATGGTGGCAACTTCGTCTTCTTCGGGGCACCCTTCTAGCATACTGGGGACTTGCCGTCGATTCATAACGACAATGTTCAGTGTCTTATTTGGTGGGACTGCTAGCGAGCTGGCCAGCTTTGCCAGTGCATCAGCCTGGGCATTGTGTCCACGGCCCACATGCTTGAGCTCAATATGGTAGAATTTTGCCATGAGGCGCACAGCTTTTTGGTGGTAGGGATTCAGTTCTGGCTTCCGCACTTCGAACTCCCCTTGGATATGTTTTATTATCAACATCGAATCGCCGAATACTTGGAGCATTTGGATACCCATGTTGAGGCTTAGATATAGCCCGATTATCAGAGCTTCATACTCGGCCTCATTATTGGTGCAGGGCTTGTTTATAGAACAGGAAGTATGCACGACCTCCCCTTCTGGTGATTTCAGCACAATACCGGCTCCAGCCCGTATTCTGGTCTTTCCATCGGAGTCTGTCTCTGTTCTGGATGCTCCATCAAAGAATAGTTGCCACATAACTGACTGGGTTTGGCAGGCCTCGAGTGTCTCATCATCGGGTAACTCAGTCCCTAGCATATCATTTTCCGACACAGGATGCTCTGCGAAGAAATCAGCCACGTCTTGTCCTTTTATCGCCCGCTGGGGTATATAGGTAATATCAAATTCCATCAGGATCACTGCCCATTTGCCCAATCGGCCCTTCAGTACTGGCTGAGTCAATATGTATTTGAGCGGATCTGCTGCAGATATCAATCTGACTTCATGTGACAACATATAGTGTCGGAGCTTTTTGACAGCAAAGACTAGTGCCAAGCAGGTCTTTTCTATGTAGTTGTAGCTTTCTTCAGTTCTAATCAGCCTCCTACTTAGATAGTACAAGGCTTGTTCTTTGCCTTCTTCATTTATCTGTGCCAGCATTGCCCCCAGGGAACAGTATGTGGCTGCGATATACAGTATCAAGGGCCTGCCCTTAATTGGTGCCCCCAGCACCGGAGGGGTCTTGAGGTATTCTTTCAGCTTCTCAAAGGCTTCCTGACAGCCATCGTCCCAGAGGAACGGCACATCTTTCATCATGAGCTTGTTAAAGGGGTGGCATCTTCCCGACAGATTTGATATAAATCGTCGGATATAGGCCAGACGCCCTTGCAGAGATCTCAGCTCGGACAGATTCCTTGGCGGAGGGAGCTCCTGGATAGCCTTAATCTTGGATGGGTCAATTTCAATGCCCCTATGACGGACAATAAACCCGAGGAATTTTCCACTGGACACGCCGAAGGCGCATTTCATGGGATTCATCTTGAGTTCATATTTGCGCAGCCTCTGGAATACTACCCTAGGGTCTTGCAAATGGTCTTCTCTTCTTTTAGTTTTTACTACCAAATCATCAATGTAGCACTCTACTTTCTTGAAGAGCAAATCATCAAAGATCTTGGTCATAGCTCTTTGGTAGGTAGCGCCGACATTCTTGAGGCCAAACGGCATCCTTTTGTAGTGGAATATCCCCTTCGGGGTACGGAATGCAGTGTGCACTCTGTCTTCCTCAGCAATCCAGATTTGGTTGTATCCTGATGACCTATCCATAAATGATAGGGCCTCATGACCAGTAGTCGCATCGATCATCACTTCAGTGATTGGTACTGGGAAGTCATCTTTCGGGCAAGCCTTATTAAGGTCCCGAAAATCAACACATATTCTGATCTGCCCATTCTTCTTCTTTACGGGCACTATATTGGCTAGCCATGTAGTATATTAGTTCTCTTCAACAAAGCCCACATCGATTAGCTTGTCAACCTCTTTGTTAATCTGATTTATCAATTCAGGGCGCATTCTCCTGGAAGGCTGCTTTACAGGGCTAGCCTCTTGGTTTATTGCCAATCGGTGCTGTGCCACATCAGAACTCAGTCCCGGTATTTCATTATATGTCCATGCAAAGCAGTCTCGGAATTCCTTCAAAAACTGTATATACTGTTCCCTGGTAGCTGGCTCCAGCAGTGCACTGAGGAATGTCGGCCTTGGCTCATCTGCGGTTCCCAGATTTATTTCTACAAGCTCATCGACGGTGGCCTGACCTCCATCTTCGACCTCGGGCGGGGCTTCTTGCAAGTCAATGAAGCCTCCCGAGATATAATTTTCTTCAATTTCATGATTTTCTGTTTCATCATACTGGTCATCAGCGGGTGTTGGCTTATCATATACGGCCAATATTGTTGTATTCTGTTCAGTCTGCCCCGAGGACGTAACTGGATCAGCAGGAAACTCAAAGATGGAGTCTTCCGCCCTTAGAGGCTCTTCTGATGCAGACTCCTTTGAGAGATCATCATTCTGTAGAGCCCGGACTTCTTCCAGGATGCGCTCAAACTCCAGGCATTCCCTCAGCTCTTTGGCTACTTGGTCTTCATCCGGGGTTCCCGTGTCAAACTTTGCTTCAGCATGGAACAGATCCTCTTTGCAAGGTAGGTCTTCCCAGCACCAATCTTTCTTTGCTTCATCAGACGTCCCCGTCTCCGGCTGACTGTCTGGGGCTTTATTGTTCATTATGGATTAATAAATGATTTCTTCATCTTCCGAGGGGTACTTGTCATATCCCACCTCGGGAGGGTCTTCATGCTGGTAGGAGATAGATATGACGTCCACCTTAGCTTCATAGTATTCTTGAAGGGTATAACCCAATCCTGGGTGCTGAGTGATCTTCCTCAGTTCTTTATTATCCCGAGGCGGATCCCATAGCTCCTTGAACGCCTTCTTCTGGGCAGTAGGCTGCAATGACGGCATTCGCATCTAAGAGAACATCTGCGAAACCCGTCGGGTAGTATAATCCAAGCCTGTAATTGGCACCATCTGGTTTACGGCCTCTTCAGGGACCATGCAGTCTTGATCATCTTCCTCGACTGACTCCCCAGTGTAGAATATGGTAGGAGGCTCGCAGAAGCGAGGGGCTTCCATAGTCTTCAGTGGTAGCACCGTCTGGTACTCGAGGCTGACGATGGGTTTAAATAAACCCTGCGGCACCTCCACTTGTGTGTACTTTTCTTTCATTTCTTCATTGATATCATCCGGGTGAATGCTAGGTAGGGTGATCCGAGCAAAGTCACCGGCATAAGAGATGTGAGATACCTCATGCTTTTTAATATAGCCCTTTGGTGGCGGTGGAGACCAATTTCTTGCCTTCGTCGCCGTCTTTTTCTGGCTGACCATAGCCTCTTTCTCTTCACCCTTTCGCGACACCTCCGTGTAGTAGGATGCATCGAGCATATAGCACTCGAATACTTCGAAGGGATGCAGATCCGCAAACACCCTCTCTCCTTTTCCTACATGGCAGTATTTAATGCACTGATGCAGCGTGGACGGCACTATCTAATATTCATGCAGCCACGGTCTCCCCAGCAGGGCCTTATATGTGGTGTTGGAGTCGATTACATAGAATCGTACCACGGTAGTGAGATCCCCCAATGTGAGGATAAAATCAGCCACCCCAAGGGGCGTCTCACATTTCTGGTTGAATCCTGCAATTTTCATGTCTCTGACCTTGGTAAGCTGCAGATCAAAGTAATATTTTTGGTAGATGCGGTATGGGAGAATGTTCACGGCAGCCCCGGGATCTATCAGTATCCTGTTCAGTGGCTGACAGTTCAGGGAGCCCCTCATATACAGCGGTCTGCTATGGCCGGAATTCGGAATCAGCTTGTCATCCTCTGTGAATGTAACTGACGGCCCGGAATTCACTTCTGTCAAGAGTGCTTCATATTGTGCCGGCGACTGCAAGGCATCAACAATTGCTTGGCGAGCCTCCTCACTCAGAGAGAGAATCTCCCATATGGAGAATCTGGTAGGGAGCTTTTTTAGCATTTTCATGATCCGGCTGCCCACCCTGACATTAGACAGTCTCATTTCTTCCGCCCATCGGGGTTTTGGAGGTTCATGTGGTGCCCGTGGCCTTTGCTGCCGAGTGCTGGTTTCATCCCCGGGACTGATTTCTTGGGGGGCTTCTTCTATAGCAACGGCCCCTGGTGCCGTCAAAGGGTTATCCCCTTCTTTCTCATTCTGCTCGTAGGCTACAGACGCCGATTGCTGAGGTCCCTTGCCTTTATTTGGCCCAGCCTGTATCGACTGCCCATTTTCTAGACTAGATAGAAATTCCAGAAATGTTGGAGTTTGACCTCCTTTCTTCTTTTCTTGGTACAAGCCGGTAGGGGGAGGAACCTGGACACCTCGTACCTCCGGTTCGGGAATCTGGTAGGGCTGTTCCCCTCTGAACATAATGTTATGATTAGCTGGTGGTGGGCGCCCCCACCTTCTCTCGGAGCGTGTTGCATGGGCTGAGGTTGAGGCCTCGACATGGTTGGCTTCTAGCGGGGCATCTGATGTTTCATCCTCATCATTCTCCCCGGGCGAGGTAAAAGTGCCGACAGGGTGTTACATTGTACTGTCACGACCCTCTTTCCTTTCTTGGACTTGGGCCGTCTCTTCTTTTTCTGGGAATTTGGCTTTATTGGCCCCTGCCCCCAGAAGGGTTCAGTCTCAGCCTTTTCTTGTTCTGCCTCTGACTGCTCTTTAATTTTCAATTCTTCGAGCTGTTCCCAGAGTATACAGTCTTTCACCAGCAGGTGCCCGGGCTTTTTTTGTTCATATTCATCGAGCCCATCAATATACTGATGTAAACGCCTGGCTGCAGGACTTACTTCCTTATGTGCAGGTAGGGGGACTTGTCTTCTTCGGTTATGAGTGGGGATCCGGATGACTGGCCATGTCTCAGCTGTGCGCCATACTGGCTTTACTGGAGGCGGTTCTGGCCTTGGTGTGACACCGCGGATAATCGCTCCATTGGCTTTGGCTGCGGGAGTCTTCTTTCTGTTCTTTATGGGTTTCATCTGCCATTCTTCCTGATCCTTCAGTGGGGTGAGGAAGCAAGCTTCATAAGTATGCCTGGTACATTCTTCAACGGCCTCCTTAGGCAGCTGCTGGTAGATTGAAATCATATTGGCAGCCATTTTTAATCCCGGAGGCTCATGTGGACGAGGTGGCTCTACCTGGTAATCTCCCAGCTGTAGCTCGCCCTTTTTGACCATGCCTTCCATAATATCTTTGAAGATGTAGCAATCTTCAATTGTGTGCCCCAGGGCACGGTGATATGGACAGAACAGTGGATCACCTTTCTTTGCCGCGTCATCGGGTCTCTTTGGCTCAGGCAATGTTACCTTGTTGAACTTGTATGCCCAGTTGAATAGTGCGGCTGTCTTAACTTTCGGGAAAGAGTACGGCTTTCTCATTTTGTTTCTCAGAGAGATCTTATCTTTTCTTTCTACTGTGTCTGCTGGTGGGGGAGCTTCATCTACCCCCTTCTTCCCTTTCTGTTGCTCGAAGGTTCTGAAATCGACGGTGTTGGCCTCAGAGTGCGATGGTCGTCGATCATTAGATTTCCCTTTCGGCACAGGGGGAGCATTGACCGTCGGACGCTTAGACAGGAACGTCTCGACCTCCGCCACTATATTGTTCAATCGGTCAAATGTTCTGACATCTGCACCAATCATCTTTTCCAGTACCTCCCTCCTGAGGCTCTGCTTACATATTTGTACTGCATCTTCTTGATGAGGAGGTCTTCTGCATCTCATAGCTAAGTTCCTCCACCTTTTGATGTAGTCCAGTGCTGTTTCATCTTGCTTTTGCCTGGTCGCATATAGTTCTGCTATTGTAATTTCTCTTTCTGTGACGTGAAATCTGTCGCGGAACTTTCTTTGCATGTCAGGCCAATCGGCCACTGACCCAGCCGGCAGGCTTGAATACCATTCTGATGGAGACATCACCTCCCATTGCATCCGGCATAGTCTAGTTATTTAATTTTGAGTCCTATGTAATTTTTATTTGAGTCATTTGATGTATTTTCCCTTTTATTTGAGTCATGTTCCTAGGTCTTGTGTTTATTTCCCTAAGTTTGAGTGTCATTAGGTTGTCTAGTTAGCTATTGGGCCCAATTCATTGGGCTTGGCCCAAGGGCTCCCCCCTACCCCCTCGGTTATTTGTCATTGAGTCATTTGTCAGGGACTTTTGTAGAAATGTGGGTTTCCTATATATGGGACCCCATTCCCCCCATTTCAACTTAATGAATCAATGAATGAAAAAACTTACCATTTTGAGAGTTTACACTTCTTATCTAGTGGAGAGATTCCATTTTTTGGGTGAGAAACCCTAGGGGAGAGATTCCCCACCCTTCCCTCTCTTAATCTCTCTTTTTCACTCCACTTTCTCTCTCCTCAACACCCAAATTCGAATTTTCTTCTCTCTCCTCCCTTCCCAACCACCTCCACTCCCCACCTACCCCATTTAAGCCTCTTCCCATTCCCCACAACCCTCATCAATACTCCACCCCTTCCCAAGACCCCCTCCACCAATCCTCTCCTCACCATCCAACCCCCAACTACCCCTCCCACTTTCCCAAGCACCCTTCCCACTACCCCAAGCACCCCTTCCCTTCCCCAACACAACCCCCATTCCCAAGACAAAAATTAACCCCACCCTTAAACCTATTTTCGAATATCCTTTCCCTCTCTCCATTCCAACCAAATTCGCAGCCCCCACTACCACCATCTATTGGACCCTCTTCTAGACCTTATTCTCCACCTCCCACACCTTAGAACACCCCCTCCAATACCCCCTTACAACCAGGGGTCACTCCCACACTCATCTACCCCCTTCCCCTTCTTCTTTCTTGGTCATTGGAAGCTACTTCGAAGTTGCAGTTTACTGTCCAGAGGTTGCAGATGAACCAGCAACTTACAACGGCCACCACGACTTCCTCCAGATGAGTTTGAAGACCCAAGAGCCATCGTCGGAAGCGTCTACCAGTCTCCTTCGCAACAGAAGTGATTTCATCTTCTTCCGATCTTCGAGCCGTCCAGGAGGTCCATTCTCCCACAACTGCGCAGTTCTGTCTCGGCTGAGGACCTGAGCCAGATTAGAAGCTCTGCCATGATGAACCCCGATGGAATCAGTCCACTAGTTCTTCTACAAAGGTCTTCCACTTTTTGTCTACTTTTAGAATCAAGAAGCAGAACTCCATTCGGCATCCTGTAGCAGGCGTTATCAATTTTCTCCCTTAGCTTCGTAGTCTTGTTACACACAGTCTGCACCGACCTGTCAACAATGTTAAGAGTTCCTTGTTCCTCTTCGACATCATTTGGCCTCCCCGTCAGTTTTTCTGCGAAGAGGACTTGTCGACGGTTCCAACGACTCTGACGGTGCTCGATTCTGAGTTCGGGAGCTGTCGGGGCATCCTCTGCAACCTGCTGTTGGAAACCAGAAGCTAGCTCTGCAGAGATCCTGATCTGGAGAGAAAGCTTCACCACAACAAACCCCAAAGGAATCAGGCCACGAGCTCTTCTAAAAAGTTCTTCCTCTCCCTGTCTACTTTCAGAAACAAGAAGCAGAACTCCATTCAGCATCTTGCAATAGAAGTTACCAATTTTCTTCCTCAGGCGTTCGGCTCTGCTTCCTACTGTCTGCATCGACCACTCCTCACTTTTCTGAGTCCTCTGATCTTCACCGGCATCTTTTGGCATCTCCGTTTGTTCTGATGTAAAGAGGACTCACCCACGATTCCAACGGTTCCAACGGTGACTGATTCGGAGTTCGGGCACGGTCGGGGCAGCCGCGTCTTCCTGCTGTTGATAGTCTGTTGCAGATAGTCCGAGATTCAGCAACCCTGTTCGTACTCCCGTCCAGGCCGCCAGCGACCCCTGAAGAAATTGGCAAAATTCAGAGGCACTCCTGTTCCAGAGACGAAGAGATCCCCACTAGTCTCACCCTCAGCGAAATTCCAGAGAGAGTTCTGCGGCCTCCACACCCTCTGTCTGTCAGCTATTATAGAGAGAAGGCTGATTCGGTGTCATCACTTCTTCATCACTCTTAGCACTAGTTTCCCCTCCCCGCTTGGTCGGCTGAAGGCCCCTCCCTGTGTGGAGGTAGTGTTTGGATGTAACTATCATCTTCCCTTCCCCACGATCCCCCCCTTGCATGGGGTGTAGTGTTGTAATAGCTTAAAAAGGTCAAGCTACCCCGGCTAGGCGTGTGGGGAACCCACGCTTCCCCGCTCGCCCTCGTCTCCGAGCGGGACCGGTTTCTTCAAATCGGTCGAGTGAGTGCTCCAAACTTTACTCTAATTTGTGCTTGTTCTTTCAATATTAGTTCATAAACTCCGCTGGCCGTGAATGAGAGCCCGATCCTTAAGCTCTTGTGCTATAAGTGATCACCGTGGGAAAAGAGAGAAACCGGTGCCTTTGGCACTTGGTCGGCCCCATTGTCTTGGGCTTCCACATCCATTGGGAATCAAGTCTTGGCCTTGCTGGCCCTCTACCAGCAAGGGCCCAACCCCTCAACCTCACCTTGGCATTGCCAAGTTACCCCGCGCTTGGGTGAGCGATGAGAGAGCGGCGGCCCAAATTGGCCCATTTAGATTGCGAATGTGCTTGCTTGCTTAAGTCCAAGGTCGTGTCATATCAATTGGTATCAGAGCAAGTTCTAGACTTGTCTCTACTAAGTCTTGTCCTGGGGCCATTGCATTTATCACTCAATCATCATGGCCACTTCCTACTTAGCCTACTCGTCTCGCTTAGACCCAATAGATGCCTTTGTGTTTGATGGATCCCACCCTAGTTTATATCTAGAATGGGAAAGCTCCATAGATCACCACTTTGGGAGGTTCACCCTGTCAGGGTCTATGCAAGTCAACTATGCCAAAAGTTTGCTATGGCGCCAAGCTAGGAATGAATGGCAAAACATTGTAGGCTTAAGGGAAGTTGGAAGGCAAGAGCCAATCGACTCTTGGGTTGAGATGAGAAATGAACTTAGGAAGATTTATGCCCATATGGACCCTCCTATCACCATAGAGGAAGCCCAAGCTCCCACCAATAAAGAAGAAGAGCCTCAATCTTCCCCCACCCCTCATGGTCCGGATCCTCAAAGGCCATGCACCGTCACACATAGCACCCTCACCATAGATGAGTCCATACTCCAATGGCTCAAGCAATGTCCCACCCTCCCTAGCTCACCACCATTGGGATATAAATCCCAAATTGTTCCCACCCGACCTCCCCATGTCACTTATCAGAACTTCTACTCTGTGGAAGACTTGGGAGACCTTGTGGATTGCCTACATTGGTAAGCCCACTTAACCGGCCTACTAGCCATGGGACCATTGGAGCCTAGCACCGTCAACTTTGTCCACCCATCGATTGGTTCCATCACCTCCCTTTGCACAAGTGGGCATTGTACTAGTGAGATCCTCCTATTTCTCCCCTTGGAGGAAGAACCCATCCCGGTCTACTCCCCACCCCTTGAGATTCCAAGTACCTTGAACGGTCAACCCACTAGAGACCTTTGACCAACTACTTGGGAGGAGGATGACTCACCACCTTGTAAGGACCTTGGGGACATAGAGTTCCTCTCTCTAGGTAGCCCTTACCATGATCCCTTTGACCCATTCCAATGGGAGTACGGATACCCATGTGGCCCAACCACCTTATCCACCACCCACCTTCCCCTACTCCAACCCACCGTGATGGATCAAACCCACCCCTTCCTAGACTCGGGTTACACCTTGGGAGCCATGACCTTAGGCCACATATCCCTAGGTAATAAGGTTGTGCCCCACCCCATGATGACCACCTTCTTAGATCCATTCGATCCTTTCCAATGGGAGTCCAAAGATTGTCCCACACCTATACACATGAAAGTCACCTTTGGGAAAATCACGCATGTGTCTAGGTTTACCATACCCCTTGGCATGAACACTATGTCGGGTCCATTCATTCATAGCACCCACATGTCAAGTAGAAAGTATGAGTGGTCCATATTCGGATGTCATGGTCCACCTTCATTCATCATGGGTCTTAAGCATGTCAAAGGCATCTACAGATGTCCAGGTCCCCCTATATTTATCACCAATTTGCATGATAGGGCCACCTACGGGTGCCCCGGCCCACCTAGGCCCACCAAAGTCTACATGACAACATTGCATGATAAGTCCACATATGGTTGCCCCGGCCCACCAAGGTTCATCAAGGTCCATATGGCATCATGGCATGATAAGTCCATCTATGGTTGTCCAGGTCCACCCATAACCACTAAAAGGACAGCATTCACAAAATTGCATGAAAACCTTTGCAAGCACATTAGCAAGAAAAATATGACTTATAAAAGGCGAGCCGACTCTCATCGACGTCACCAAGAATTCCATGAGGGTGACTTTGTGATGGTAAGGACTGAGAGGCTCTCCCCGGGAGCCATCTCCAAATTGAGGCCACGTGGGGGTGGTCCCTTCCAGGTCCTGAGGCGCATTGGTGCAAATGCCTATGAGTTAGATCTCCCCGAAGAATATGGGATAAGTCCCATATTCAGTGTCGCTGACCTAGTGCCATCCAAGGGACCCACGGTGGTACCTTGTGAGGATATTGAGCCTATTCCCTCTGTTGAGAGAGCACCCACCCGAGAGGAGAGTCCACCAGCCAAGAGAGCCCAGCGTGAGCGCATTGAACGAATATTGGATGAACAAGTCACTACCACCAGGAGCAAGGTATACAAGCGCTATCTCGGCTGGTGGATGGAACGGTCTCATTCGGAAGACTTGAGGACAGTACCACTTCTACACCCTCCAAGGAGGGAAGGACACTTACTCGACAGAGTCGAGTTCTCTGCACCCCGGGAGTATGATGGAGACATCACCTCCCATTGCATCCGGCATGGTCTAGTTATTTAATTTTGAGTCCTATGTAATTTTTATTTGAGTCATTTGATGTATTTTCCCTTTTATTTGAGTCATGTTCCTAGGTCTTGTGTTTATTTCCCTAAGTTTGAGTGTCATTAGGTTGTCTAGTTAGCTATTGGGCCCAATTCATTGGGCTTGGCCCAAGGGCTCCCCCCTACCCCCTCGGTTATTTGTCATTGAGTCATTTGTCAGGGACTTTTGTAGAAATGTGGGTTTCCTATATATAGGACCCCATTCCCCCCATTTCAACTTAATGAATCAATGAATGAAAAAAACTTTCCATTTTGAGAGTTTACACTTCTTATCTAGTGGAGAGATTCCATTTTTTGGGTGAGAAACCCTAGGGGAGAGATTCCCCACCCTTCCCTCTCTTAATCTCTCTTTTTCACTCCACTTTCTCTCTCCTCAACACCCAAATTCGAATTTTCTTCTCTCTCCTCCCTTCCCAACCACCTCCACTCCCCACCTACCCCATTTAAGCCTCTTCCCATTCCCCACAACCCTCATCAATACTCCACCCCTTCCCAAGACCCCCTCCACCAATCCTCTCCTCACCATCCAACCCCCAACTACCCCTCCCACTTTCCTAAGCACCCTTCCCACTACCCCAAGCACCCCTTCCCTTCCCCAACACAACCCCCCCATTCCCAAGACAAAAATTAACCCCACCCTTAAACCTATTTTTGAATATTCTTTCCCTCTCTCCATTCCAACCAAATTCGCAGCCCCCACTACCACCATCTTTTGGACCCTCTTCCAGACCTTATTCTCCACCTCCCACACCTTAGAACACCCCCTCCAATACCCCCTTACAACCAGGGGTCACTCCCACACTCATCTACCCCCTTCCCCTTCTTCTTTCTTGGTCATTGGAAGCTACTTCGAAGTTACAGTTTGCTGTCCAGAGGTTGCAGATGAACCAGCAACTTGCAGCGGCGACCATGACTTCCTCTAGATGAGTTTGAAGACCCAAGAGCCATCGTCGGAAGCGTCTACCAGTCTCCTTCGCAACAGAAGTGGTTTCATCTTCTTCCGATCTTCGAGCCGTCCAGGAGGTCCATTCTCCCACAACTGCGCAGTTCTGCCTTGGCTGAGGACCTGAGCCAGATTAGAAGCTCTGCCACGACGAACCCCGAAGGAATCAGTCCACTAGTTCTTCTACAAAGTTCTTTCCCTTATTGTCTACTTTCAGAATTAAGAAGCGGAACTCCATTCGGCATCCTGTAGCAGGCGTTATCAATTTTCTCCCTCAGCTTCGCAGTCTTGTTACCCACAGTTTGCACCGACCTATCAACAGTGTTCAGGGTTCCTTGGTCCTCTCCGACATCATTTGGCCTCCCTATCAGTTTTTCTGCGAAGAGGACTCGTCCACGGTTCCAACGACTCTGACGGTGCTCGATTCTGAGTTCGGGAGCTGTCGGGGCATCCTCTGCAACCTGCTATTGGAAACCAGGAGCTAGCTCTGCAGAGATCCTGATCTGGAGAGAAAGCTTCACCACGACAAACCCCAGAGGAATCAGGCCACGAGCTCTTCTGAAAAGTTCTTCCTCTCTCTGTCTACTTTCATAAAGAAGAAGCAGAACTCCGTTCGGCATCTTGCAACAGAAGTTACCAATTTTCTTCCTCAGGCGTTTGACTCTACTTCCCACTGTCTGCATCGACCACTCCTCACTTTTCTGAGTCTTCTGATCTTCACCGGCATCTTTTAGCATCCCCGTTTGTTCTGCTGTAAAGAGGACTCACCCACGATTCCAACGGTTCCAACAGAGACTGATTCGGAGTTCGGGAACGGTCGGGGAAGCCGCGTCTTCCTGCTGTTGATAGTCTGAGATTCAGCAACCATGTTCGTACTCCCGCCCAGGCCGCCAGTGACCCCTGAAGAAATTGGCAAAATTCAGAGGCACTCATGTTCCAGAGACGAAGAGATCCCCACTGGTCTCACCCTCAGCGAAATTCCAGAGAGAGTTCTGTGGCCTCCACACCCTCTGTCTATCAGCTATTACAGAGAGAAGGCTGATTCGGTGTCATCACTTCTTCATCACTCTTAGCACTAGTTTCCCCTCCCCGCTTGGCCGGCTGAAGGCCCCTCCCTGTGTGGAGGTAGTGTTTGGATGTAACTATCATCTTCCCTTCCCCATGATCCCCCCCTTGCATGGGGTGTAGTGTTGTAATAGCTTAAACAGGTCAAGCTACCCCGGCGCGGCGTGTGGGGAACCCACGCTTCCCCGCTCGCCCTCGTCTCCGAGCGGGACCGGTTTCTTCAAACCGGTCGAGTGAGTGCTCCAAACTTTGCTCTAATTTGTGCTTGTTCTTTCAATATTAGTTCATAAACTCCGCTGGCCGTGAATGAGAGCCCGATCCTTAAGCTCTTGTGCTATAAGTGATCACCGTGGGAAAAGAGAGAAACCGGTGCCTTTGGCACTTGGTCGGCCCCATTGTCTTGGGCTTCCACATCCATTGGGAATCAAGTCTTGGCCTTGCTGGCCCTCTACCAGCAAGGGCCCAACCCCTCAACCTCACCTTGGCATTGCCAAGTTACCCCGGGCTTGGGTGAGCGATGAGAGAGCGGTGGCCCAAATTGGCCCATTTAGATTACGAATGTGCTTGCTTGCTTAAGTCCAAGGTCGTGTCACATCAATTGGTATCAGGGCAAGTTCTAGACTTGTCTCTACTAAGTCTTGTCCTAGGGCCATTGTATTTATCACTCAATCATCATGGTCACTTCCTACTTAGCCCACTCGTCTCGCTTAGACCCAATAGATGCCTTTGTGTTTGATGGATCCCACCCTAGTTTATATCTAGAATGGGAAAGCTCCATAGATCACCACTTTGGGAGGGCTGAGCTACCGTCTGCTGCAGAACGGGTTAGCTCGGTGCTTTGCCCTTATCAGCCGGGAGAGGATTAGCTGGAATAACCATTTCTGTTGAACTGGCAGTCTGCCCCACAGGCTCGGCTTGCTTGGAGACCGGTGTAGCTTCATGCCTCTCATTTAACTGTCTTCTGAGAGCATTGATCTCTTGTTGATATCTTCTAAACATCATCTGGATCATGGGATACAGGGTTGACGGGATCTGTAGATCTTTTGAAGTCCCTTCAGCATCATCAACAAAGGGATTATCTTCCTCTTCCGTTGTCACCACATTAACTGTCATAGTGGTGATCTTGCAGGCTTCATCATTAGTCTTCATCTTATCTTTTGCCGCCTGGCCTCTTCTTGTGACGGGGCCTGGCTGGTTGCTAGTCTGAGTAGTTCATCTGGCTGTGTCGGTAACATATCCTGCCCTTTGACAAGCCCGGCCATATTGCAGGTAAAGATCTGCATCTTTTCCCTCTGCCTGTAGACTTTCCTTCTCATCTGATCGGGGTATTTGAGCCGGTCAAAGACTGATATTCTTTCTCTAGCTTCTTCCCTATGCAGGTATTCTTTCCCATACCAGGCTCTGTGGCCTTCTTCATAATCATTGGAATCGGAGGAGGAGACTCCGAGCATCACTTCTTGAAGGGTTTCTTCTTCTTCTTCATCCATGGTGCCCAAGGCACGGGATAATCTTTGCTGCCCGAGGGCGGAGTTCCCCAGGTAGTGAAAGTAGTCTTGAGCCACTTGTTTCATCTCCTCTTAGTTGTGCCTTCGTGGCTTTGGTTGGAGCATCAATCTTTCCTGGTTCTTCTGCTGATAAGCCAGTCTCCCCACCTGAGCAGTCAGGTGCTCGGCTTTGCAGTATTTGAGTATATCGGCCTGTCTGGCGCAGGCTCTTGGTCTTCTTAGAGTGACAGCAGCGACTGGTTCGCCTATTCTCATTTCCTCTTCCTCCCTGAACCTTCTACTCCCATCCTGGCAGCAGTCGGCAGCAGCAGCAGCAGCATAATTCTTTCTTTCCCATCTTTTGCCCCCAGCCATGGGGTGGGTGACCGTTAGTTCTTCCTTCTGCTCATATCTAATGCCCCTCATCCTGGGACGAATAGTAGTCAGATTTCTTCCTTCATTCTCTTCCTCATCTCTCCTACCCCGAGCCCCGGGGTGAACAGCAGCAGCATTTCTTATGTCTCTTCCTTTTCCTCTTCTGCTTCCTGCCCTGAAGCGGGTAACAGTGGTGTCAACAATGTTTTCTTCATCTTGAGCTGGGGCCCAGCTCTGGGTCTACTTCTGCCGCCAGATCTGCCTAAACTTGGGCGGCTTTGGTGCCAACGGCCTTCGATCCTCTTTCTCGACGTCGGCCTTCCTAGTAGCCAGAGTTTGGAATCTGTTGGTGGTGGGTACTCTCGGGACGACCACATCTGGGTTGACCTCCCTCGGGCGGCCGTTGAGGTTCGTCCGGATTCCTCCGATCAGCATTGTCTTTCCTGAGTTGGATATACGGCGTCCCGCAACAGTGGATCGGGCTCTCCTGTCGGATCTCCTTCTTCTTCCAGCAGCAGAGGGTGCGCCCCTTTTCGCCTCGTGATGGACGAAGCAGGCCACGACCTCAGGAGTATCCTGCATCCCCCGGCTCACTTTGGGGATGGTAGCTTGTGGCAATGTCTCGACAATAGTCTTTTGTTCCTGGTTGTCGATCTCGAGCAAGTCAGTGAAGATGAGGCCCAAGCAGTTGGGCATCCCGACAGCATGCGGCATCGATCCGAACGCAAGAGGTACCGCCAGGTAGCCTTCTCGCACATGTGCATCGACCACTTGTTGATCAAAGTGTATAGAGATGATTCCAGCCGTCATTGTAGTTTCCTAAAAATAGAGAAAGCGTGGAATCAAAAATTTGAGGGGGGGCCCACTGGGCCTCCTATTTTGACGTAGAGATGAAGGGAGACTCGGTCCCACCGGGCGTGCCAAACTTGTGGACGCGGGATTTTATTTATGTTAGATATTTATTGATTTATATTTATGGGGAAATTCCCTTATATGTATTTATTGATTTATTGGTGTGCCAGTCACCATGGTGACAATTTTTTTTATTATGCGCTCGATCTGACTTGGTCAGTCGATTGTGAAGTCCGAGTCGGGACCAAAAGTCTGTCATACCATAAAGGCTATAACGTTAATTACGCCCTTCCTAAGAAGGACAACCCTTGATTAAATGCCAAAATAGGAGGCCGCTCGGGGCGGTAATAAAAGAAAAATAACAGTGCGTGATATTGAAGATATTGCTATTCTAAGAATGTAATTAAGTAGGTAACATGCTTATTAAATCGACATAACCCCCTCTTATAGGGGGGGGCATGCCAGATAAGAAATAGGACACCATCCACGCAGCGGCGGGGCGGAGCCTGAACAATCATCGGGGACAGGTCCCCTATCAGATTTCTCATCCGGCCAAGGGCCTCGCGGAACTAGTATTCCCCAAAAGATTGTGCCGAAGGGGAGGTGTATGACGTGCACTTCCCGGGACTCATCGGGGTTAGAACGTCGGATCGACATTTCGGCAGCATCTCCCCATAATCTGGATTATGCCCAGGGGAGAATAGACTATCACCCATGGAGTGCCGGGATGAAAGCCAAAAGAAAGAGAGGTCGAGCCTCCCGGATCACGTAGCTGCCGTGGGACATATTTTACTCTTCCCTACGGAAGCCGGCGAGACTCACGCAGTGGCGGAGCCCTCCGAGCTAAAGGGATTACTCATAACCCGACACGGGACGGTGGAACATAAGGGAGTTTGACTCCCTTTTAATTTTATCCTCGGAGGGGGGTTCTGGTGACTCGTGGACATCCCTGAGTGAGTTTGGCAGGGGAATCGGAGGCTCATTAGGCAGCAGAGCAGGTTTTCGGCGCACCTCAAACATATGTATAAGTTCTTGGCGCCGAGACAAGGAAGCCAGGGAGGGGTTCTCGGCGCCAAGGGGAAGATGCCATGAGATAGGTTCCCGGCGCGCAGGGGAGAAGGCAAGGGGGTTCCTGGTGCGGGCTTCCCGGCGCAATGAAGAGCAAGCCAGGGAGGCTCCCGGCGCGGGCTTCCCGGCGCGAGGAAGAGAAGGCCAGGGAGGCTCCCGGCGCGGGCTTCCCGACGCGAGGAAGAGAAGGCCAGGGAGGCTCCCGGCGTGGGCTTCCCGGCGCGAGGAGAAATAGTGAGGCGGGGGTGGCTTTTCGGTGCGAGGTAAAACAACAGGGTTCTCGGCGTGGGAAAGCTCACGCTGAGGGCTATTCATCGGTTCTACTGTTCGTGGAGCCGAGATAGATGAGGGCGCCGAGATGTGTTTCAGGGTTCTATGTCACTCTATTTTGGGGTTTATGGATGATTGAGGGGGTTTTCCTGGTGATTAAGGCCGAGATTGACGGGCCCTAAGGAGTCAAAGATGGATGTATTTATTGGGTATCGACCAGCTTTGGAATGGGTTTCGAAGGAAATCCAAGGACAGAGGGAAATGGGAAAGAAGAACCGAACATAAGGACCTCTGTCACCATTACTTGTGCAGAATTCCAGGAGGATGGCTTGATGTTATCATTCGTCGTCCTGGAAACCAAGAGATATCTGTCTCTGGTCTAGAAACGACTCTGATGATGTCGATAAGCAAACCGGGCATCAGAAACTCCGAAATCTCACAGATGTGAATCATCATGTGGCTTGGCTTTGTTCCGAAGGCCAAGGGATAGCATGTCCCTGGCTCTGGAACAAGCACATGAAAGCATCTTCGAGAAAGAAAACGCAGACGAATAATCAGACTGGGGAGGGGATTAGGGGGCAAACCTCCATAGAGACAATAGCAGGCGACAATCGAGGCCTGTTCCATTCGTTTATTCATTCGGACATGACTATTACATCCATGCATCAGAGGGACGGAGTACATAGAAGAAAATTGTAGACAAAGACTAAGTCCTGTTCTAGCGGCATGAAAATCGATTACGATGTCGCAGAATACATCAGAAGAAGAAGAAGTAGCATCAATCGAAATTACAAGAAGATGAAATGCAGAAATGGGGGGGGGGGAGGGCGGAGCATTGACTCCTCTCCCTCCCCGGTGCCCACCTTCAATCAGCTTCGAATCTTTCTCTCTGCTTTCTCCTTTGGTCTCTTCTCTCTTTCTTTCAGTGGAGGAGGCTCTCTTTTTTCTCTTCTGGCGGTGGTGATGGTGAGGATCTTCTGAGCTTCTCCCCTTTCTTGCTCGAGGGGAAGGGGGTTTTATAGCTGTATCTTGTATCTTCTCGGCAGGTGGAAGTCGGCATGCCACTCCACTCCATCTTCACGGCGCGCCTGAGATGACAGTAGCTCCCGGTGCGGCGTGCGATTTGAGTGAGGGGGCCTGGATGCCACACCCCTAAGCCCATTTCATAGGCCTATTTAGGACTTTTAAGCTCCACTTAGTACTGTTGGCTCTATAAACATATCGAAACTGTATCAGGAATTTGTTGTTGGACTCAAGTGGACCAAAGGAACCTTCATCAGTCATTGGACTGGGGTTTCATCAGCATTGTCACCTGAACGATGACAAGACCAGACATCAGCTTCAGTATGAGAAGACTTCAGCCGGGTGTATAGTTTGTGGAGATGGTTCTTCTTTTGTTCTGACTTTGTAAAAGCCTTTACAATCTTCATTTGCCGGTTCCGGCTTCTTGTTAGAATGTGCTAGGAGGTCTCATCAGTTGGATGACTGCTGCTTCATCAGTGCCGCCGTCTGACTGACAATGGCACCGGACATCAGCTTGGCCGGCGAAAGGCTTCACCCTGGTAGATGGTTGACGAACTTCGTCATTGATCTTTCACTGTTGGTCTAATCTTCTTTTCAATTCTGCTTCTGCCCTTGCTCATTTTCAAGGTGTCAACACACACCCCCAGAGTGCCTCCAACGGCACACTCTGGTTGTCACGTCCCGAGCGCGGAAGCTTACCCGTGGCGCGACAGTTTTATATAGAACCAAAGCGAGCTGGCTATTCGATGGAATTCTTCATTTTGATAGTTAATAGGGTGCGCAAATAACTAAGATTTAACTTGAAATTAATACAAATAATCCGAGATGACAATTGTTACCACTAACCAAATGATAATTACACACATTTCTCGAGTCTGACTACTAGGCTTCAAGCCCTTATTACAGTTGTAATAAATTAGACTAATACAACTGACATCTGACATAACTGGATACAAATGACATAATTTGTAATATCCCGGACCTTTCGGATCTTTTCTTCGTGGGTCCCGGATCTGGTTTTCGGAGTGTCCAGCTCCGTTGTGTCCAAATTTTCGTTTCAGACATCTTTCGTGTTCGGATCGGCGCGATCCGGAGTCATTTCGGAGGCCCAGAGGCGTTCCGTGGCTTTTCCGCTTGTGTTTTTCGATTCCCGGTGTGTGTTTCGGCTTTTTCTTCGGAAGCTCGCTGCGGGAGAACCGGGCGGTTCCCCCAGGCACGAGTGGTACCGTTGCGATCGGTGCGTTCTGAGGATTCCGGAAATGTATTTTTCTATTTTTAGGTATTTTTTCAAAAATTTGGATTTTCTATATAATCCCATTTCTTTTCTTTTTTCTTTTCTTCCTTCTCTTTCTTCTTCTTCTTCCTCCTTCCTTCCCCAACCGTGGCCGCCCTCCTCTCTCTCCCTCTCTCCCGTTCGAGCGCGGCGACCACCGTTTCGGCAGCAGACGACGGCGATGCGACGCGGCAAGGACGTGGGTGACGTCGAGACGATCGTGTGGGCGTGCGGCAAGCGTGGGAAACGTGGGGAGTTCGTGAAGCTTCAAGCGTTCTTCGCAATTCGCGGGTGATTCGGCGGAGCATTCGCTCCATTGAGCTAGGGTGACGTTCCTTAGCCTCTTGCCATTCGTTTCCGTGATTTGTAGGCCGCGGGGAGGCCGAGAGAGGCTTGTTTGAGCGGGTTTGGGGTTTTCCATGATTTGGGGAGAGCTCGCATGATCTATGGTTTTAGCCCGCTATTTCATGTTTTGATGGCTTAGAAGCATGCTAGGGGTCCTTAGGGGTCATTCCCCTTGTTTTCCCCCTCTCCGGTGGAGGCATGGGGGCGTGGTTGGAGTTTTTAGGCGTTTTCGCCGCTTTTCGGGCGCGGACTGAGAACGCGCTATACTCCAGTAGCACGTTCTTGATGGTCGCGCTGCCCCGATGGGGCGCGTTCATCGGAGAAGATGAACAGTAGGGCAGTTCCGGTCACGCTATGGGGTCCTAGCGCGATCTACCTTGTCGCGCTAGGGGTTCCTAGCGCGATCGTCCTTGTCGCGCTGGGGGTCCCTAGCGCGACCTGTCTTGTCGCGCTAGGAGGTCCTAGCGCGATCTTCCCTGTCGCGCTAGGGGGTCCTAGCGCGTTCTTCCCTGTCGTGCTAGGGGTCCCTAGCGCGATCTGTCCTATCGTCTGGTGTTCCTTTTGGGTAATGTGTTTGGCCATGGGCGGTGCGTCCGTTTCTTCTCCGACCGTGGTCACCGTGCGATGGTGCTGGTACGTGGGACGGCCCCCCGTACTTCGTCAGGCTCGGACGTTGTTTTCCGTTGTCTTGAGAGTCTACTCCTTCAGTGACCCTCCACTAGTCGTAGCCTACCAGTACGCGTGTGCTGGTCGCACCAGGGAGTGGTGTACGGGCCGACCTTTAGAGATGGTTTGTGGACCGGTTACCGTCGGGCCCCACGTCTTGCAGCCAGAGTCCGACTGAGGGGAAAATCGGTCAGAGGGCCAGACCTAGGACGCGTGGTCTGTGTGTGCACACGTGGTTGGGGGCGGTTGGACCCACGTCGACGGGCTTGACCCCAGCTAGTCACTTGTTTGTGGTTACTTGTTCGGTGTCTGCGCCTCGGGTAGGACCTACCACGTCAGGCGGTTCACCTACGGTGCGGTGTAAGATGTCAGGGGACGCTACCGGCTGTGCTTCTAGTGGGTGGTACTCCTGTCGAGTACGGAGTGTCAGACTGTCAGTCGTGTGTTTCTGACCTTCGGGTTTTGTCGGGTCGACCGTTGAGCTTCGGTTGTCTCACCGTGGCACGTGTGCCGGTTTACGTGCCATAGGGTCTTTGTTGTGTAGAGTACAGGGCTTCCCTTTCCGAGGTACTCTTCTACCGCTAGTGTAGTGGTTTCTCATTTTACGAGGTAGGGTTCGAGTGATCCCTACTGAGTCTTGTTCCGAGACTAATTCCCTGCGTGTTTTCACCGTGTTTCAGGTGAGACGCCACCTTCGGGGAGCGCATCGGGAGTGCAGCGTGGAGCGGGTGCCCAGAGGTAGTGCCAGAGGTCAGAGCCGGGGTATGCCCCGTGTAGCTGTACTTTTCTTCCTTGTCTCTGTACTAGTCGTGGACTATTGTTATTGTTGTTAATTTCTATTGTGGGCCATGTAAAATGTTAATTTATTTCCTGCTTAATACTATAACTGTTTAATTTCTGCAATTACTTGTGATACTTGTGTAGCTTCCACACCATCCTTCTAACCCTTCCGAGTCTTCGGACTCGTGGGTGGCGGTGCGAGTCTCGGGTTATCGGGCCTTCCCGGTAATCGGATTCTCGGGTCGTTACAGCTGGTATCAGAGCGCGGTTGTGGAATTGCATGAGAATCATAGGTAATTGTAGTGGTCCACTAGTCCACAGCGATGATGTACAGGTGACGTTGGCATTGGGCACAGTGTGTTTGTTTTGACCTTGTCATTTTTCGTGTTCTCTGTCTTTTGCTTCAGGAGCGAGCATGGCGCCGAGGAGGAGCTCTCGCTCTCAGCAGGGGCAGTCGACTGGAGGTCAGGAGATCCAGCAGGGGGTCCAGAGGGACCAGGAGGAGCTTAGTAGAGCGTCACTGGGGGCTACCGAGGCCGCAGATACTGCGAGAGTTCCGGGGTCCGAGGATTTCTTCCGTGGCATGTACTAGCTTATGTCTCAACAGTTCGGTGGAGAGGCTGGTGAGGGCTCGTCTGTCAGGGGTGGGCCAGTCCGAGCAGTGAGGGACTTCATGCAGTTCCATCGGCCTTACTTTAGCGGCCAGGCAGACCCTGATGCGGCTCGTGATTGGCTTGATGAGATGGAGCGGGTGTTCAGTTCCGCGAAGAGTGCTGCCGAGGACAGAGTGGTGTTGGCCTACAACCAGTTGTAGGGTACGGCTCGGAGGTGGTGGTCTTCCAAGTGGAAGACGTCCTTTCAGCTTCGTCCACTTGAGCAGATCGAGTGGGATGACTTTGTCAGTGCTTTCGAGCGTACGTACTGTCCAGATATTGTTGCCACGCAGCGGATGCGGGAGTTTCTGGAGCTGGTGCAGGGTGACATGTCCGTGTTGCAGTACAGGGCCCGATTTATCGAGCTGGGTCGGTACGTACCTCACATCATGGAGCATGAGAGGGTGAGGACCACGCAGTTTGTGCAGGGCTTGAGGCTGGAGCTGAGGCACCATTTGATCGCGAACGGGGCCACTGATCTAGAGACAGCATCTCGTGTTACGGTTTCTTTGGAGATGGATATGCAGAGGACTCGAGGACCGATCAGCCAGGGGCAGTCCTTTTCAGGTCGCAGCCAGCAGTCGGCTACCCAGTAGCAGGGTTTATTCCAGCATGCGTCGGGTGGTTCAGGAGTACCGGCATCGGCAGCTTCGATGATAGGATCTGCGTCCTTCGGCTCGAAGGTCAAGAAGTTCTTCAAGAAAGGGTTCAGTAAGAAGAAGTCCAGGGACCAGGGGCAAGCTTCATCGGGCAGTGTACAGCAGCCGGTTCCTTTGCAGCGTCTGGGATCAAGGGGTGGATCGCGAGGACTTTGTCCACGGTGTGGTGGGACCCACCCAGGCAGGCAATGCACGGCTCCGATCATCTGTTTTCGGTGTGACCAGCCAGGGCTTATGGCGCGCGACTGTCCTCAGAGGCCGCCGCAGGAGCAGTTTCCTCAGCAGCAGTAGGTTCCTCAGCAGCAGAGGCAGCAGCAGCAGCAGGGACAGTATCCGCCGCTACCCAGGTTAGCTTGTGTGGGAGGCAGGCAGAGGGCTCGAGGCCAGATCACACACATGACCAAGGCAGAGGCAGTGGCGTCGCAGCTCGTGGAAGGTACCGTTCAGATTTTGGGTTGTGCGGCTTGGGTTTTATTTGATTCTGGCGCGTCTCATTCATTTATTTCGGAGGATTTCGCCTCGAGCGTCGAGGAGCCGGTGACCCAGTTGTCCTGTGATTTGGCAGTGGAGTTGCCTTCGGGTGATTTTATGATCACTCTGTATTGCTTCGATCAGGTTCCGGTTTGGATCGATGGGCGGAGTATGCCAGGCAGGTTGTATGCGTTGCATCTTCGGGATTACGATGTGATTCTAGACATGGATTGGCTCGAGACTCATGAAGCGGTGGTGGATAGTGGGATGAAGAGGGTCTACTTCCAGCATCCGAGCAAGAGGACCTTCTATTTCTATGGTATCCGTTCCACCTCTTCTCGATTCCTCATTTCTGCTATTCGAGCCCGTCGATTGCTTGATTCTGGTTGTCAGGAATTTCTCGCGTCCGTGGTTGTGTCTGACCGGATGGAGCCGGATGTCGAGGACATTACGGTGGTGTGCGAGTTTCCTGATATTTTTCCCGAGGAGTTGCCTGGATTACCTCCCCAGCGGGAGATCGATTTTGTGATCGAGGTTGTGCCTGGTACGGGACCTTTGGCGAAGGCTCCCTACCGTATGGCCCCCGTTGAGTTGAGGGAGTTGAGGGCGCAGTTGCAGGAACTGTTGGCCATGGGGTACATTCGTCCTAGCTTTTCCCCTTGGGGTGCGCCCGTGTTGTTTGTGAAGAAGAAGGACGGTAGTCTGCGGTTGTGCATTGACTATCGGCAGTTGAATGAAGTAACCATTAAGAACAAGTATCCGTTGCCGCGGATTGATGATTTGTTCGACCAGCTACAGTCCGCGGGAGTGTTCTCGCGGATTGATTTGCGGTCCGGTTACTATTAGCTGAGAATTCACGAGTCCGATGTGGAGAAGATTGCATTCAGTACGAGGTACGGGCATTATGAGTTTTTGGTGATGCCGTTTGGGCTCACCAATGCCCTTGCAGCCTTCATGGACTTGATGTAGAGGGTGTTTCATCCGTATTTGGACCAGTTCATGGTCATATTCGTGGACGACATCCTTGTTTATTCGCAGTCTGTTGAGGAGCATGTGTACCATTTGGGTGTGGTGTTGCAGACGTTGCGAGATCACCAGTTGTATGCGAAGCTCAGCAAGTGCGCGTTTTGGCTCAGCGAGGTGCACTTTCTGGGGCACGTGATTTCTGATGATGGCATTTCCGTGGACCCCGCCAAGGTCGAGACAGTGATGCAGTGGCCGAGGCCGATGTCGGTGACGGAGATCCGGAGTTTCTTGGGGCTTGCGGGTTATTATCGCCGGTTTATCCAGGATTTTTCTCGCATTGCGACCCCGATGACTAGACTCACGCGGAAGGATGTGCCTTTCGTCTGGTCTGAGGAGTGTGAGCAGAGCTTCAGGGAACTGAAGAGATTGCTCACTTCGGCTCTGGTGTTAGTTTTACCTTCTGGATCAGGAGGTTTCGTGGTGTGTACAGATGCTTCCGGCGTTGGATTGGGAGCTGTGTTGATGCAGCATGGTAGAGTGGTGGCTTATGCATCTCGGCAGCTAAAGCCCCACGAGGAGAACTACCCTACCCATGACCTTGAGTTGGCGGCGGTGATCTTCGCGCTGAAGATCTGGAGGCATTATCTGTACGGCGAGAAGTTCGAGGTGTTTACTGACCATCAGAGTTTGAGGTATATGTTCTCGCAGAGAGATCTGAACCTCAGACAAAGGCGTTGGATGGAGTTTATGAAGGACTATGACTTCACCCTGTCTTCTCAGCCGGGCAGGATGAATGTCGTCGCCGATGCCTTGAGTCGGAAGGTTGCGGTCAGTGCCTTGATGTTGAGGAAGTGGAGGCTCTGGGAACAAGTGCCCGAAGTATCTTTCAGGCTCAAGATTCCCCAGGAGCCAGGGTTGGCAGTGCTTGCGAGTCTGACTGTCACTCCTGCTATCCATCGTCAGGTGACAGAGGCTCAACTTGCGGACCCTGAGTTGCCCCGGATTCTGGAGATGGCTGATGTGGAGCTCGGCGAGGACGGTGCTGCGAGGTTTCGTGGCAGGCTGTACGTCCCAGCGGAGGAGCAGGTTCGTCGTGCGGTGTTACGCGAGGCTCATGGGAGCAGGTACACTGTGCACCCGGGTGCGACGAAGATGTATCGAAACTTGCGGAGGCAGTTCTGGTGGCCTGACATGAAGAGAGATGTCGCAGAGTTTGTGGCCAGGTGTCTGATCTGTCAGCAGGTGAAGGCGGAGCATCAGCGACCAGGAGGTACTCTCCAGCCCTTGGATGTTCCTGCTTGGAAGTGGGACCATGTGACACGGATTTCATGGTGGGATTACCGAGGACCCCGAGTGGGCAGGACAGTATTTGGTTGCTGGTGGATCGGCTGACGAAGGTGACGCGGTTGTTACCGGTCAAAGTCAGCTGGAGCGTGTCCAAGTTGGCTCGTCTTTATGTGGAGCGGATCGTTCCGTTGCATGGGGTTCCCATTTCGATCGTGTCGGATCGGGATCTGCGCTTCACTTCTGGATTCTGGAGGAGTTTCCAGCGAGCTCTTGGCACGGAGTTGGCATTTAGCTCGGCGTATCATCCTCAGTCAGATCGTCAGTCTGAGAGGACCATTCAGACTTTGGAGGACATGCTGAGATCCTGCTGCCTGGAGTGGCAGGGGAGTTGGATTCATCACCTACCGTTGGTGGAGTTTGCCTATAACAACAGCTTTCATTCGAGCATCGGTATGGCTCCCTATGAGGCATTGTATGGGCGTCCCTGTCGGACTCCACTTGATTGGTTTGAGGTGGGTGAGCGTGTTTTGACGGGACCGGAATTGGTGCAGCAATGTGTGGACGTTGTGCACCTGGTTCGTCAAAACATGTTGGCGGCCCAGTGTCGGCAGAAGAGCTATGCTGACCGTAGGAGGCAGCCTCTCGAGTTCACCGTGGGCGATCATGTGTTCTTGAGAGTTTCTCCGATGAAGGGGGTGATGCGTTTTGGACGGCGTGGGAAGCTGAGTCCCCGCTATATTGGTCCTTTCGCGATTATGGAGCGCATCGGTGAGGTTGCTTACCGGTTGCAGTTACCTCCTGAGTTGGCGTCGGTGCATGACGTGTTCCACGTCTCGATGTTGCGAAAGTATATGTCCGATGACTCTCATGTGCTCGAGATTTCTGTTTGGCCTGAGGTGACTCCAGATCTTTCTCTCCTAGAGTTTTCGATCCGCGTGGAGGATAGGCGAGAGCAACGCCTGCGGAACAAGGTCATTCCCTTGGTAAAGGTCGTGTGGCAGCGACACTCTGGTGGTGAGGCTTCGTGGGAACGTGAGGACGAGATGCGTCAGCAGTTCCCGTATCTGTTTGAGTGAGTCTTCCTCTTCTTTCCCCTTGGGTTGTTCTCAATTTCGAGGATGAAATTCCTTAAGGGGGGAGGGCTGTAATATCCCGGACCTTTCGGATCTTTTCTTCGTGGGTCCCGGATCTGGTTTTCAGAGTGTCCGGCTCCGTTGTGTCCGAAATTTCATTTCGGACATCTTTCGTGTTCGGATCGGCGCGATCCGGAGTCATTTCGGAGGCCCGGAGGCGTTCCGCGGCTTTTCGGTGTGTGTTTTCAGATTCCCGGTGTGTGTTTTGGCTTTTTCTTCGGAAGCTCGCTGCGGGCGAACCGGGCGGTTCCCCCAGGCACGAGTGGTACCGTTGCGATCGGTGCGTTCCGAGGATTTCGAAAATGTATTTTTCTATTTTTCGATATTTTTCTGAAAATTCGGATTTTCTATATAATCCCATTTCTTTTCTTTTTTTCTTTTCTTCCTTCTCTTTCTTCTTCTTCTTCCTCCTTCCTTCCCCAACCGTGGCCGCCCTCCTCTCTCTCCCTCTCTCCCGTTCGAGCGCCGCGACCACCGTTTCAGCTGCAGACGGCGGCGGTGCGACGCGGCAAGGACGTGGGTGACGTCGAGATGATCGTGTGGGCATGCGGCAAGCATGGGAAGCGTGGGGAGTTCGTGAAGCTTCAAGCGTTCTTCGCGATTCGCGGGTGATTCGGCGGAGCATTCGCTCCATTGAGGTAGGGTGACGTTCCTTAGCATCTTGCCATTCGTTTCCGTGATTTGTAGGCCGCTGGGAGGCCGAGAGAGGCTTGTTTGAGCGGGTTTGGGGTTTTCCATGATTTGGGGAGAGCTCGCCCGATCTATGGTTTTAGCCCGCTATTTCATATTTTGATGGCTTAAAAGCATGCTAGGGGTCCTTAGGGGTCATTCCCCTTGTTTTCCCCCTCTCCGGTGGAGGTATGGGGGCGTGGTTGGTGTTTTTGGGCGTTTCCGCCACTTTTCGGGCGCGGACTGAGAACGCGCTATACTCCAGTAGCGCGTTCTTGATGGTCGCGCTGCCCCGATGGGGCGCGTTCATCGGAGAAGATGAACAGTAGGGCGGTTCCGATCGCGCTATGGGGTCCTAGCGCGATCTGCCTTGTCGCGCTAGGGGTTCCTAGCGCGATCGTCCTTGTCGCGCTAGGGGTCCCTAGCGCGACCTGTCTTGTCGCGCTAGGAGATCCTAGCGCGATCTTCCCTGTCGCGCTAGGGGGTCCTAGCGCGTTCTTCCCTATCGCGCTAGGGGTCCCTAGCGCGATCTGTCCTATCGTCTGGTGTTCCTTTTGGGTCATGTGTTTGGCCATGGGCGGTGCGTCCGTTTCTTCTCCGATCGTGGTCACCGTGCGATGGTGCTGGTACGTGGGACGGCCCCCCGTACTTCGTCAGGTTCGGACGTTGTTTTCCGTTGTCTTGAGAGTCTACTCCTTCAGTGACCCTCCACTAGTCGTAGCCTACCAATACGCGTGTGCTGATCGCACCAGGGAGTGGTGTACGGGCCGACCTTTAAAAACGGTTTGTGGACCGGTTACCGTTGGGCCCCACGTCTTGCAGCCATAGTCCGGCTGAGGGGAAAATCGGTCAGAGGGCCAGACCTAGGACGCGTGGTCTGTGTGTGCACACGTGGTTGGGGGCGGTTGGACCCACGTCGACGGGCGTGACCCCAGCTAGTCACTTGTGTGTGGTTACTTGTTCGGTGTCTGCGCCTCGGGTAGGACCTACCACGTCAGGCGGTTCACCTGCGGTGCGGTGTAAGACGTCAGGGGACGCTACCGGCTGTACTTCTAGTGGGTGGTACTCCTGTCGGGTACGGAGTGTCAGACTGTCAGTCGTGTGTTTCCGACCTTCAGGTTTTGTCGGGTCGAACGTTGAGCTTCGGTTGTCTCACCGTGGCACGTGTGCCGGTTTACGTGCCGTAGGGTCTTTGTTGTGTAGAGTACAAGGCTTCCCTTTTCGAGGTACTCTTCTACCGCTAGTGTAGTGATTTCTCATTTTACGAGGTAGGGTTCGAGTGATCCCTACTGAGTCTTGTTCCGAGACTCATTCCCTGCGTGTTTTCACCGTGTTTCAGGTGAGGCGCCACCTTCGGGGAGCGCGTCGGGAGTGCAGCGTGGAGCGGGTGCCCAGAGGTAGTGCCAGAGGTCAGAGCCGGGGTATGTCCCGTGTAGCTGTACTTTTCTTCCTTGTCTCTGTACTAGTCGTGGACTATTTTTATTGTTGTTAATTTCTATTGTGGACCATGTAAAATGTTAATTTATTTCCTGCTTAATATTATAACTGTTTAATTTCTACAATTACTTGTCATACTTGTGTAGCTTCCACACCATCCTTCTAACCCTTCTGAGTCTTCGGACTCGTGGGTGGCGGTGCGAGTCTCGGGTTATCGGACCTTCCCGGTAATCGGATTCTCGGGTCGTTACATAATTACTACACCACAATTAACAAGACAACATGATAACTCTATTTCTACACTCATCACTCAGACTCATTCCCTTCCGAGTTCTGGCTGATATCCGAACTATCTGAAAATGTTAGAAAACAACTGGATGAGCGAATCGCTCAGTAGGATTTACATCTCAAGTTCTAACATGCTTTATGTGAATTACCCATTTATTTAATGTAGGCAAACTATGTATGCAGACAGATAGATATCAAAGGATCGTAAAATCGACAGGAGTAGAAAGTGAGAGTATATAGACTGCACAATTTCAAGCACCAGTAGCAAGTGATAACAAATGATATCAAGCCAGTGATAACTGAGAAGTAATAACTGGAATAGCAACATGTTAATCAAGCTAGCAATAGTAAGCAAAGTAGTTTCAAGCATGTATAACTGGAATTGGCTATTTATCAATGCATTCCAATAAAAACTTTTACCCTTCTGCGGGTCTCAAGTCAGTCAATCAAGTATTATCACGAGAATGAGTGGAATGCCTAAAGTCTAGCAAGCAAGTACTCCGGTGCAATGCCAAACACCGTGGTCAATAAACTCCCATGGGCATAAGTACCTTCGGGTTCTCCTCCCAGGACCAGACCGGGCCCTATATGCACAGCATTGGTCATGTTTGTCGACATCCACTCTCGTTTATAGCCAATATGGAATTTCAAGGGTTGACTCGGTAAGATGTATATAAGGTGGATTATAGAATAGAATCCAAGGCGTATCATTATGTAGGGACGAACTAGGAGTAAAATCCGTAACGTTCGATACATGCTAATGACAATAGGAGTTTGAGACTAACTTGCTGGTGTTGACACAATTATCGATATTAGTTATATATATATTATTTTTATCCAATATGTATATGTATATATATATCCGATTATAGAATTCTGTCTAATATAATGGAGGTTATAGGTATGTATATCTTCTGTCCAATATACATATATGAATTAGCCAAAATGGTGATTTATTATAATAATCAGAATTTAATTATGAAAATAAGTTTTTATGTTGAATATAGTTCTAACTTGCTAAGAATGATATTAACATGTTGAGAATGAGTTTCATATGTTACTTTACTGGTAAGTTGATAAAAATAAATTTTTCATGCTGGATTTAATTTTTACATGCTGAAAATTAATTATTAACATGCTAAAATCTATGCTTAACATGCTAAAATAATTAACTTACTGATAGGTTGATAAGATAAGGTTGCCATGCTGATTGCAGAAATTTTTTGATAACAACATAATTTTTATCATGCTAAAAATAATTTTTCTACATTTATTTGCTAATTATTTGATAGGAAAATAGAATTATCATGTTGAAAAATAGTTTTAATACACTGAAAATAACTATAACATGCCAAAAATAATTATAACATGCTGGAATAATTTTACCATACTGGAAGAAATGATATCATGCTGGAAGTAATTTTCATGCATCAATTTACTACTTTATTTAATAGGAAAGTAAGTTTTATATGCACAAAAATAGCTTTAAATAGATTTTAACATGTTGAAAATATGTTTTATATCTCAGTATGTATAAAATAATTCTATCATATTGGAAGTCACTTTTAACATGCTGGAAATAGTTTTAACATGTTGGAGATAATTTTTAGTATGTATAAACTAATGTGGTGAAAATTAGATTTTTACAAAAAAAATAATTTCATTCTACAAATATATATACATACTCTGTAAGAATGAAGGAGTCCATTTTATATTATATTATGTTCTCTATATATATTCGGTGAGAATGGAGGTGCAGACATTAGTTATATATACATATATATATTCATATACATATATAATGAAGGTGTTTTGTATATACAATTAATGGAAGTATATATATGAATTTATATATATATATATATATATATATAATGAAGGTGCTTGTATATACAATTAATGGGAGTATATATATATATATATATATATATAAGGTATCGGGTGTATATATGCACACTTGCATATGCAGGTTATATATATATACTGTTAATAGAGGTATAATGGAGGTTCAAAAATTGTTCATACCTTGTTTCACTTGTTAAGAGGCTTCACGGTGTTTTTCATTAAGTTCACTGCATGTGTCGACACTAGTGTCGACACTTACTGTTCATTTTTGGTCTCTGTTGTACAGTTAATATTACAATGTTTTGTGTGTCGACACCTGTGTCGACACTTGTGTCGACACTTGTGGTTCTGTCTTCAATTCTGTGTTTATTATTAATTAAGTCTTGTTTTGATTTAATCATCTTGTTAATCAAGTGTTTAAGATTTTAATCCATGGTTTAATTTTGGTTTTGTCAACACTCTGGGTAAGTGTCGCGTAGGTGTCGCGTAAGTGTTGACACCTCGGGTAAGTGTTGCGTAGGTGTCGCGTAAGTGTTGACACCTCGGGTAAGTGCTGCGTAGGTGTCAACACTTGTGCAACACTTGTGCAACACCTATAATGCAAATGTCGACATATGTATGACATATGTATGGAAGTGTTGACACGAGGTGTCAACACCTGCATTATATATATATATATATATATATATATATATATATATATATATATATATGGAAGTGTTATGTGAGGTGTTGACATTGAGTGATTTGGTAAATTAACAGGTTAATTAAGCATGCTAATAGATTAGGTATGCTATTAGATTAGTTAATAAAGCTCATTCATGTTAGTTATCTAGGGCATGAGACTAATACTTGCTAATTGTCCAAGATTGAAGCTATTGCATGCTAATTATCCTCGTTGTGAAACTAATTACTTTACTAATTTTATTACTTTTCTTAGATTAATGCTAATACATGATAACTATGAGGCTAACACATGCTGTATAAACGTGAAAGATCGTATGGAGATGAGCCTAAGACTAACTGTCTAGACTAATCATCCTAGATTAGCTACTAGTTTAGTTAAAAATTGAGAACACATACCTTGTTGGAAGATCGTAGTAGCAGACCCTTCTTGCGCAATCCCTGCATAGCTTTGCCCCAACCTTAGCTAGCCTATAATGGGGTAGCTACGGGTATGTTTATCGGGTCTGTCATGACCGAATAGGGGGCAAGATCTGGAATAATGGGGCTTTACAGCTTGTACTGGAGAGATAAGAGATACTGTTTGTACAGCTAATCCATGGCCCAAATCGTAAGTGCAAGTTTTGCTAGCCTATAACATATAATTATTTGGCAAAAAGGGTAAATGGTGTGGATGCTAGGATTGGAACCCACCCAGGTCACTAGGTTGAAAGGCACATCACTTAACCAACTACTCTAGGAAGTCACTTGTTAAGTGAATAATCTTTACATATGATGACTCCGTGTTCCAACTTCTTACATAAGCTTCCTATAGAGTTTATCTAATATTTTTTTTTATTTGGAAAATATTAATAATAATATTTTTTTTTTCATTTTTCATTTTTTTATACGGGGTGCTACACCCTCCCATACTTAAAAGAATTTGGTCCCCAAATTCAATTGTATAAGGGTAAATTCAACTACACAAGGATACTGTAGAAAGTATAAGATACTTGCCGACTAAAATAGTTCTGGGTATCTTCTCTTCATAGATTCCTCGGTCTCCCAAGTTGCTTCTTGCTCCGAGCATCGATTCCATTAGATTTTTACCATAGGGATCGTGTTGCTCCTTAGAACTCAGATTTCTTAGTCGAGAATCTTTACTGGCCTTTGCTCATATGTGAGGTGCTTCTGTATCACCATGTCAGTGTGATCGATGACGTGGAGAGGATCGTGCACATACTTCTTCAGCATAGAAATATGGAATACATTGTGCACTTACGAGAGTTGAGGTGGTAAGGCAATGCGGTAAGCCACCTCGCCCACTTTTTCTAATACTTCAAATGGACCGATAAACCTTGGTGTGAGCTTGCCCTTAACACCGAATCTTCGAATACCTTGGCCGGGAGATACCTTGAGAAATACATGATCACCCACTTGAAATTCCAAATCCCTCCTTCTGTTATCAGCGTAAGATTTTTGCCTGCACTGAGCTACCTTGAGTCTCTCTCGGATAAGGTGTATCTTTTCAGTTGAATCTCTAACCATATCTGGGCCTAGAAGTTGTCTTTCACCGACTTCATCCCAGCATATTGGAGATCGACAACTCCTACCATAAAGTGCCTCGAAAGGTGCCATCTGGATACTGGCTTGGTAGCTATTATTGTAGGTAAATTCAGCTAGGGGTAAGTGGTCATGCCAGCTTCCGCCGAAATCTATAATACATGACCTTAACATATCTTGAACAACCTGATTTGTTCTTTCAGTCTGACCATCTGTCTGAGGATGAAAAGCAGTGCTAAAGTTGAGTTTCGTTCCCAGAGAATGTTGTAGACCCTTCCAAAAATGAGAAGTAAAGCGTGGGTCTCGATCAGATACTATAGACACAGGAATTCCATGTAATCTAGTAACCTCCTTGATATATAAGGAAGCAAGAACATCAACCGACCACCGACTCTTGATAGGCAAGAAATGAGCCGATTTAGTAAGGCGGTCGATGATTACCCATATTCCATCATATCCGCCCCTAGACCTGGGCAAACCCATGATGAAGTCCATGCCGATGTCTTCCCATTTCCACTTGGGGATATCTAGTGGATGCAATCTTCCAGCGGGCTTCTGATGTTCCGCCTTCACCTGTTGGCATGTCAAGCATCTAGCACGAAGTCTGCTATCTCCCTTTTCATATTGGGCCACCAAAAGGTTCTTTTTATGTCTTGGTACATCTTAGTGGCTCCAGGGTGGATCGTATACCTCGATCGATGAGCTTCTTCAAGAATCCTCTTCTTCAGCTCAGGACTGTCTGGTACACATGTGACGACCCGAGATCCGGATACCGGGAGGAGCCCGATACCATTCCAATCCCGGCCCGCCGCCCACGAGCCGGGAGGGCTCGAAAGGGCTAAAAAGGAGTGTGGAGGTATAAAGAAATAGAAAATAAAGTAGAACAATTAAACAAGTAACAGAATTAAACAACTACAGCTGCAACAGAGTCCAGTCCAACAGAAAGTACAGTCTAAAGTAGTAAAACGTATCACGAGTCAAGTGAACACTCGGCCCAGCAAGCTGGCAACTAAGAACCTCCGCATCACGCCCTCGAACCTCGAGGAAGAAGAACCGCCTCACCTGAAAAGCCGAGAATTAGTCTCCAAAATAGAGACTCATCAGGGATCCCGCGGAACCCCAACCGGAAACAACGGCGGTAGCGGAAAGGAAGGCTACAAGAGCAACCGCAACAGCAAGAATAGTAAACCCGGTGGCCAGTCGAAGCCCGGCGCTACAACTACTCCTACTGTACTAGAAACACACCCCGATTTCACAGTCGAGGCTACCGAACTGCACTAGTACCGCTTACCGAAGTAAAAACCCACGGCAACCACGCCGTAGAGGCCTGTCACCCCGGACACGGCCGACCTGGACACACAGTCCAAAGTGCAACCCCGACCATCCAGTCGCGGGTACCGCACAACCAGACGCCACCTCAGTAAAGCCACTAGCACTAGTCTCACGGCGCGAGAGCCGACACACGTGCCACGGTGAAACACCTGGAACTCAACAGTCAACGCGACCGAAACCCGAAGGTCAAAGTCACACGGAAACTGATAGTCTGTCACTCTCTATCCAGAACAGGAGTACCTCCCACTAGAAGAACGTCCGGATGCGTCCCCTGACGTCTTACACCGCGTCACAAGTGTCTAGCTACGACGCCCTAGGCGTGAGACTCAGACACACACAGTAACCAGTACCACAACAAGGACTAGCTGGGGTCACGCTCGTCAGCGCGTGTCCTAAGTCCCCAACTACGTGTGCACACACAGACCATCTGCTCTAGGTCGGGTCCTCTAGCTGGTTTTCCCCCCCACCGGACTCTGGTGGCAAAGGCAAGGGGCCGACGAAAACCAGCCTAAAAACCGTGTCTCACCGGGTCGCGCTCTCCACCACTCCCATGTGGGTCCGCACACGCATGCGCAGGAAGCTACGACTAGTGGAGGATCACTGAGAGAGTAGACTCTCAAGACAACGAAAAACAACATCCGAACCTGACGAAGTACGGGGGCCGTCCCACGTACCAGCACCATCGCATGGTGACCACGGTCGGAGAAGAAACGGACGCACCACCCACGGCCAAACACATGACCCACTCGGGGATCATCTTCCAGGAAGACTCACGACATGCGGGGGAACTCCACTGCACACACACCGATACACGGTGACTCGATCGAGCGAGAACACAGAAACCCGAAACGCCTGGGGTCACCCAGACCCACAAAGCCCACGGGCACGCTAATCAAGGTAAACGGAACCCCCGGACACCCAAAGACATGGTCACGGAACTCCACGAGGTGTCCGGGGCACACACGGCCCAAGGGGAGCACGATCAGCCGCAGACCGCCCGCCCCGGGAAGCCCGGCTGGTCACCTCCAAGAACGCGCTATAGGTCCATAGCGCGTTCAAGCAGAACGCGCTATACACCTATAGCGCGACAAGACAGATCGCGCTATAGGCCCATAGCGCGACTGCACAGGTCGCGCTAGGACCTCCTAGCGCGACAAAACAGAACCCGCTAGGGACCCCTAGCCCGACAAGGCAGAACGCGCTAGGACCCCATAGCGCGACAGCAACCACCTTACTGTTCATCTTCTCCGATGAACACGCCCCGTCGGGGCAGCGCGACCATCAAGAACGCGCTAGCCGAGGCTAGCGCGTTCTCAGTCCGCGCCCGAACATGGTGGAAACCACGGGAAAAATCATTCCACGGCCCGTTCACCCCCAGGTGAAGGGGAAACAAAAGGGAAAACATTCCCCAAGCCCCTAGGCATGCATCTAAACCCCTGGATCGCCCAAAAATATGGTAAAATGGAAGATCCGGCTCACACCCCAAAAACATGCATTTTCTCCAAATTACCCCGTGTAGCCCGCTCGGCTCACCACGGCCTACAAAACTCGTGGGAAATGAAGTACGCGGGTTGAGGGTCCATCTCCCTACCTCCACCGAAGATTCGACGCGCCGAGGACGCCGATCCACGAAGAAAACGCCGTTTAAACCCTCGCCGGTTCACGATCCCACGAACTGCCTCCACCATCGCGATCCTCGTCCCGTACCCGTCGCCCCACATCCCACAAACCACGCCGCCCCGCCCTCGCCGCCTCCGTCGGCCGCCCGGAGTGAGAGGGGGAGAGGAGAGAACGTGAGAGAAGAGAGAGGGAGGGAAGAGAGAAATGAGATGGGGAGAGAGAGAAAAGGTTATATATAGAAAATCCAGAAATTCTCAAAAATACCGAAAAATAGAAAATCACGTTTCTGCGATCCTTGAAACACACCGATCGCAACGGTACCACTCGCGCCCTGGTGAACAGCCCGGCTCACCCGTAACGAGGTTCCGAAGGAATTACCGAAACACACACCGGGAATCGGAAAACACACGTGAAAAAGTCGCGGAACGCTTCCGGGCCTCCGAAACAACTCCGGATCGCGCCGATCCGAACACGAAAGATGTCCAAAATAAAATTTAGAACACAACGGAGTCAGACACTCCAAGAAACCAGATCCGAGACCCATGAACAAGGATCCGAAAAAATCCGGGGCATTACAGCCCTCCCCCCTTAAAGAAATTTCATCCTCGAAATTCAGGACTAGCACCAAGTCACAGGGGAAGAATGCCTCCACTAACTGACAACGCTGCCAGGGCCCCAACATAGAAAAACCTCAATTCTCGAAAAAGCACCGATCATGAGGGATACAGCCAGACCATAATCACGAACAATGCAATGCTCCGCACACCGCGCACACACCGACCACCAGAGCAGGCATAACACAAGGGCACAAGTCTGGTATCACCTTGGACACAATGAAAACCACCCACGGCATCGCTGCCACCCTCTCGCTAACCGAGGGAACGCAATCCTCGCCATAAGAAGCAATCCACCGGTCAACGCCCATGCTCGGCGGACCAACCAAATGCCAGCATCTCAACCCGCTGACCGATCTCACACCCTCAGAAACGGCCACCAACGGCCTCATATGCACACGGCTCTCGCCGTTCTCGATGCACAACCACCAGCATCTTCTGTCTGTGAAAGACCATCCACTGGTCACCAGACATTCGCCAACGGGAAACCGCCACCGGCCCAGCAGGCACGATCCAACACACGACATGCCTTCCGCTGACACTCTCACAGACCACCACCACCACCACCAATCTCGAACCTCACGCCAACCCTACCCTCTCAGGGGAGCACGGCGAGACCCAATGACACCATCTCCGCTCGGTTCTCACGTCACTCGACTCAGACTTACGTGGAATCCTCCCTTGCTAGCCGCAGACTGAGGATCAATACCCCACGCCAACGTCTCATTAGAGACCACTCTCCGACGCCAATCCCACGAAAAGGCCTCCGCCCACAGGCGTCGCTCTTCCATCTGGTCTCATCAAATCCTTCCATCAATCCAAATGGACACCTGCCAATGCCCTGAACCACAATATCTCAAGCAACGGCACGCCAACCAACACGTCTCACACCGCCGGAGACAACGCACATCGATGAACCAATCCTCCACTGCTATACACTTCCTCAGAAATCCACCCGCAGCAACCAATGCTACGATCCGCGCACTCTGATGCAAACGCACAGTCACCACAACGCCAACTTGGGAACCACCAACTCGAAAACCATCTTCAACCCCGTAGACTCCGATCCTCCGCACATCAGAAACCACAACACCAACCGCAATTCTCGCGAACACCGCCCAGCTGACACCCGTCCTTCCGGAACAGCGCCAACACCCTTACACTCTAGGGAACGGGCAACGCATCTCACAGGCAACCACCTTGCCAAAACGCGGAACGTGTCTCGCACGGATTTCACGGTGCACAAAGGCCAACCAATCCAGACGCACAGTGCAAGACGACGAACCTTGGCCAAATGTAATCTTTCCAACCAGAGGAGAGACCAATCGCACCTCCGACCAACGGAAGGAAAACTCCGCACTTGACCTGACCTCGAGCCTCGCGCATGCTGGGAATAGCACCTTCCAGCACCAAGAAAACCATCACTTCCGTAAGGTCAGCTTCTCCGACAACACTTACCAAGTGTCCCGTCGGACCATGATCACAACATCTCTCGATGCACCACCGTTACAATCCCCCGAACTACAACACGCCCGCCGGCAACCTCTGCCCAACGCAACACAACCAGGGCCACCAACCACGAGAGAAAGCTCTTGACCTCGATCTGCAGACCCCACGCCGGCACTCCAACGAGAACAGCAACCACCCTCACCGCGCCACACAACGCACTCAAGCTCTCGAGCGAGAAACAAAGCGAAAAATATGCACGAAACCCTATGCCAACTGCCGACAGTACTGGACCATACGGACTCTGATCACTGCAATATCTTGAATTCCCATGTACGTCCACAACCACTGCTCTGATACCAGCTGTGACGACCCGAGATCCGGATACCGGGAGGAGCCCGATACCATTCGAATCCTGGCCCGCCGCCCACGAGCCGGGAGGGCTCGGAAGGGCTAAAAAGGAGTGTGGAGGTACAAAGAAATAGGAAATAAAGCAGGACAATTAAACAAGTAACAAAATTAAACAACTACAGCTGCAATAGAGTCCAGTCCAATAGAAAGTACAGTCTAAAGTAGTAAAACGTACCACGAGCCAAGTGAACACTCGGCCCGGCAAGCTGGCAACTAAGAACCTCCGCATCGCGCCCTCGAACCTCGAGGAAGAAGAACCGCCTCACCTGAAAAGCAGGGAATGAGTCTCCAAAACAGAGACTCAGCAGGGATCCCGCGGAACCCCAACCGGAAACAACGGCGATAGCGGAAAGGAAGGCTACAAGAGCAACCGCAATAGCAGGAATAGTAAACCCGGTGGCCGGTCGAAGCCCGACGCTACAACTACTCCTACTGTACCAGAAACACACCCCGATCTCGCAGTCGAGGCTACCGAACTGCACTAGTACCGCTTACCGAAGTAAAAACCCACGACAACCACGCCGTAGAGGCCTGTCTCCCCGGACACGGCCGACCTGGACACACAGTCCAAAGTGCAACCCCGACCATCCGGTCGCGGGTACCGCACAACAAGACGCCACCTCGGTAAAGCCACTAGCACTAGTCTCACGGCGCGAGAGCCGACACACGTGCCACGATGAAACACCTGGAACTCAACAGTCAACGCGACCGAAACCCGAAGGTCAAAGTCACACGGAAACTGATAGTCTGTCACTCTCTGTCCAGAACAGGAGTACCTCCCACTAGAAGAACAACCGGATGCGTCCCCTGACGTCTTACACCGCGTCACAAGTGTCTAGCTACAACGCCCTAGGCGTGAGACTCAGACACACACAGTAACCAGTACCACAACAAGGACTAGCTGGGGTCACGCTCGTCAGCGCGTGTCCTAAGTCCCAAACTACGTGTGCACACACAGACCATCTGCTCTAGATCAGGTCCTCTAGCTGGTTTTCCCCCCCACCGGACTCTGGTGGCAAAGGCAAGGGGCCGATGGAAACCAGCCTAAAAACCGCGTCTCACCGGGTCGCGCTCTCCACCACTCCCAGGTGGGTCCGCACACGCGTGCGTAGGAAGCTACGACTAGTGGAGGATCACTGAGAGAGTAGACTCTCAAGACAACGAAAAACAACGTCCGAACCTGACGAAGTACGGGAGCCGTCCCACGTACCAGCACCATCGCATGGTGACCGCGGTCGGAGAAGAAACGGACGCACCACCCATGGCCAAACACATGACCCACGCGGGTATCATCTTCCAGGAAGACTCACGACATGTGGGGGAACTCCACCGCACACACACCGATACACGGTGACTCGATCGAGCGAGAACATGGAAACCCGAAACGCCTGGGGTCACCCAGACCCACCAAGCCCACGGGCACGCTAATCAAGGTAAACGGAACCCCCGGACACCCAAAGACACGGTCACGGAACTCCACGGGGTGTCCGGGGCACACACGGCCCACGGGGAGCACGATCAGCCGCAGACCGCCCGCCCCGGGAAGCCCGGCTGGTCACCTCCAAGAACGCGCTATAGGTCCATAGCGCGTTCAAGCAGAACGCGCTATACACCTATAGCGCGACAAGACAGATCGCGCTATAGGCCCATAGCGCGACTGCACAGGTCGCGCTAGGACCTCCTAGCGCGACAAAACAGAACGCGCTAGGGACCCCTAGCGCGACAAGGCAGAACGCGCTAGGATCCCATAGCGCGACAGCAACCGCCTTACTGTTCATCTTCTCCGATGAACACGCCCCGTCGGGGCAGCGCGGCCATCAAGAACACGCTAGCCGAACGCGCCCCGTCGGGGCAGCGCGACCATCAAGAACACGCTAGCCGAGGCTAGCGCGTTCTCAGTCCGCGCCCGAAAATGGTGGAAACCGCGGGAAAAACCATTCTATGCCCCGTTCACCCCCAGGTGAAGGGGAAACAAAAGGGAAAACATTCCCCAAGCCCCTAGGCATGCATCTAAACCCCTGGATCGCCCAAAAACACGATAAAATGGAAGATCCGGCTCACACCCCAAAAACATGCATTTTTTCCAAATTGCCCCGTTTAGCCCGCTCGGCTCACCACGGCCTACAAAACTCGCGGGAAATGAAGTACGCGGGTTGAGGGTCCATCTCCCTACCTCCACCGAAGATTCGACGCACCAAGGACGCCGATCCACGAAGAAAACGCCGTTTAAACCCTCTCCGGTTCATGATCCCACGAACTGCCTCCACCATCGCGATCCTCGTCCTGTACCCGTCGCCCCACATCCCACGAACCACGCCGCCCCGCCCTCGCCGCCTCCGTCGGCCGCCCGGAGTGAGAGGGGGAGAGGAGAGAACGTGAGAGAAGAGAGAGGGAGGGAAGAGAGAAATGAGATGGGGAGAGAGAGAAAAGGTTATATATAGAAAATCTGGAAATTCTCAAAAATACCAAAAAATAGAAAATCACGTTTCTGCGATCCTTGGAACACACCGATCGCAACGGTACCACTCGCGCCCTAGTGAACAGCCCGGCTCACCCGTAACGAGGTTCCGAAGGAATTACCGAAACACACACCGGGAATCGGAAAACACACGCGAAAAAGTCGCGGAACGCTTCCGGGCCTCCGAAACAACTCCGGATCATGCCGATCCGAACACGAAAGATGTCCGAAATAAAATTTCGGACACAACAGATTCGGACACTCCAAGAAACCAGATTCGGGACCCATGAACAAGGATCCGAAAAAGTCCGGGGCATTACAACACATGTCCGTTCATGGTATAATAATCTGCCATCGAGTGCCGACTTGAAATCAGATTTCTCGTCCAGCTTTTCTTTTGTTTCCACTAGGGTAGGATCTTCTTCTTGCAACCTCTTGATTTCAACTAGCAAATCTGGATGTACACTTATGAGAGATAGAGTAATACACATGTCATTCTCATCCATGCTTATATTGAGTTCAGAGAATGTTTCCAACAGCTTCCATTCTTGAACCATACAGTTGGTTACTAGGGCTCTCGGCTTCCGACTAAGGGCATCTGCTACGGAATTACCCTTACCAGGATGATATTATATAGTGAAGTCGAAATCCTTGAGATGCTCGAGCCAACGCCTTTGTGGCATGTTCATCTCTCTCTGAGAGAATAGATATTGAAGGCTTTTAGGATCGGAGTATACGGTGAATTACTCTCCGTAGAGATAGTGCCTCCAGACCTTTAAAGCCAATACCACTGCGGCTAGTTCCAAATCATGCACAGGGTAGTTTTCTTCATGCTTCATTAATTGCCGGAAATAGTATGCAATGACTCTTCCATTCTACATCAATGCACATCCGAGGCCGATACCAGATGCATCGGTATATACCTCGTACTTCTCTCCTTCAATTGGTAGAGATAAGACCGGAGCAGTAGTCAAGAGATCTTTCAAAGTTAGGAAACTCTTCTCACAGTCTTCACTCCATTCATAAGGCACTTCCTTGCGAGTTAATCTGGTAAGAGGGACAGCAATCTTGGAGAAGTCCTTAATAAAACGCCGGTAGTAACCAGCTAGACCCAAGAAGCTTCGAATCTCCGTTGCATTCATTGGTCGTCCCCAATTTTGTACAGCTTCGACCTTCGCAGGGTCAACAGAAATTCCATTCTTTGATATGACATGGCCTAAGAAGGACACTTTTTCAAGCCAGAACTGGCATTTGCTGAATTTGGCATATAGCTTGTTGTCTCGCAATATCTGTAATGCCTTCTTGAGATGCACTTCATGATCTTCTTCAGTTTTTGAATATATCAATATATCATCGTTAAAGACCACAATAAATTGGTCTAAATAAGGCCTATAGATGTTGTTCATTAACTGCATAAAAGCTGCGGGGGCATTTGTTAGTCCAAAAGGCATAACAGTAAATTCGTAATGCCCATACCTGCTTCGAAATGCAGTTTTATATATGTCTTCTTCTTTGATCCTCAATTGGTGGTAACCAGACCGAAGATCAATCTTGGAGAAATAGTTAGCTCCAGACAATTGGTCGAACAGCTCGTCAATTCTCGGCAGCGGGTACTTGTTCTTGATTGTAAGATGGTTCAACTGCCGATAATCAATGCATAGCCTAAATGTTCCATCCTTCTTTTTAACAAAGAGCACGGGTGCTCCCCAGGGGGAAGTACTCGGCCTAATGAAACCCTTTTTCAGTAAATCCATTAGCTGCTCTTTTAGCTCCTTCAACTCGGCGGGAGACATTCTATAGAGTGCCTTAGACATAGGACCAGCACCAGGAATAATGTCGATAGTGAACGACACTTCCCTCTCCGGGGGTAAACTTGGTAATTCTTCAGGAAAAACATCTGAAAAGTCTTGAATTACACGGATGTCTTCAATTTAAGTCTTCTCGACTTCCATGGCAGTCACAAAAGCTATGAAAGCCACACATGCTTTATTCATAAGTTTTGCTAGCTCGAAGAGCTGAGATGAGAGGGGATTTATTCCGAGGGCTAATATAAACTAACTCGGAATAATCTGCAAAAGTTATCTTGCCATGCCGGCAGTCTACCGTTGCTTGGTAGGTGGATAACCAGTCAGCTCCTAATATGACATCATAATGCTCCATATCAAGGCATATCAGGTCGACTAGTAGATTGTTACCTTGGACCATAACCTCACAACTTGGGTAGTGATGCATGATATCAGACTTGTTTCCAAGAGGTGTAGATATTACTAAATCTAACCATTCAGGTTCTTTAGAAAATGAGGCAGTAAATCTCTTGGAAACAAATGAATGAGTTGCTCCAGTATCAAATAGAACTTTTGCAGGTTTAGAGCAAACAATTAGTGTACCTTCCACGATTCCTCCTTCCATGGGTTCCGTCCCTTGAAGAGCTTAGAGACGGCCTTATTTCTTTACCAGACGCTTCTCGTCTTTGTTGGCTTGTTCCTTCATCAAGGGGCAGTCGGGGATTCGATGCTCTCGACTCCCACATCGGAGACATGCTCCCAATTTCCTCCAGCATTCCTCAGTCTTATGACCAGCCTTGTCACAATACTTGCAGATTTCCTTGGAAGGTGTGATGGCGGAGGAAGGCTTATTGTTGATTGTAGAGAAGGGCTTGTTGCTTTTCTGGAACCTCTTCTCTTTAGAAAATTCTCCTCCATTTAAGAATCGCTTCTTGCCAAATGGTTGTTTGAAGTTTCCCATACTTCGGATGGGTTCCTTCTTGTCCCTGCCTCGAATCTTTTCAGAGAATTCAGTGGCATCTTCCAACAATTGAGCACGCCGAACCATTTTTGAATAGGCTTGGATGTCCATTGGCGCCAGTTGTGTAATATATTAGGGCCGTAGCCCGTTGAGGAATCTCCTTGCTTTCATCTTTTCCGTACACACCAAGTGGGGTGCATAACAGGAAAGTCTTGAGAATTGGGCCTCATATTCGGCCACCTTCTGGCTCCGTTGCTTTAACGCAGCAAATTCCGTGGCCTTCTTCTCTTGAACACGGTCAGAAAAATATTTATTGTTGTAGTGTTCAACAAACTCCGCCCAGGTGACATGGTTGTCGGGCAGTGTTGATTCTACGGATTCCCACCAGCATCGAGCATCCCGTTCTAGTTGGAACGTAGCCAATAGAACCTTCTCTGTATCCGTGCATTGCATTACACGGAAGATCCTCTCAATTTCCTTCAGCCAATTCTCGGCATCATCGGGGTCCACCGAACCCGTGAATCTTGGTGGGTTCATGTTACGAAAATCCCAGTGAAGGTCACCAGCTCCACGGTGAGCACCGCCAACACCGCCTTGCGCCACTTGCTGTAGCGCCTGCGTAAGTCCCTGCACAGTGCGCTGCATCTCGCGCCATTGTGCTCTTTTAGCGGCCATAATCCTACAAAAGAATTAAGGTGTAATAAATATTGGGTTTCGTTATTATGGGGTCAATTGTCATTGTTAAACTTAACCCTTGGCTTTACCCATCTCACCAGGTAAGATCTAAACCTATCCATAGACAATTCTATTAGACATTTATATCTTTGGACTCAGGTTTTTTCCTAGGAAATTAAAATCCTAGGCTCTGATACCAAGAAAGCTGTCACGTCCCGAGCGTGGAAGCTTACCCGTGGCGCGACAGTTTTATATAAAACCAAAGCGAGCTAGCTATTCGATGGAATTCTTCATTTTGATAGTTAATAGGGTGCGCATATAACTAAGATTTAACTTGAAATTAATACAAATAATTCGAGATGACAATTGTTACCACTAACCAAATGATAATTACACACATTTCTCGAGTCCGACTACTAGGCTTCAAGCCCTTATTACAGTTCTAATAAATTAGACTAATACAACTGACATCTGACATAACTGGATACAAATGACATAATTACTACACCACAATTAACAAGACAACATGATAACTCTATTTCTACACTCATCACTCAGACTCATTCCCTTCCGAATTCTGGCTAATATCCGAACTACCTGAAAATGTTAGAAAACAACTAGATGAGCGAATCGCTCAGTAGGATTTACATCTCAAGTTTTAACATGCTTTAAGTGAATTACCCATTTATTTAATGTAGGCAAACTATGCATGCAGATAGATAGATATCAAAGGATCGTAAAATCGACAGGAGTAGAAAGTGAGAGTATATAGACTGCACAATTTCAAGCAGCAGTAGCAAGTGATAACAAATGATATCAAGCCAGTGATAACTGAGAAGTAATAACTGGAATAGCAACATGTTAATCAGGCTAGCAATAGTAAGCAAAGTAGTTTCAAGCATGTATAACTGGAATTGGCTATCTATCAATGCATTCAAATAAACACTTTTACCCTTCTGCGGGTCTCAAGTCTGTCAATGAAGTAATATCACGAGAATGAGTGGAATGCCTAAAGTCTAGCAAGCAAGTACTCCGGTGCAATGCCAAACACCGTGGTCAATAAACTCCCATGGGCACAAGTACCTTCGGGTTCTCCTCCCAGGACCAGACCGGGCCCTATATGCACATCATTGGTCATGTTTGTCGACATCCACTCTCGTTTATAGCCAATATAGAATTTCACGGGTTGACTCGGTAAGATGTATATAAGGTAGATTATAGAATAGAATCCAATGCGTATCATTATGTAGGGACGAACTAGGAGTAAAACCCGTAACGTTCGATACATGCTAATGACAATAGGAGTTTGAGACTAACTTGCTGGTGTTGACACAATTGTCGATATTAGTTATATATATATTATTTTTATCCAATATGTATATGTATATATATATCTGATTATAGAATTCTGTCTAATATAATGGAGGTTATAGGTATGTATATCTTCTGTTCAATATACATATATGAATTAACCAAAATGATGATTTATTATAATAATCAGAATTTAATTATGAAAATAAGTTTTTATGTTGAATATAGTTCTAACTTGCTAAGAATGATATTAACATGTTGAGAATGAGTTTTATATGTTACTTTAATGGTAAGATGATAAAAATAAAATTTTCATGCTGGATTTAATTTTTACATGCTGAAAATTAATTATTAACATGCTAAAATCTATGCTTAACATGCTAAAATAATTAACTTACTAATAGGTTGATAAGATAAGGTTGCCATGCTGATTGCAGAAATTTTTTGATAACAACATAATTTTTATCATGCTAAAAATAATTTTTCTACATTTATTTGCTAATTATTTGATAGGAAAATAGAATTATCATGCTGAAACATAGTTTTAATACACTGAAAATAATTATAACATGCCAAAAATAATTATAACATGCTGGAATAATTTCACCATACTGGAAGAAATGTTATCATGCTGGAAGTAATTTTCATGCATCAATTTACTACTTTATTTAATAGGAAATTAAATTTTATATGCACAAAAATAGCTTTAAATAGATTTTAACATGCTGAAAATAATTTTTATATCTCAGTATGTATAAAATAATTCTATCATATTAGAAGTCACTTTTAACATGCTGGAAATAGTTTTAACATGTTGGAGATAATTTTTAGTATGTATAAACTAATGTGGTGAAAATTAGATTTTTATAAAAAAAATAATTTCATTCTACAAATATATATACATACTCTGTAAGAATGAAGGAGTCCATTTTATATTATATTTTATTCTCTATATATATTCGGTGAGAATGGAGGTGCAGACATTAGTTATATATACATATATATATTCATATATATATAATGAAGGTGTTTTGTATATACAATTAATGGAAGTATATATATGAATTTATATACATACATAATGAAGGTGCTTGTATATACAATTAATGGGAGTATATATATATATATATATATATATATATATATATATATATATATATATATATATATATAAGGTGTCGGGTGTATATATGCACACTTGCATATGCAGGTTTTATATATATACTGTTAATAGATGTATAATGGAGGTTCATAAATTGTTCATACTTTGTTTCACTTGTTAAGAGGCTTCAGGGTGTTTTTCATTGACGCTATGCGAAACTAGGACTCTATGCAACGATATGACTAAACGGACTCCTATGACCAGCAACGGCACAACAATCCGAGTAGCGTAACTCGACGCCTACAGTTCCCAAGAGAGTAATTATGCTATATAACAAGGAACACAAGCTCGCAAGCGCCCCAAGAGAGGGAAGCGTGCCGATCTGCACGATTAAGAAATCGGCGAGTCTAGGGTGGTCAACTCCACACTCGCAACTCGGATGAGTCACGGGACGGTCTCACTCACTCACTGCAGCAGTGAATAAAATAAAGAACTAGCTAGGGCCCTACTACGCACAAGCAGCGGCTTCAAGAGAGTATACTAAATAAGCAAGCAATACCGAGGGAGGAGTAGACGCATACCTCCACGCTCGGGGCGTGGGGAAGAGGCCCGGCCAAGTCACATGATCCCGGTACAAAGCTAAGCAAGTACAACTCAACAAAATGCCCACTCCTCGCAGGGAGGTAAAAGGCTACACAGTGATATCCGGGGATCGTGCGAAGTGGGGTGACAGGCACGGGGTCGGTGGCGCTCATCGCCCACGTGTGTCGCTACGAACCGGTCGGACGGCGCTGCCTCCGTGGATCGGCCAGGAACCAGCAGCAAGGACGGCGAGTCCCGGACGTCGTGGATGGCGCTGATTCCCTGAGGGAGGGTGGCAGTAGGTGCTGGACCTCCTGGAGGAAGGCGGATGAGGACAGCACCGGCGCGGACCTCCGAAGTGGCTCGAATAGGCGGGCAGGCTGCAGCTCGGTCTGCGCAGGTCCTGGCAAGTAGCAGGAAGGCGGATATGGACGGCAACCTTCCTCTCATCCGTCGGCCACAAAATTTTACGTGGTCTCTATTGGGTAGGTCCCAAGGGCGCCCGAGGAAGTAGAGCTGCGAAAAAGCAATGTGGCGACCGTGGCGAATTTTGTAGCGGACCTTGCGCAATCTGGCCTGTCTATGGGCAGCAGGACAAAGGGCCAATAAAGGGGTTGGAACTCGGGCTTCCTGGAGGCAAATGGGACCGGGCTTTCTGTGGCGGACTGGTAGGGGATGTGGGGTGAAGTGGTAGCAGTGGAGAGGTGGCATGCAGTGGTGGGTTTGGGCGTGGGCGGCGCAAACAGTTTGGGCTCAGTTCTGCAATCCAGTGCAGTCAGAACTGAGGGTTGAGAAGGTGGATGTAGAAAGCCGGGAAAATGGGCTCTCGAGGGTGCAGATAAATTATGTGGGATGCCCTGGGATGTGTATGAGAAATGCTCAAAATCCCAGGTCGAACTGAGGTGGGTTAGGGGCCATCCCTTTGTAGGGTTTGTGACTCTGTCCCGCTAGGGCAGTTTAGGTGCAGTCTGCACAGTAAAAGTGGCTCCAAAGGGAACTTTTCGACCTGAGCGAATTTTGGGGTGAGGTTTGCGAGAATGATTTGGAGACAAGCAGGGGAAGAACTGTTGTGAAGGAGCCAGGGCGGCATGAGGTCGGGAAGGGGGCGTACTGGTTGGATCTTTGCAGCTCTAGGTTCTGGCGGGCCTGCACAGGGGCAGCCAGCGCAGCAAAAAAGCTTACAAAGGGTATTTTCTCAAATGGACGAATTTTGGCATGCGGTTTTCGCAAGTGTCTCGGGGACAGAAAGAGGAAGAAAAGTTAAGAAGAGGCTGAGGGAATATTAGGACGGGAAGGAGGGGTTCCAACCTGATCTTTGAGACCCAATTCTACAGGCAGACAACCACAGATAGAGCGTTGGACAGCAATGGCCTTCTCGTCCACGCTGGTAGCAAAACCTTGACCGATGAACTCCGGGCTTGAGATGAAGATGGGGAGGTCGCCTCCCAGTAGCTTGAGCTTCGGATAAAGAGGAAGAGAGGGCTAGGGTATCGCACCCTATAGGGAGAGGAAGAGGGAGGGAGAGGGAGTCACACCCTTCATGGAGAGGGAGAAGAAGGAAGGCTCTTAGCAAACTTCAAATTTCATTCATTCATTTATCAATTCTCCCAAGAAGGGAATACAAGGTAATATATAGAGTATGGACTCCATCTTCCCTCCTTGGAGTTTGAATTTGAATCCATTTGAATTTGAAATCCATGGGCTCTCTTTTCCACCTTGGAGTTGGAACCTATCATGAGCTCCACTTTCTCTCCTTGGATTTTGAACCCATTTGAATTTCAAATCCATGGGCTCCCTTTCCCACCTTGGAGTTGGAACCCATCATGAGCTCCACTTTCTCTCCTTGGATTTTGAACCCATTTGAATTTCAAATCCATGGGTTCTCTTTCCCTCCTTGGATAAAATTCAAATTACATACCAAAGACACACCTAAGACGTACATAATACATAATACGACTAAATACGTACATAATGTCAAATACGTACACAATACAAGTACATATAAAAATACGTACAAAAATACGTATAAAATACGAATACGTACAAAAATACGTACTAAGTGTCAAAGCTCCAATGGAGACTCCAGACTGTCCCCCAGCCACAAGGATGTCGGTGTCGACCGAGTCGTGCTACGTGTCCGGTACCGGCGGCTCTCGGAGTCGAGCCGTATTCTTGCTCGGGTGTCCTCACCAATTCTCCCCGGGTGGGAAGAACTCGACCCTGTCGAGTAAGGGTCTCCATCGCTCTGGTATTGCTCGAGCAAGTCTGGATCTATCCTCTCAAGCTCTGCCCGGGTGATCCATGCATCATCGGACGCAGGTTGTCCTCTCCAACGCACCAAGTAGCGGTGATACACGCCACTCCTAGTGGTAGTCACCTGCTCATCTAGTATAGACTCTATCCGCTCATGCTGCTGAGGTGACAGGGCTGGAAGTGGACTCTCAGGGGAGGGCTCACTCACAAGGGGTGGAGAAGGCCCAAACAACTTACTAGGGATCACTACCGGGTCCCTACATGTGACTAAGTCCGAGACATTGAATGTGGAATTGATATCATAGTCATCCGGAAAGTCTATAACATATGCATTAGATCCAACTCGCTTCAAAACTCTAAAGGGGCCAGCACCACGAGCTTGTAATTTCTTCACGGCTTCAGAAGGAAACCATTCCGGTCTGACCCGGATCATGACATAATCTCCCTCCGGGAACACGCGGGGGTGTCTATGAGTGATAGCCAATTCTTTATATCGCGCGTTGCTGGACTCAAGGTGGTGATGATGATGCAAACTCTGACCTAATTGTGTGGACTCATACCTATGCAAGTGTAGAGGTGGTCCTGGACATCCAAACATGGACCTAGCATGTCTATGACACCTACCTGATTGGAGAACACGGGGAGGACCTGGACAACCAAAGTTGTACCTATCATGCATAGGTGTCCTACTAAATGTGGTAGACTCAGGGGGTCAAGTATGTCCAAACTTACTCACTATGTAACCCCTATATGATTGTAGACATGATGATGCATGAGAGAGAGAGACCAGTGTTCCTTTCCATCCAAGTTCTGGGGTGTGGATGCATGCAGGGTGAGATGTTGGCGGGCATGTGTAGAAGGGGTATGATAGTGGACCTCTTTGACAAAGGGGAGTGAAGAATATGGGTCGAGAGGATCACTAGGGAGGGGATCGAAAGGGTCAAAGAAATGATGACTACTCCTGACGGGCCCCTTCACAATACTTGCCCATGTTTGACGCTCGGCAAGATGTGGAGGGTCACCTTCTGTCATTATGATAGATGGGGAAAGGGGCTCATGAGGAAGGCAAGGTTCCTCCCTTGGGATAGTAATGCCATAAGAGGGGACACAGTCAAGCTCATCGGGTATGGGAAAGAACAAAAGGACCTCGAAGGTGATATGACCTATGGTGTACACCGAGGTAACGGACCCTAAAGTAGGGTGCGTGAAGCGATGACCACAGGGTTGGTCAGACCCTAAGGCCAACATATACGTCAACTCCCATTGACAATCTAAACTCCTAATAAAGTCCTTCACATTTTCTACAAAGTAGAAGGATCAAAAAATGGTGTGAAAGGAGTTAATTGGTATTACTGGGAGTGTTGGTTCCATGGTTGGGTAGTAAAGGATCAAAACATCTAGAATTGGACCCTTACTTAACCAGCAAGACAAAGGCTCTCCAATGACAAGTTCACCCTCCGGAGACAAGAATGGCTCTAGATGAGGGTCGAAGGGTGAAGCATATACCTTGAGTGAGGAAAAGGAGTCCTCTATGATGTGGATGGAACCTTGGCTCTCCTTCAAAGGTACTGGGCCGAGAGTGTTGGCCTCGACCTCCATATGTTTAGGCACGACTCCATCCTAACTCGGAGGTGGGCAAGGGGAAGTCGACGGTCCAATAGGAGTGTGCATCCTTCCTAGTTTCTCCCTAAAAATTTGCAGGAGTTCGGCAAGGGGGAGATCCCTCAGGATAGAGGCATTCGGGGAGACTTGCTGATAATCATGAGACTTAGTCTCAGACATAGACTCATACACAGGTGGAACCCTGCCCCTCCAACTATGATGCGCTCGGTTGGGGGTAAGAGGTGATGTGCGTTGTAGAGGTTGAGCCCTTATGCTGACCTTGGACTGGCCGGGAGAGAAAGGAGGAGTGGTAGTGCTCCTCGGGCTATGGCTCTCCAAGTAGGAGGGGGAACATTGGGGAGCATAGATTTTCCTAAGTTCTACCTTCATCTCCTCCCATGAGCCTATGGGCTCTTGCCTCTTAACCGCCCAAAGACGCGCTATATGGCTCCACGCCTCCTTGGCTTGAGCCGAAAGTTGTCCCTTGGCAATGTTGACTCTCTCGGATCCATATATCCAATTCTTCTAAAAGTATTTTCCCATGGTAGTCTCCCACTTTAGATAGGCACTAGGGCTTGATCCATCAAAGCGAAGGTCCTCATCTAGAATGATGTCTAAGAATAGAGGGTCGGTCGGACCCTTGTGGAGGGCCGAGTTGTATGGAGTTGACCAAATAGGGATAGCCATGATGATGCACTCGATGACTCTAAATACACATGCACGCACTAGGACTATGGAAGGGACATGCAGGACAACTAAGGGATGGGACTACACACGACTCAAAATGGTGATGGAAAAAGGGGAAGAATGAGGACTCAAATGCACCTAAAAACAAACCTAATGACTCACATGCAACTTAGACAAACCTAATGCCTCAATTGCACCCTAGACATCCTAAGGACTCAAATTACCTAGGACCCCAATTTGATAGAACAAATGCATGTGTCGACACTAGTGTCGACAGTTACTGTTCATTTTTGGTCTCTGTTGTACAGTTAATATTACAATGTTTTGTGTGTCGACACCTGTGTCGACACTTGTGTCGACACTTGTGGTTCTGTCTTCAATTCTGTGTTTATTATTATCTAAGTCTTGTTTTGGTTTAATCATCTTGTTAATCAAGTGTTTAAGGTTTTAATCCATGGTTTAATTTTAGTTTTGTCAACACTCTGGGTAAGTGTCGCGTAGGTGTCGCGTAAGTGTTGACACCTCGGGTAAGTGTTGCGTAGGTGTCGCGTAAGTGTTGACACCTCGGGTAAGTGTTGCGTAGGTGTCGCGTAAGTGTTGACACCTCGAGTAAGTGTTGCGTAGGTGTCAACACTTGTGCAACACTTGTGCAACACCTATAATGCAAGTGTCGACATATGTATGGAAGTGTTGACACGAGGTGTCAACACCTGCATTATATATATATATGGAAGTGTTATGTGAGGTGTTGACATTGAGTGATTTGGTCGATTAACAGGTTAATTAAGCATGCTAATAGATTAGGTATGCTATTAGATTAGTTAATAAAGCTCATTCATGTTAGTTATCTAGGGCATGAGACTAATACTTGCTAATTATCCAAGATTGAAGCTATTGCATGCTAATTATCATCGTTGTGAAACTAATTACTTTACTATTTTTACTACTTTTCTTAGATTAAAGCTAATACATGATAACTATGAGGCTAACACATGCTGTATAAACGTGAAAGATCGTATGGAGATGAGCCTTAGACTAACTGCCTAGACTAATCATCCTAGATTAGCTACTAGTTTAGTTAAAAATTGAGAACACCTACCTTATTGGAAGATCGTAGTAGCAGACCCTTCTTGCGCAATCCCTGCATAGCTTTGCCCCAACCTTAGCTAGCCTAGAATGGGGTAGCTACGGGTATATTTATAGGGTCTGTCATGACCGAATAGGGGGCAAGATCTGGAATAATGGGGCTTTACAGCTTGTACAGGCTGGAGAGATAAGAGATAGGCTGGAGAGATAAGAGATACTGTTTGTACAGCTAATCCATGGCCCAAATCGTAAGTGCAAGTTTTGCTAGCCTATAACATATAATTATTTGGCAAAAAGGGTAAATGGTGTGGATGCTAGGATTGGAACCCACCCAGGTCACTAGGTTGAAAGGCACATCACTTAACCAACTACTCTAGGAAGTCACTTGTTAAGTGAATAATCTTTACATATGATGACTCCGTGTTCCAACTTCTTACATAAGCTTCCTATAGAGTTTATCTAATATTTTTTTTTCATTTGGAAAATATTATTAATAATAATTTTTTTCATTTTTCATTTTTTTATACGGGGTGCTACACTGGTGCCCCCTTCAACAGCACACCCTGGTGCCCCCTCCAACGGCACACTAAGTGCCCCAAGCGGCACACCTTTTGTGCCCCTCCAGCGGCACACCCTTCGTGCCCTCCAACGGCATAGCAGCTAAACGCCTCCAGCGGCACACTATCTAAGCCCTCCAGCGGCACACTCCGTGGGATGCCTCCAACGGCACACCCTTTGGTGCCTCCCAATAGCACACCCTTCAAGCCCTCCAGCGGCACACTCCATGGGACGCCGCCAACGGCACACTCCGTGGGATGCCTCCAACGGCACACCCTTCAAGCCTCCCAGCGGCACACCCGCAAGCCACTGCAGCGGCACACTCTGCCCATCACCCGGCAAGGTCGTGAAGCCCTCCACCCGGTGACCCGTTGTAGCTGTTGGACCGATGCAACTAGTGGCAGACACAGCGGCCACTGACCGTGGCCCCCGGTGCGCAGTGGACTCATGTCCAACCAGCTGGAGTCTGCCCTGCTATCGACATTCGATCGAGAGACGCAAACAACCCTGCAGAAGGACGAGACGGGGGGTCAACCCCTGATTTGTTTTCCACCATCACTGAAAGCCACTCACGGCGAAGAAAAAAGGGAGAGGCTGGTCCTCCCCAGAGGCAGAACGAAGAAGATAGAGAGAAAAAAAGAAGAAGAAGAAGAGAAGAAGAGGGGGAAAGATGCTGCTGCTCCACCCACCGCCGTGCGTGTGAAAAGAAAGAGAGGGAAAGAAGAAGAGAGAAAGGGCGTGCTACTCCGCCACCACTGCCTGAGTGAAGAGAAAAGAGAAGAAGAGAGAAGAGATGTGGGGAAAGTGAGAGAAGAGTGGAGCTTGGGAGACAAGGAGCTAGTGCTCCGTCCCCCTCCCCCTCGTTGTATCTTGTCCCCTCCATTCTTTTATTTGCTTTCTTGTAATGTATTAGCTGTCTGAGCTGCTCTTTCCTTTCTACAAGAATAAAGAAAAAGTTATTCCCTTTTCGGTATTCATGGATTTGTGCCTGTGTCTCCTACCTCTCCACCTCCACCAGGGTCTTCCTCTATACTTCACCGATTCTTTTACATCTTTTGGGGAGAAAGAAGTTAGCATTCTTCACCCACCTCGTCTCACTCTTTCATCAGGGGAAGCCTTTACGGCGCCAGAGTTCAGGGGCTAGCCAACCTAATGGTTGGCGCCTCTGAATCAACTCCATAGGATGAGATCTCCCTTTGGTTCCTCCTGCTACCGCTCTCACCCATCCCCTCGCCTGGCCTTGCCTGGCACACCCTCAGGGTGCTCCACCCGGCACACTCCCAACGGCCTTTGGCCGGTGCACTCCCCCAGCCTGCCTGCCGACACACCCTCGCCTGGCCCTACCCGGCACACTCTTAGGGAGCTCCACCCGGCACACTCCCAACGGCCCTTGGCCGGTGCACCCTCCAGCCTTGCCCCTGTCGGCACACCCCAACTTGCCTTGCTCGGCATACTCCACCTCCCTTCTAACCCGGCGCACCTAGCTTGTCCCTCTACCCGGTGCACCCTCAGACTGTTCTTTAGCTCGATGTTTTCCCGCTCGCTGATTTTTGGGTTTTCCGAAGCTTTCTTAAAGGTGTCGCTGCCTTGGCACGCACCTCGAGTTGTTGGGTCATGCCACTCCTTGTGGGCGTGTTCCCCTTACACCCCCTTACTATCCGGGTCAAGGAGAGATGCTACCGAATTTTCTTCAGAATTAACCTAATAACAATAATAATAAAAGAAAACTAATAATGCAGAAAGAAACAACAAATAAACAGAATGAACACCGACGAAACGGCTTTCCTGAAGTAATAAAAGAACCACGGAGATTTCGAATAACTGAACACATGCATCATTATGACGGATTGTCGAACATAACCACGAACACAATCTGCACAAATAAAAGAAAGCCAAATCCAAAACCCTATGCATGCATTTCATGAATAAAAGAAAACCCCTCACATGCATCCCATGAATAGAGGGAACCTCCCCCGAACAAGCCCTGGTCCGGCACACCCCTAGCCCGCTTGGTCCGGCATACACCTGACCCCAGAACTAGCCTGTCCCTCTCCACCGGTGCACTTTGCCCCTCCAACCGGTGCACCTCCAAGTCGGCTCCCCCCGGTGCACTCCTCGCCCAGTACACCCCCAGGCCTTCATGTACGTTGATCTTGGTAGCCCAGCCTTCAGATGTGCACAAAACCCTTTTCACAAACACTCAAACCCTGGCCTCTATGTGCATAGACCTGGCCCTCTACACATTCCCGGTGTGCATGGACCTTGCCCTCCACACACTCCTAACTTGCATAGACCCTACCCCAATGTACTCAGACCTCAGCCTACATGTGCACTGACCTTAGCCATCGTGTCCACCGACCTGCTCCCACAGCTGCACCGACCTTGGCCTACATAGCTGCCTATGTGCACACCGACCTTGCTCCGCGCATGAGTAGACCCTGCACCGACTTTACCCCTTGCATGCATAGACCTGCACCGACCTTGCTCCGCGCATGAACAGACCTTGTACCAACCTTGCTCCGCGCATGAACAGACCCTGCACTGACCTTGCCCCTTGCTTGCATAGACCTACACCGACCTTGCTCCGTGCATGAACCTCAGCTGCACCGACCTCATCCGAAGGCTGCATCGACCTTGCCCCTTCACAGTTCAGAGCTACATCGACCTCATCCCAGACATGCACGGACCTTGTCCCAGGCCTACTCAGACCTCAAACCCACACATGCATGGACCTTCATCTAGCCTTGAGCTGATATGCATCGACCTTCTCTTCAGCCCGGTGCCCACATGCATCGACCCCTGTTCTTCAAAGCGTAAAACTGCACCGACCTCCAATCCAAACTTGCACAGACCTCTAGCTTTTGGCTGCATGGACCTCGTTCAACGTGCACCAACCCTATCCAGCCTTTGCCCTGAATGTGCATTGACCTTAGTCCCCTTGTGCACTGACCTTGCTTTCAACGTGCACAGACCTTGCCCTTCACGCATTTCAAAAATGTGCACTGACTTTGGCCTCCTTGTGCACTGACCTACATTTGGCCTAGCTACAGGCTGCACCGACCTCACCCACTCTTGGCTCACCTTGCCGGCACACCTTCAACCAACCTAGCCCGGCACACTTCATCCCCTCCGCCCGGTACACTTGCACCTCCCCTCCAGCGGCACACTCTTCCACCTTCACCCGGTGCACTCCTAGCCCCTCCAGCCCGGCACGCTTTGGCTTCGCTTCCAACGGCACACTCTCCAGCCTTCACTCGGTACACCTGAAATGTAATAGTATAATAAAAAATAGCATAATAATAAAATAATAGAATGATAATAATAAATAAATAAAAGAAAAGGATATAACGCACATGCAATAAAAGAAGAATCAATGGGCAACATAGAAAATAAATAAATAGATAAATAATAATAACAATGAACAGAACGATATGGCTCTCATCATCCCCGGATCCTTTGCATGGGAATATTGATAAGGCCTCCATGGGTTACGCTTGGACCTCGGGTTCGTCCCAATCATGGTCATTGTTTAACCCATATCCTAGGCCTATAGCCTGCTATCTTCGAACACGTCTTTGTTTTGGGATCTAATCCCGAGACATTTTTTCGCTACCCTTTGGCACCGAAAATATTGATGATGCCCACGCAAGCCTCACTTTGACCGCGGGAATCTTCCCCAGAATGGTCCTGGCTTGATCTTGCACCAGGCAAATAAACTCACTGATTTCCTGCCACTCTAACAGGGATTCAACCGAATGTTTCCCGTTCCTCTGAACAATAAAATTGACGTACCCCGGCATACATGCGCTCCGGTTTCCCCGTGACGATCATGATATTCTCAAGTCGGATACTCGTCCGAATATTGAATGGTCCCCTGAGTGACCGACATGTCTCAAATGCTTGCTTCCCTAGACATAGGGCTTTGCAGCTGATTCATGATCGTCATCGTCTTGTTTCTCTCCATATTCTTTTCTGGCCATGAGGCCCTTATTCTCAGTGATTAATCAAGGTTGTTCCCCTCTCCAAGGGGATGTAAGAATGTTTCCCGTTCCTCTGAACAATAAATTTGCCGTACCCCGGCATACATGCGCTCCGGTTTCCCCGTGACGATCATGATATTCTCAAGTCGGATACTCGTCCGAATATTGAATGGTCCCCTGAGTGACCGACATGTCTCGAATGCTTGCTTCCCTAGACACAGGGCTTTCCAACTAATTCAAGATCGTCATCATCTTGTTTCTCTCGATATACTTTTCTGGCCATGAGGCCCTTATTCCCAGCGATTAATCAAGGTCGTTCCCCTCTCCGAGGGGATGTAAATAACGTCGTGGCCTTTATGGCGCGACGGGTTTTAGTCCCGACCCGAACTACACAATTATCTGACTGAGTCAGATCGAGCGCACCATGGGCTTCCATGAACCCCGAATAAACCGTCGCTCTGTGACTAGCACGCCCTCGCACTAAATAAACGAATTAACCTGATCAATAAACGAACAGATTCTTTTCGAATTTTAGTGCGTCCGCAGGTCCTGCTTCTTGAGCCAAATAAGTTCCATCCTTGAAGGGACGAGAAGTGTTAGGGTAATGTTGCTTTCCACTCTCCCGCTAGTTCCCCTTGCTTGTCTTTGTGGTATATAACCATTGCTTGCTCCTTGCAAGTGCTTGGTGAGATGCTCCTCGTTGCTGGAACATCTTCCTACTTTCTGGTAGGAAGAATTGTAAGGAAGGGTGGGAACTGTTTTCCCTTCTTCCACTTTGTAGGCACGGTCGTGTGGCTTGGACGACGACGGTGGGCTCCTCTGTTTGAAGGCATGGCCAGTATGCCGGTGTGGCCTTCATAATGTGTTGGCCTCGTAGTACCGCTGTCCCCCGTTGGCTTGTGTAGGTCGGCTTGTTCCCTGTAACGGGTGGACCTTGCTGGCCTTCCCCCAAACATGGGTGGCTGGAGCAGCCGGCCTAGTTTTCCTGGTGCAAGTCTTCTGCTAGTGAAGCGCTTTGTTGGCCTGGGCGCTTTGTCCCTCTTCTCTGGCATAGGAGACTTCTCCATCGGTGCCCTCCCACAGAACAAAAAATGGGTACCTGGCGCATGCTCAGAGATTCAGCATGATCGTTGGCAGAGGACGATGCCCAGGAAGCGAGTCACTGGAGTCATATGTCGCCATCGTCGAGCACGTTTTGTCTCTTCATGTACTTGTATTTGGCCCATGTGAGGGTATTTTGCCAATTTCTGGCAGCTTATATTTTTGACTAAAGAAATATAAATTCTTTATTCTGAGCCAATACTGTTGTGTACCTTTTGTTGGAGTGCTTCTGCATACTTTCTGGGTGATCCTCCGCGCTCGTATTCCATAGTGTTCGTGTCCTCCGCAGGAACCCTTAGGTTACCACTTCATTTCCAAGGGGAGCGGTGCTCGCCTTTAGGTAGCCCTTAAGCCACCTTTTCATTTTCAAGGGGAGTGGTGCTCGTCTTTAGGAAACCCTTAGGTTACCGCTTCATTTTCATGGGGAGCGGTGCTCACCTTTAGGAAGCCCTTAAGCCACCTTTTTATTTTCAAGGGGAGTGGTGCTCGCCTTTAGGAACCCCTTAAGCCACCTTTTTATTTTCAAGGAGAGCGGTGCTCGCCTTTAGGAAACCCTTAGGTTACCTCTTCATTTTCAAGGGGAGTGGTGCTCGCCTTTAGGAAGTCCTTAAGCCACCTTTTTATTTTCGAGGGGAGCGGTGCTCGCCTTTAGGGAACCCTTAGGATACCTCTTCATTTTCAAGGGGAGCGGTGCTCGCCTTTAGGAAGCCCTTAAGCCACCTTTTTATTTTCAAGGGGAGCAGTGCTCGAGCCTTTAGGGAACCCTTAGGTTACCTTCTTGTTTTCAAGGGGAGCAGTGCTTACCTCTAGGGAACCCTTAGGTCACCTTAATTTTCAAGGGGAGTAGTGCTCGCCTCTAGGGAACCCTTAGGTTACCTTGATTTTCAAGGGGAGCAGTGCTCGCCTCTAGGGAACCCTTAAGTTACCTTGGTTTTCAAGGGGAGCAGTGCTCGCGCCTTTAGGGAACCCTTATGTTACCTTCTTGTTTTCAAGGGGAGCAGTGCTCGCCTCTAGGGAACCCTTAGGTTACCTTGATTATCAAGGGGAGCAGTACTCGTCTCTAAGGAACCCTTAGGTTATCTTCTTATTTTCAAGGGGAGCAGTGGTCGCGCCTGTAGCATCCCGGAAATTTAAATAGAAAATAAATGAAAATAATCATGATTATTAGTCATAGAAAATTATTAGAATTAAAGTTTTCAATAAAGGAAAAGTGATATTAGTTATTTAGCCTAAATGGTAATAAATGGGCGCAAAAAAGGTATAAATAAATGATCAAGAAATAAAAATTTAATATATCCTTTTATCTATTTATGGTTTAAATTAAAAAATATATAATTCCAGTATTTAGAGAGAATCTCATTCCAAAAATATAATTATGCACATACATATATATAAAGACTTTAATAGATCGAACTCGACTCTGATACCCGAACCAGCAATAAAAATCTAATAATAAGAAATAAGATCCTTATACATCTGAAGAGTCCTACTAAATAAATTCGTTAAAGCTTATTATAACTTTAGCATATATAATTGTTGGGCCTTTCAAGGAATATACATAATACACATGTTATTATTAAGATTATGAACTCAACCCAAAATATCCCTAAAATTAAATGGGCCAAGACACATATATACAGGTTGCATGGGCCTTAACGGAAAAGCAAGGGCATATGATATATAAGCTAAGATACGTATATGAATATATTATGCATGGGCTTTAATATGAACCCAACGTGATAAAGAAAGGGGCTAAGAATAATTATAAAGTCTTAACCCAATCGTTAACTAGGTTTTAGCAAAAAGGGGAAAATGGGCCTTATCGGTTTTAGGCTTAAGAGTCTAAGATGGGCTTTTTCCTTTTGCAAATGAGCCTTCCAATGGATACGTGCGCTTCAAGGGTCTTAGACACTTAGACAGGGTTCCCATAGTATTAGGTTTGAGGATATAAGAATAAGTGATATATAATGGGTCTCTTAGAAATATAAACACATACCACGTAGGAAGCATGCATGGGGGATTAGGGGCGTCGAAGCAAACCCCACAAAGGGTCACGTTATAGTAATAAACCTTAACCCAATAAATGGGCTTCACATTCTGGGTTTCTGAGAAGTTATGATAACACATATAATGGGTTCGGGTTATAAGGATATATGATATACGTAAGGGGACTTTTAGGAAAGGTAAAATATGTATACCCTGCTCGATGGATGCATGAAAGTTTCATAGGTTTTCTGATCGAACAAGGAATCGGTCAGAGATTGGAAACAATAGGATCGACCACATGGAAAGTTTAAACTCGTTAAGGTTATACGTGGAAAACTAAACCCCACTATGACTCTTAATCTCCCGTAGGGCTCTCGAAGGCCAAGAACCCTATAAGAAGACCCCCTGGCAATGCATGAGCCTCCGTTGCTGTTGTTGTTTGTAGGGTGCTACTACTATCGTCGTGAACTGCTAAGGGAGAGCCGTGGGTTTCTTCCTCCTCTTCTTCCCCCTGCGGATGTTACGCGCTGCTGCTGCAGTTGCTTCCTCTGCTCCCTCTTCATCTTTTTCCTCTTCTTCCGATTGATTTCTCCACCAACCGAGGTAGGTAATCTCCCAAGTAAAATAGTAAGTTAATAAATTTTCTTACATCATGTTCAATCCCTCCTCCTGCTTATCGTTTTAATCATTTTGCATATTTTATTTCAGTTAATTAATAACTATAGCATGTTTAGAAAAATTTTATCCGTGTAATCAAGTATCTAAAAATCATAAAATATATATGACTAGAATCTCCATATTTTCTTTAATTTTTCTATGCCCTTAAATGTTAATACTAACTAGTTAACCATTAGATTTAATAAATAAATGTATTAAAATAGCTTACACGGGCGAATCTTGATTTTCACTGTAGTAGAGTAGTAGTAGTTTTTTTACGTTGATGGCCTTTTCGTGGGCGCCGTAGTATCCTTTGGACATGAAATTTTGTGGGCATATTATTCGGGTGGAGACCGAGATAGTGAGGTTGGTACCTCCTTTTTCCGATCCTCCTAACTCAATATAGCCCTACTCTCAAGTAAAAATATTTTTGAACATCATGTTAGGTAGAATTTTTCGAGTCCTTCATTTCGATATATAGATTGCGCGATTCCGACGTGTGTATGTCGAGAACGTGAGATTTAAAAAGTGGATAGTATTCATTAATTAAATGACGACAACCCGAGTGTCGTTGAATTCTTTTAACGACGGCATGACATGTCGTTAAATCGTTTAAGATATATATATATATATATATATATATATATATCTATATATATCTATATATATATATATATATAGATATATATATATATATAATGTAAAGTATAATGATATCTTCTATCTGAAATTTTAAAAATTAATATCTTTGAAACTATATAAAATAAAATTATAATAAATATATTTTTAGAATCCTTAGATTTTCCCCTTAATTATCATATATTTAGTTCCGATAATTTTCTTTTATTTGAAAAAAAATATTATTGTTCATCATGATTAAATTAAAAACTACATATCATGTTTAAATCCTAGAAAATTCATATCTTGTGATCAAAGTCGGTAAAAATTATAATATATATATAGTCGTGATTCTTATAAATTTTCCTTAATTACCATATAATTAGTTTTAAAAATAGTATCCATCCTTTTAAAGAGATGCTATTTTCTAAATTATTAGATTAAATAGAAATTAAGATATGAATTGACACCTACTTGCATGGACGCGATTTATTCTATTTTTCTCGAGATTTGATCTGTATTGTGGATCATATTGGCACTACGTCTCAGTCCATAGATGCAGTCCCACGTTTCACGTTGGTTTCCCGATACACTCTAAACTCTCGGTGACATACGAGCCCTCCGTTGGACATTCCCTTCCTTCGGACTGGCAAGTTAGTCATTGGGACCTCCGTAAGTCTCCTCGTAGCCTTAGATTCTCTCAAGGCCGACTGAGCTGGTTGTACCACAAGAACCCTAGAACCCTGTTAGTCATGTCACTCTAAAGAAAATATGACACTTGGCCCTCATAGAACGATGTTATGGCGATTCTGTGAGATATCTATCTCTATCTGACTTATAAGGTGCTAATTTGATTAGTGACTACATTGGTTATCACCGTTTTCTGTCATGAGCATGTTGAAAGGGTGACCTTATTGGTGGACGCTTAGTGTAAAAGTAACCGTATTGTGGAGACACCAATTCTTCAATGCTTTGTTCAGAGAATGAGTGACCACCACTATGGGCGTGACTTCCTAAATATACGGTGCTCTGACGAGACGCCAATCTCTCAGATTTCTCGAATTGTCTGGATTTTTTGTGTGCCATCGTACTAGACTTGTCGAGGTCTATCTTGAATCTCTGTTCAATGAAATCTACCCTATTGTTCGTATAGGCTTGATCCTTGAAATTCTTGGCCATTAATATGGAATTAGTCTAGATAAAATGTCAGGGGCCAATAAAATGATATTTTAAATGCTACGGGTCCTGATCTGACCCTATTGGGCGAGACAAAGTCCAAACGTGTACCGGTATCATGATGATCGGGTGCTGACATTCACCAACTCGGTCTACGGCAATTAGGGGAAATCATACAGTCGTGAGAACTCATAAGTGTGTGACCAAATACTACCTAGTGCTAATCCATGAGGGGCAATCATATAGTCGTTAGGACCTCTTAAAGTGTGGCCATTCCTTCATAGTGCTAGTTACATGAAAGCTCTCGTGATAATGTGGTCATAGAGAGAATATTGTACTAGTGTCATTAACCGCTCTCGTGATAATGCTCGTCATAGAGAGAAAATTGTTATTGTTTCCTCGTGAATGCTATATTATGAAAGGTACTCGTTATCCCGTCATGAAAGTTCTTGATATATTCTTTCATCAATCTACTTGTTCCTATATCTCTGGAAAGTGTCCATCATCTTGTCTATTCTTATAGTTCGTGAATTTATCTCGTGCCATTATAGTTCTTGATTTCTTATACTTTGCATGACTTGCATGAGCATGTTAACATATAATTCACTTAAATCTAACTTGGAGCATGAGATATTAAGTCCTACTGAGCGTTCGCTCACCCTGCGTTTTCTAATATTTTTCAGGTAATGACCTTAGCGATGACGAGACCAAACATGATGGGCAAGGGCAAGAGTGATGAGTACTCTGACATCTAGATGAACCGTCTAGTCTGATTATCTTGCGTCCTATGTTAAGTCTAGTCAAGTGTCTCATTGTAATTTTCCTTTATTAAGTCTTTTTTTATTATTGGGTCCAAATTGTAGTAAACTTATATTTGAAATGAAATTATATTTTGTTCAATTATATTTTATCATATGACTATGCTCTGATTGACTCAACTATTTAACTGCCACGTTCCGAGCAAACAACATATTCCACGGCTATCGGTTCGGGGCATGACAGCGCCTTTAGGGAACCCTTAGGTTACCTTCTCCATAGTTCGTGGACAACTTACCTTAGTGGAGTATGGCTGGTGACGTTTCACTGGAAGTATTTCCTGAGGTTGACGGAGTTCCACGTCCTGGGCACCTCTCTTCCCCCCAGCGTCACTAGCATGTATGCTCCTTTGCCGAGTGTTTCTACTACCCGGTATGGCCCTTCCCAGTTCGGTGCGAGTTTTCCTGCGGCCACTCGTGGGTCAGCCACGCTTGCTCGCCATAGAACCAAATCTCCGGGGAAGAAGTGTCGCTCCTTAACCCGGGCGTTGTAGTATTGAGCCAGCTTCTGCTGATATGCCACAAGTTTCACCTGGGCGTTATTTCTTCCTTTTTCGAGCAAGTCCAGGTTTTCTCGCATTGCTTGGTTGTTCCTGGCCTCATCAAAATGTCTCACTCGTAACTAGGGGTTGGATATTTCCACCGGAACCACTACCTCAGCTCTGTAGGCGAGATGAAAAGGTGTCTCCCCGGTGGCGGCTCTAGCGGTGGTCCGGTGAGCCCATAGAATGCTGGGGATTGAATCAATCCGCGCGTTGCCTGCTTGGTCCAGGTGGGTCTTGATGCCATGGAGTAGAGTTCGGTTGGCATTTTCCACCAACCCGTTGGCTTGGGGACGCCCTACCGAGGTGTAGTGGTTCAAGATCCCCAACTCCGAGCACTTTTCCTGAAAAGCAGTGCTCGCGAATTATCTGCCATTGTCGGTAGTAAAAACCCTGGGGATCCCAAACCGGCAAATAATGCTTCGCAACACGAATTTTCAGGCTACTTCGCTTGTTATCTTTCCCAATGGTTCGGCCTCGATCCACATGGTGAAGTCGTCGATAGGGATTATGAGAAATTTCTTCCTCCCTTGTGCTTCAGGGAAGGGTCCCAGTATGTCAATCCCCCACCGAGCGAACGGGCGAGGCTCTGTCAAGGCGTGGAGCTGTGTTGCTGGCTGGTGGTGTCGGTGGGAATACTTCTGGCACTGGGGACACCTCCGAACATAGTTGAGACAGTCTTGTTGCAAGGTGGGCCACCAATACCCTTGTCGGATCAGCGTCCTTGCGAGTGCTCGCCCTCCCACATGGCTTCCGTAGAGTCCTTTATGGACTTCTTGGATGGCCTGGTTGGCCTTCGTGGGGAAGAGGCACTTAAGTAGAGGGGCTGAGAGGGACCGGCAATATAGCCGGTCGTCCACCATGGTGAAGTGGGCCGCTCTTGCCCGCGTGCGCCGCGCTTCGGCATGATCACTGGGGAGCTGCTGCCGAAGGAGGAAATCAAGTAGAGGATCCATCCAGGAAGGTTCGTAGTCGATGGCATTTACCTGGAGTGTTGGATCATCTATGCTCGGCGCCGACAGTTCCTCGATTAGGACTGACCTCAAACTGGAGACTATAGTAGCTGACGCTAGGCGGGAGAGGGCGTCTACTCGGACGCTCTCTTCGCGCGGGCTGTGGATCGCTTCAAAATGGGTGAACTTGCTTGCTGCCGCCTTGGCCTTCTCTAGGTACTTCATCATGGAGGGGTCACGGGCTTCGAACTCCCCCCTGAACTGGTTGGCGATGAGCATGGAGTCGCTATATGCTGGCACACTTAACGCTCCCAGGTGCTTTGCCATGCGTAGCTCGGAGAGAAGCGCCTCGTATTCGGCCACATTGTTCGTGGTTGAGAAGTTGAAATGCAAGGCATACTGTAGCTCTATCCCTTCTGGTGAGAGCAATACCAATCCTGTGCCGCTGCCCGCCGCGCAGGAAGATCCGTCAACGTATAACTCCCAAGTGGGCCCCGAGGACTGCTCGGGCGCGTCCTGGGTGGGTAGGGTGCATTCAGCGACGAAGTCAGCGAGAGCTTAGGCTTTGATTACTGTTCTCAGTCGGAACTTAATGTCGAATTCTCCTAGCTCGATAGCCCACTTGACTAGCCTTCCAGAAGCATCAGGATTCTGAAGGATTTGCCGGAGATGCTGATCGGTGAGGACGACGATCGGGTGAGCGAGGAAATACGGTCGTAGCCTGCGAGCAGCTGTAATCAGTGCGAGGGCAAACTTTTTAGTCTGCGAGTACCAGAACTCCGATCCTTGTAGTGCTCGACTAATATAGTAGACGGGCTTCATGACTCCTGTCTCCTCTCGTGCGAGCACAACACTCATGGTGCAGGGCGTTACGGACAGGTACAGGAGCAACTGCTCTCCCCTTTGAGGCTTGGCGAGGATAGGAGGTGTCGTCAGGTAGCGCTTCAGTTCTTCGAACGCCTGCTCGCACTCCTGATCCCAGTCGATCCAACCCTTCTTTTCCGGCGCCAGGTTGGCTTGCTTGATCAGTCGGAAGAAGGGTAGACATCGTTCGACGGCTAGGGACAGAAACCGGGCCAGAGCGACGACGCGCCCGGTGAGGCACTATACGTCCCTCACCCGTTTAGGTCGCCCCATCTCCAACACTGCTCTGATCTGATCGGGGTTGGCTTTGATTCCTCAGTGGGTGACGAGGAAACCTAGGAACTTTCCTGACCGTACCCCGAACGCACATTTAGCAGGGTAAAGTTTCATGTTGTACCTTCTGAGTGTGGCGAAGGTCTCCGCCAAGTCGCGCAAGTGTTCAGCTGCTCGGCGGCTTTTCACGAGCATGTCGTCGATGTAGACATCCATGTTGCGACCGATCTGCGAGTCAGACATATGGTTGACTAGGCGTTGATACGTGTCTCCAGCGTTCTTCAGCCCAAACGGCATGCGAGTGTAGCAGTATAAGTGTTGGCCCAGAGAGATGGCGGACAAGAAGGGGGGTTGAATTGTCCCCTTACCGAGATGGCGGATTTTTACAACTTTCTTAACAGATGTAGAATTAACAACGTTGATTAACAAAAACTTCAAGTGATATTAAGATATTCTCTCAATCTTTCCGATCTCACTCGGACAACCAATCCAACAAGCGATGAACGATTACTAATAACAGATAGCAGAGCTAGCGAAGTGTAGTGGTGTTAAAAATCAATAAGATAACCTGTGAAGGGATATAGGAGAAATGGACAGTCACACAGGCAATCACAATGAACACAGGGAATTTTAGGTGGTTCGGGACCACGACGGGCTCCCTACGTCCACCCCTCACCAAACCCGGTGAAGCTTCACTAACACGCTACCGAAGTAGCAACACAGGGACGAACCCCAACCACACACACGCTGCTTCCGCAGCAATACACACACGAGGCCTTGCCTCAATACACTGCCACTGCAGCACACACACACACGTTCGGGGAACGTACCCCGGACACAACAACCACACGGAGTCGCAGCTCCGTCCACACACCACCAAACACGGGGAAACTTTCCCCACAATAAACCCACACACACGGAGATACAACTTCGCCCACACATAGTGTATTTCGAGTTCAATAAAGCAAGAGAATATTCAATACATGCTCGTACTCAGAATAGACTGAGGAAGAATCTTCAAGATAAGCTAAAGAGGGATGGAGAAGTATATCCTTAATATATGGACGGCCTTGAGATGATCTCTTTGAAGCTTTCAAGGTGAGGGAAGGTCGATCTTATACAGGTATGAAGCCCGATGAACTTGGCTGTAGATCTAGCTTGTTCCCCACATGAAGGCTTGATAGAATGGACGTATCTTTGAGTTCCCTTGACCATGAACGTTCCTACAAGATGAAACAAGAGTGAAACCCTCAGAAAACATTCTCTCTCTCAACCTTGCAGCCAAACCCTCTTTTCTTTCTATGTTTACTATGTAGAAATTGCAGCTGGCATATATATACTAAGACAGAATATAGAAATGAAGGATTTAGATATCTCCCACAAATCTGCAAGTGAAACCCTCTCAATGGAGTAGTGGGATGCGACAAAGAGCTTTATCCACGGAGTGGAGATCGGCTAGAACCGCAGGAGATGCCCAAGGAAGATCGTTTGATGACTGCAACAAGAATTGGATCAGATCTGGAGATGTAGGCTCGTTGATGGCGTTCTCCTCTTCTTCCTCTTCCTCCTCCAGGTTAATGCTTTGCCCACGCTCCTTTCCTACAACAGATAGAAGAATATTAACTCTCTTAGAGTTTCATCCGATGGAAATCGTAGCTGCTATATACCCAATAGAAAACAACAATAAGAGACCATAAAACCCATGCTTAAGCCCTCTCAAAACCACACCCAACCAAGGGTAGAAACCCTAGGGGTAATGGGATAAAAGGGCAAGCCAATCGGACCTAAGAAACCGGAGTTCGAAACCAAACTGGCAAACCCGATCCGGACGTAGCAGATAAAGTGTCGACCTCTACCAACGAGTTCTGTCAAAAATACGAAATCCAGAATTTAGACAAAAGTGTCGACCCATGGGGTCGACCCTTTTTTTCACGAGATTCTGTCCTGAGACGAAATCAGGACCCATGGTAAAAAGTGTCGACCCATGGGGTCGACCTTTTTTACCGGAGGTTCTGTTTTAGTTGAAACAGCATAACCCAACATAAAGTGTCGACCTCTAGGGTCGACACTTTTTGTCAGCAAATCAGAAATCAATGCAAACAACATACCGTGAAATAAGTGTCGACTCCATGAGTCAACACTTTTTCTGACATAAGTGAAACCTTAATAAAACTCATTTGAAACTCCATAAAACCTCATCCAAACATTTAGTACAAATAATTATGCATTAAAACAAGGTATTGGCATACCTTAAACCACATTACACCAAAGGATAATAAGAATGGATCAAGCATCTTGCAAACCCAAATGAGAACCCTTTTTGTCAAAGCATGAAACTCTTTATAGCTTTAAGAACCCAAGAAAGATATGCATGAGGGCACTATGAAAACACCCATTTGAAAGCATGATTTATCAATCAAATAAGATCCATTACAAGGACTTAAAACCATCATTGAGTCTCGGTTTCAAACAGAGGAATGGAGAATCAATAAAATAACATGCAGTGAAGATATGAATACTATCAAGACTACATGCAGTGAGGCACATCAAAATGGACATGTATCTGTTGTACATGGATCCAAATCAACTCACATACATGAGAAATAGATTAAGTCTAATCTTCCCATGTCAAAATACATTCAAACATAAACTCTTACCTTGGATCCAAAGCATTGTGGATAATATTAACCTGCATATTCTGAAGATTCCGAAGCAAGTCAATATTGAACCAAGGTATTTGAAGAACCCAATTTCAAAACACTTCTCCAACCATATTTATCTCAACAAATAAGAACCTGCAAATTTGTATATCAAAAATACAGCTGTGAGCACAATACAAACACAATTATCAAATTCAGTCCAAGGACTTCCAAATTCAGTTCAAGACAATTAAGTTTAGTCCAGTGATACCCATCAACCACATTCAAGATTATCAAAACCACCATGTCCAAGAACACAAGGTTCAGGGTTCATCTCAATTAAATTCAGATCCAGAACAAGGAAAGATTTAGTTTCAATATAGTTCAATCAAGGCCAAATGAAATGGGTTTCACTTTTGAAGACATGAACTCCATTCAAGTTCAGTTCTATGATCTCAAGCATAGTTGGAATCAATTTGAAGTTCATTGATTTCCTCAAACATATAGTGGCAATTGATACCAAGTTGAAAACATCAAGTTGATCATTAAAATACCATATGCATGACTGTGAAACACCCAATACAGGGTCGGTGGACATATGAGCAAGGTCAATGCAAAGACATCAAAGATATATACATGTCGGACCATGCTTCATATCAAGGTAAGAACTAAGGCTCAAGGAGTCAGGGGTCGACCCATCCCAAGGGGAATGGTAAACAGGTTTAGCAGTCCAATGCATAGCTATTCAAGTTCAATCTAATCATAGATAGGGGCATTCCTAAGCAAGCGAAGAAACCACTATCACTTAACAATTATGAAAAGCAAACATGAAGTCATATGCAATATAACCAATCTTCCCACATTGAATTGCAGTCAATATAAGTCCAAAAACATGAAATGGCTTTTAACCCTAATCAAGACACTATGAACAAGATCCACATGAAAGCTCCAAATCCTCATGCACAGCACGCATGAGTCGACTTCAGAAATGTATTCAGGAATGACCTTTGAATTTCAACCTACAAAATAAGATATCACCATGTTAGCTTATTTATCATCAAGATGCCATTAAACATAAAAACATCAAGATTTTTACTATGAAGTAAACACAAAACAAGTAAATACAAAACACACGATATATTGGAATCATCAAAACTATTGTCAAGGACAACGAGGGGACGCACAGAACCCAACAATCTCCCCCTTTTTGATGATGACAATATATTGTGTCTATTCAAATGTCACTCCCCCTTTGGCATTATCAAAAAAAATGGGGGACTGAAAAGCAACTGGGAAGCTTCCAAAAATGAATTAGACATGAACGCATGAACCCAGCAATGAACCTCCTACTAGAGGAAGGTGTACAAACCAAATTCCAAGCAAGAAAATGAGACTCTATGTGCATTTTGCAAGATGATGAAATTATGTCCAAATGTGCAAATTTTGAACTATAAGCAGAGAGTATGATTGAACTATGCACAAGTGTGTGATCTAACTAGCCTATATGCAAAATGTCAAACCTAGCTATGCACAAAATGTATAGTGCTAAAAAACACGTTATTCATCCCCAATTGTCAAGTACCAAAATCCAACCGACAATGGGTTATTTAACCTGTTATCTACAAGTATAACCTATAGATTCAAACTATGGAATGAAGTATGATATGAACAGACGGATCAAGCATTCAGGCACTCAAGCATGTATAATTAAGTATAGACTCATGCAAGTCCCTTCGGGACGGGTGTAAGGAAGATGCAATTGATCGTTGAACATGAGGTGCATGAACAATACTATAATGGTCGTGCTTACATAAATAAAGTACTACATTAACCATGAAAGTTGACTGATTCATAAGCGACATTCAAACAATCAAACCCAGGGTGCATAAGTGAAGATTGAGCAATGAAGTTCAAGTCAATATGGAAAATCAGATTTTCTAAAGAACACTGAAAAGAACTTCTCATCCATACACTTTCATACACATTGCTCGAGTATTGGTAGCTACGTATGACCCCAATTTTTAATTACTAAAAATGGTGTGACTAACTTTTTGACACGAGTAATGCCCTTTGTTTCAAGGGCAATTCTCGGTTACTCAGTTTCGTCACTTTTTATGATGTGGATGAGACACTTTTCGACGCGAGTTGTACCCTTTGTCTCAGGGGCACTTCCCGACTACTCAGTGGTAAATCATACTTATTTTCATATGGATTAGTTTTTCCTTTCGACGCGAGTTTCCTCCTTTATTTCAGGGGGATTCCCGGCTACTCGGATCCACGTTCCACTTATCCAAATTTTGAAGGGGTAAACAACTTTTTCCTCACGAGACATGTGATTTCTATGTAGAGAATCAATAGCCCTCTAAAGTGTAGAATAGAAAATAGTAATCCTTATTACATTGAATCATTATCTCAAAAAGGTGCATTGTGTGTGGGTGGTTGTATTGAATGTAAAAGATGAATTAGTCTTATCATAGTAATATCTTGTGGACACCGAAAATTGCACACCCAGATATCCTGCCCGGTCTCGCATCAACAATGACACCGAGTGAAGAAGCCCGGGAGAGATTGGTCGTCCGGACTCCCCGAATATGCACACTATCATGAAGCCGTCCCCGGAGTCACGACAGCAAAGAGAAACCAACTCCCCGGAAGCTCATAATCCATGGGCCTCGAAGAAAATTAAACGGGCCACAACTCATGCTCACAACGGGATCAAAACTGCCCATTTAGCCGCTCAACGGCACGCCCAAGGCCCTTCAGCGGCACGCCCCTAACCCCTCTCCAGCGGTACGCCCATGGGAGCCCTTCAGCGGCACACCCAAGCCCCCCAGGCTTCAGCGGTACACCCCCAGGGGGGGCCTTCAGCGGTACACCCCCCCCAATGGTCTCCAGCGGCACGCCCGTCCTGGGCTCCAGCGGCACACCCCCTTGGGGGTCTTCAACGGCACACCCCCTGGGTGCCCCAGCGGCACACCCAGGGGGGGTTCAGCGGTACACACCCCAATGGTCTCCATCGGCACGCCCCTTTTGGCCCTCAGCGGCACACTCTGCTGGGCCTTCCACGGCAGGCCCGTTTTGTGCCCCAGCGGCACGCCCTTTTTGCCCTCCTACGGCACACTTGTTCAGCCCGCCAGCGGCACGGCGTTAAGCCTTTTTCAACGGCTGAACGACGTGGTGCCCATGCCCTACGCGTCCTTGGCACGCAGTGAGCTCTACGAGGTGTCAACCAGGGATTGGGCCACCCAGGCTATCCCACTGGCATCCAGGACGGGGGAGTCAAACCCCATCATCACGAGCCACTTCCCGCCTCCGACGGCCGTTCTCGAAGGCTCCCGCTGCTGGGAGTATAAATGACGCCCACTTCGACGAAGAGAGGGAGAGACACTCACGGACAGAGACCCACAAAAAGAAAAAAGGAGGAGAAGAGAAAAGAGAAGAAGAGAAGAAGAGAAGAAGAAGGAGAAGAGAAGAAGAGGGAAGAGAGGAAGAGAGGGGAGAGGCCCCCGCCGCTCCAGCCACCGTCGCCTGAGCGAAGAGAAGAAGAAGAAGAAGAGGGGAGGCTCTGGCCCCTCCCCCGTTGCTCCGTCCACCGCCACCTGAGCGAAGAGAAGAAGAAGAAGAAGAGGGGAGGCTTTGGCTCCCCCCCGTTGTTGTTCCGTCCACCACCGTCGGCGTGAAGAGAGGAAGAGAAGGAGAGTGAGTGAAGAGAGAGAGTGAAGTCCGGGAGGGGAGGAGTCCATGCCCCCCCATTGTGTCTTCTTTCTTTCTTTCTTTATCCCCTTGTTTTCCTTCCCGTTGCCATGTATTAGCCCCCTTGGGGCACTCCTCTTGTGTGAATAAAGGTAGAGGGCTTGAAATATCTCTTCGGATGTCTTTCCGACGCATTTCTTCCGGGTTTACATCCTTCGGTGTTTCACGCTCCTTTCTTTTCTTCCCTTCCTTAGGGTTTACTTCCTGTCGAGCGTTTTCCTCTTCGTTCACCCCCAGCCGTGCCTCCCACGGCACACCCCAATTGTGCCTCCAACGGCACACCCAATTGTGCCTTCAACGGCGCGCCCTGATTGTGCCTCCAACGGCACGCCCAGTCGTGCCGCCTTCAGCGGCACGCCCTCTTTGAACCCTTCGCCGGCGTGCCTGATCAGGCCTTCGCCGGCACACCCCGTCGGCCCCCAGCGGCACACCCCAACTGTGCCCAGCTGCACACCCTAGCCTTGCCCCAGCGGTACGCTCCAGCCCAGCCCTAGCGGCACACCTTTGGCCTACCTCTACCCGGCACACATGGCCCTCTCCCTGCCAGTCAGGGTATCCTTAGGTTGCATTAGCCCCGTGTTTCCTCTCTGTCGTCCCCTCCGAGTTTTCTGAGGTTTTATTAAGGTGTTGCCGCTCTCGGGCGCCCACCTCCAGTTGTCGGGTTCCGCCACTCCATGTGGGCACGTTCTCTGTATCTCCCTTATGCTCGGGTCAAGGGGAGATGCTGCTGAATTTTTGTTAGAAACGATAACACATTAAACAGACAAAAGGAAGCAACAAACAAATAAAAAGATAACAATGGTAAAACGCTTTAATCAAGGCAAGGGAACCGCAATTAACTCAAAGAGAGCCAAACCGAACAACAACTAAGCAACTTAAACATCCCCTCTCGTGAGAGAAAGAATAGAAGTTAATCAAGAGAAAGAGAGAAGAAGCCCATGCAAACTTAATAAAATCAAGAGAGAAAAGAAAAGAAAAGCCTTAAGAGAAACAGAGAAGCGGACTCCCATGCCCCTCGCTGATACACCCTCTAGCCGCCCTTCGCCAGCACACTCGACCAGGCCCTTCGCCGGCACGCCTCTGGCCCCTTCGCCGGCACGTTGGCCAGGCCTTCGCCGACACACCCTCCTTGGTGCCTTCCCTGGTACACTTCCTGTGAACCCTTCAACGGCACACTCATTCGGCCCTTCAGCGGTACGCTCTTGCCACCCCTCAGCGGCACGCTGCCTAGCCACCCTTCCCCGGCACGCGCCCATGGCCTTCGCCGGTACGCTCTTTTGGCGCCCTTCGTCGGCACAATCCACCCCCCCCTTTCACCGGCACACCCTCCATGGCCCCTAGCCGCACGACAGCCTGCCCCTTCACCGGCACACTCTCCCAGCCCTCAGCGGCACGCTCCCCTGGCGGCCTTCAGCGATGCACCTTTCCTGGCCCTCAACGGCACACGCCCCTGGCCCTCAGCGGTATGCCCCTGGCCCTCAGCAGCACGCTCCTTCGGCCCTCAGCGGTACGCTCCCCTGGCCCTCAGCGGCACACTCCCCTGGCGGCCTTCAGCGGTGCGCCTTTCCTGGCCCTCAGCTGCACACTCCCTTGACCCAGCGGTACACCAGAAATAATGATAATAATAAAGATAATAAGCTAAAAGAAAGCATAATAAATAAACAAATAATGATACAAAAAATAAAATAATGATAATAACAGTAAACTCAAAAGAAGAGAGAGAAATAATAACAAACAATAATGATAATAATAACAATAAATAATAACAAATTAAAAAAAGGGATGAATAAGTAAATAAGAATAATAAAGAAATAAGTAATAATAATAATAAGCTTAATAATAATAATAATAATAATAAATTGATAAATAAACGATAACAAAAATGAATGAATAATAATGACAAACTCGATAAGAATGATAAATAAATAAAAGATAACCAAAATAGATAATAATAACAAACTTAACGAAACACGACAAGCTAATGAATGACAATAAAATGAACAAAAATAATAACAAACCTAACAATAACAATGACAAATAAATAAACCATAAAAAGAAAAAATGATAAATAGATAGTAATAACGAACTCACTCAAAGATACGCACAAATTAAAGAATAATAATGATGAAATTTTAAATAATGATAAAACAATGGTAAAATCTACACCGCAGCCCCGTCTCCCCTGCGACCCGGTGCTGAAGGAACAACAATGCCGCCCTTGCAGGCCGGGCCTGAGTCTTGAGAATTATCCCAAAATGGCCATGGCCCGACCTCGCCTCGGGCTGACATTCCGATTAAGCCGGACCCGTTTCTCGCCCCGGATCCCTTCCGAGCCACTACTAAAATTGCCGCGTACTCGGCAGACATTTGAATGGGTTCACCCCGATTTTCGCCACGTTTCTATTACGGACCTGTGTCTAAACATGAAAAGACCCGTGAGCAACCAATGTGGCCGACGGCTCCCTCCCCGACATGGTCGTGAGCCGATATTGCTCCGGGCCAATAGTTCATCAATTCCGACCCGTTCTCATTGGGATTCATTCCCGCTCTTTCACTGAAATTGCCATGAACTCGGCATACATTTATACGGGGTTGTGCCTGTCTACGCCGTACCTTCAATACGGACCCTTGTCCGAATATCAAGTGGTCCGCAAGTGACCGACAGAAATCGGAATAGAAAGAGACGGCTCCCGTCATCCCTGGACCCTACACATGGGGATATCAATAAGGCCTTCATGGGCTATGCTTGGACCTCGGGTCCGTCCCGATTATGGTCATTGTCTGACCCACACCCTCGGCCTATAGCTCGCTCCCTTCGAACATGTTTTGGTGTTGGAATCTAGTCCCGGGACTCTTCCCCGTTGCCCTCTGGCACCGGGAACACTAATGATGCCCACGCAAGCCCCGTTTGGACCACGGGAGGCGCCCCCAGTATGGTCCCGACTCGATCTCGCACCGGGCCAATAAATTCGCTAGTTTCCTGCTACAATAACCGAGATTCAACCGAATATTTTCAGTGTCTCGGAATAATAAACTTTTCGTATCCCGGCATGCATATGTTCCAGGTCCTCCCGTGACGATTACAATATTCTCAAGCCGGACTCCCGTCCGAATATTAAATGGTCTCCCGAATGACCGACATGTTTCGAACGCCCGCTTCTCCGTACACAGGGCCTTTCGGCCGATTCAAGGGATATTCCCTCGTTGCCCCTTGGCACCGGAAATATTAATGACGCTCATGCAAGTCTCGTTTCGACCGCGGGGGGGCCCACCGCAGTATGGTCGCAGCTTGCCCTTGCACCGGGCCAACAGATTTACCGGTTTCCGACCGCTCTAACCGAGGTTTAGCCAAACGTTTTCCGTTCTTCTGAACAATAAATTGCCATATCCTGGCGTACATATGCTCCGGTCTCCCCGCGACGATCGCGCTTTTCTCGAGCCAGACATTCGTCCGAAGATTAAATGGTCAGCACATGACCGACATGATCTCGAATGGTTTTCTTCCCGCCTTCGTGCGAGGATTTCAATACCTCCTAATAGACCTTTTATGCAATTAATTTCCTGGCCATGAGGCCCTGAATCTCGGCGATTAATCAAGGGTGTTCTCTCGTACGGGGGATGTAAATGACGCCGTAACCTTTATGGCGCGGCGGGTTTTGGTCCCGACACGAACCACACAATCGTCTGACGAAGTCAGATCGAGCGCACCATGGGCTCTCCGGAGCCCGAATAAATTGTCACTCAGTGACTGGCACGCCCACGCACTTAATAGACCAACCACCAAAACAAAAGTGAATTTTAGTGCGTCCACATGTCTCCCCCTAAATGTATGCACGGTTATAAAAACTCTCCCCCTTAATATATGCCATAAAATGAACATGTCTAAATCAATACAATTTCATTTAGCAAGGGATGAGTCATAGAAGGAGTCAAAAAGGGATTGTATAAAGTTTATACATGCATTCAACCAGAGATTTTTCAATGACTTCAAGCAGATTGATTATCGGCACTTGACAGAGAACGTAGGTCCGAAGATCACCTCACGCGTAGTGAAAGCTTCCGGCTGAACATAATCCAACCTTCCACTAACACCATTTTATATACCGAATAACCATGGCATTCAAGCACAGAAGTATGCAATGATATGTAAGTGTATGCATATAACTTGAAAAGATGATTAAAAGTTTTCTTTATTTGCAAGTATGCAAAGATGTGTATGATATGTGCAATGAGTATCATGTAAGTAAGCGTGTAAGCTGTATATGCAAAAGTGAACCATTATTCACAGGATGTGACTCAGAGTGTGAAAGACATTATGCACAGACCAGAGCATTCAAAGACAGATTTTTATTTGTAAAAATTTAGGAAGGTGTGTATGAAAAATAACTATGCATATCCAAAGTGAGACATTAAGAAAAAAACTAGACTTACTCACAAAATGTGAGATAGCTCCAAACACAAGTTTTTACCTTTGTAGGTCTTTGAGAGTGAACCTAAGCAAATTGATTTTTAATTCCGAGTCAATTTTCTTTCTCACCTTGAGAGCCCTTTGTTCATTATCAATCCTTGGTCTCAAGGCGCTCCTACAAAAGATATTCTCATTTCGAAGATTTGGGTACCCAAGCCATCTTGGGTCCCGAGGGGTTAACTCTAATATAGACAAGTGTGTTCTTTTTCTTTTTCCTCTCATACCACTCATCGTCGGCCCTCATCATGGTACACTCATCCATGGAATGTCCATTCAGGCCACAGTAAAAATAATAAAAAGAGTTTCTTTTCTTGAACCGATTATCATCTTCTTTCATCACATAACAATCATTCATTACATGCCCAGATTTACCACAATAATGACATGAAATATTTTTGTTGACAAACCAATTATCATCATTTTCTTTCGTGAAATAATTTTCAAAAGCATGACCATGCAACCCACAATAAAAGCAATGAATGTTCTGGGTTTTCTTTGTGGGTTTCTCATAGTTCTTAGAGTTGTCACCCATTTCCATTCTTGATTTTAATGCATGTTCATCATCAGATTTCATCATGTAACAGTCATACATGTCATGACCATAGTTACCACAATAAAAACAAGAAAGATTTCTTATTTTCTTTGATTCATGAACATGTTTACCAATTTGGGAATTTTCATGCATACAAGGAGAATCAACATCATTTTTATCTTTTGAATTTTGCTTAGCATACAAACACAAAGACTCGTTCAAGCTCTTAACTTCATTCTCCAATGATAAAATATGCAATTCAGACTTAGCCATTTCATTTTCACACAATGCAAGTTTCTCATTCAACAAGGAATTGATAGCTTTAAAACTTGCAATTTCTTGATCCAAAATATGAAGGTTTTCAGAATTATCAACAATGGCATGCTTTTCTTTTTCAAACGTGTGAATTTTATCATTCAACAAATTGTTTTGATTTTTCAAATTATCAATTTCTTTAGCAAGCTTTTCGTTCTGTAGAAGTTCATTGAGCAAGACTTGATCACTTTCCGAACAGCTCAATTTACTTCTAGAATCCGTTTCAAGGCTTTCAAGTTCTGAAAGTTTAGTCAATAAAGATTCATTTTCCTTTTTCAAACAAGTAATGATTTCTTTATGGCTATCTATCTCATGCACATGCGACTTAACCAATTTCTCAAATTCAGTGCATTTTTCACATGGAGAATTATCTACACACGAATTTTCATTTGTGGAACACTTGACACAAGGAGTGTTAACATGAGAACAATCATCAAGTTTCCTTTTGATTTTTCTACTTTCAGATTTTAAAGCTTTGTATCTATCAACTAGTTCATCATAAGCGTCCATCAATTCATCATAACTCAAATCACTTTCCTCATCAGAGTCAGAGCTAGAGTTTACCTTTGAGCTCTCTTCACTTTGACGCTCAATTTCATCGTTTGCCACTAAGCAGTCACCGTCGTTGCAACTTTCTTTTTGGGCTTCCATCAGCCCGTCCCAAATTTCTTTGGTTGTCCTACAAGACAAAATAAATGGAAATTGATTAGTGTCCAAGGCAGCCTTTAGAGCATTTAAAACAAACAAATTATCCGAATTCATTTTCTTATGTTCATCAGTCCACCTTAATTCATTTTTGGGTAAGATATGTGGACCATGAGAGATTAAGCTCATTAGTTTCGGATCAAAACCACAAATCCAAACACAAAACTTTCCTATCCCAGAAGCATAATCAAAACCATTGTAAACAGGAATAGAATTCAAGCTAGCCATCATGAAAATGATCTTTACTCCTAGACCGTGAGGTTTGTTAAAAAATCAGAGACTGGGCTCTGATACCAATTGTTGACCCAGAGAGATGGCGGACAAGAAGGGGGGTTGAATTGTCCCCTTGCCGAGATGGCGGATTTTTACAACTTTCTTAACAGATGTAGAATTAACAACGTTGATTAACAAAAACTTCAAGTGAGATTAAGATATTCTCTCAATCTTTCCGATCTCACTCCGACAACCAATCCAACAAGCGATGAACGATTACTAATAACAGATAGCAGAGCTAGCGAAGTGTAGTGGTGTTAAAAATCAATAAGATAACCTGTGAAGGGATATAGGAGAAATGGACAGTCACACAGGCAATCACAATGAACACAGGGAATTTTAGGTGGTTCGGGATCACGACGGGCTCCCTACGTCCACCCCTCACCAAACCCGGGAGGCTTCACTAACACGCTACCGAAGTAGCAACACGGGGATGAACCCCAACCACACACACGCTGCTTCCGCATCAATACACACACGAGGCCTTGCCTCAATACGCTGCCACTGTAGCACACACACACACGTTCGGGGAACGTACCCCAGACACAACAACCACACGGAGTCGCAGCTCCGTCCACACACCACCAAACACGGGGAAACTTTCCCCACAATAAACCCACACACGCGGAGATACAACTCCGCCCACACACAGTGTATTTCGAGTTCAATAAAGCAAGAGAATATTCAATACATGCTCGTACTCAGAATAGACTGAGGAAGAATCTTCAAGATAAGCTAAAGAGGGATGGAGAAGTATATCCTTAATATATGGACGGCCTTGAGATGATCTCTTTGAAGCTTTCAAGGTGAGGGAAGGTCGATCTTATACAGGTATGAAGCCCCACGAACTCGGCTGTAGATCTAGCTTGTTCCCCACATGAAGGCTTGATAGAATGGATGTATCTTTGAGTTCCCTTGACCAAGAATGTTCCTACAAGATGAAACAAGAGTGAAACCCTCAGAAAATGTTCTCTCTCTTAACCTTGCAGCCAAACCCTCTTTTCTTTCTATGTTTACTATGTAGAAATTGCAGCAGACATATATATGCTAAGACAGAATATAGAAATGAAGGATTTAGATATCTCCCATAAATCTGCAAGTGAAACCCTCTCAATGGAGTAGTGGGATGCGCCAAAGAGCTTTATCCGCGGAGTGGAGGTCGGCTAGAACCGCAGGAGACGCCCAAGGAAGATGGTTCGATTACTGCAACAAGAACTGGATCAGATCTGGAGATGTAGGCTCGTTGATGGCATTCTCCTCTTCTTCATCTTCCTCCTCCAGGTTAATGCTTTGCCCACGCTCCTTTCCTACAATAGATAGAAGAATATCAGCTCTCTTGGAGTTTCATCCGATGGAAATCGTAGCTGCTATATACCCAATAGAAAACAACAATAAGAGACCATAAAACCCATGCTTAAGCCCTCTCAAAACCACACCCAACCAAGGGTAGAAACCCTAGGGGTAATGGGATAAAAGGGCAAGCCAATCGGACCTAAGAAACCGGAGTTCGAAACCAAACCGGCAAACCCGATCCGGACGTAGCAGATAAAGTGTCGACCTCTACCAACGAGTTCTGTCAAAAATACAAAATCCAGAATTTAGACAAAAGTGTCGACCCATGGGGTCGACCATTTTTTTCACGAGATTCTGTCCTGAGACGAAATCAGGACCCATGGTAAAAAGTGTCGACCCATGGGGTCGACCTTTTTTACCGGAGATTCTGTTTTAGTTGAAACATCATAACCCAACATAAAGTGTCGACCTCTAGGGTCGACACTTTTTGTCAGCAAATCAGAAATCAATGCAAACAGCATACCGTGAAATAAGTGTCGACTCCATGAGTCAACACTTTTACTGACATAAGTGAAACCTTAATAAAACTCATTTGAAACTCCATAAAACCTCATCCAAACATTTAGAACAAATAATTATGCATTAAAACAAGGTATTGGCATACCTTAAACCACATTACACGAAAGGATAATAAGAATGGATCAAGTATCTTGCAAACCCAAATGAGAACCCTTTTTGTCAAAGCATGAAACTCTTTATAGCTTTAAGAACCCAAGAAAGATATGCATGAGGGCACTATGAAAACACCCATTTGAAAGCATGATTTATCAATCAAATAAGATCCATTACAAGGACTTAAAACCATCATTGAGTCTCGGTTTCAAACAGAGGAATGGAGAATCAATAAAATAACATGCAGTGAAGATATGAATACTATCAAGACTACATGCAGTGATGCACATCAAAATGGACATGTATCTATTGTACATGGATCCAAATCAACTCACATACATGAGAAATAGATTAAGTCTAATCTTCCCATGTCAAAATACATTCAAACATAAACTCTTACCTTGGATCCAAAGCATTGTGGATAATATTAACCTGCATATTCTGAAGATTCAGAAGCAAGTCAATATTGAACCAAGGTATTTGAAGAACCCAATTTCACAACACTTCTCCAACCATATTTATCTCAAAAAATAAGAACCTGCAAATTTGTATATCAAAAATATAGCTGTGAGCACAATACAAACACAATTATCAAATTCAGTCCAAGCACTTCTAAATTCAGTTCAAGACAATTAAGTTCAGTCCAGTGATACCCATCAACCACATTCAAGATTATTAAAACCACCATGTCCAAGAACACATGGTTCAGGGTTCATCTCAATTAAATTCAGATCCAGAACAAGGAAAGATTTAGTTTCAATATAGTTCAATCAAGGCCAAATGAAATGGGTTTCACTTTTGAAGACATGAACTCCATTCAAGTTCAGTTCTATGATCTCAAGCATAGTTGGAATCAATTTGAAGTTCATTAATTTCCTCAAACATATAGTGGCAATTGATACCAAGTTGAAAACATCAAGTTGATCATTAAAATACCATATGCATGACTGTGAAACACCCAATACAGGGTCGGTGGACATATGGGCAAGGTCAATGCAAAGACATCAAAGATATATACATGTCGGACCATGCTTCATATCAAGGTAAGAACTAAGGCTCAAGGAGCCAGGGGTCGACCCATGGGGTCGACCCATCCCAAGGGGAATGGTAAACAGGTTTAGCAGTCCAATGCATAGCTATTCGAGTTCAATCCAGTCATAGATAGGGGCAATCCTAAGCAAGCGAAGAAACCACTATCACTTAACAATTATGAAAAGCAAACATGAAGTCATATGCAATATAACCAATCTTCCCACATTGAAATGCAGTCAATATAAGTCCAAAAAGATGAAAGGGCTTTTAACCCCAATCAAGACACTATGAACAAGATCCACATGAAAGCTCAAAATCCTCATGCACAGCACGCATGAGTCGACTTCAGAAATGTATTCAGGAAGAACCTTTGAATTTCAACCTACAAAACAAGATATCATCATGTTAACTTGTTTATCATCAAGATGCCATTAAACATAAACACATCAAGACTTTTACTATGAAGTAAACACAAAACAAGTAAACACAAAGCACACGATATATTGGAATCATCAAAACCATTGTCAAGGACAGCGAGGGGGCGCACAGAACCCAACAATAAGCCGTGGTCGGTGATGAACGCGGTCTTGTCTTGGTCGGGCTGGTGCATGCTGATCTAATGCTACCCAGAATAGGCGTTGAGGAAGCTCAGCAGTTCGTGTCCGGCCGTTGCGTCGACCAGCTGGTCGATCCGTGGCATGGGGAAGCTTTCCTTGGGTGTGGCTTTGTTGAGGTCGGTGTAGTCCACGCACATCCGCCACTTCTCGTTGCTCTTGGGCACCAGGACTACGTTGGCCACCCAATCTGGATACTGGGTAGGCCGGAGCAGCCCTGATCGTAATTTTTCTCCCACTTGCTCCCTGATGATGGCTTGTCGCTCGGGGTTGCACCGCCTTTGGCGTTGCTGTACCGGGTGGTAGGTGGGGTCCAACCTTAGTTGGTGCATGATGACCTTTGGGGGAATTCCGGGAAATTCATCCTCGGACCAGGTGAACACGTCCTGGTTGGCCGCGAGGAAGCTCGCGTACGCTTGTTTGTCATGCTCGGCCAAGGTAGCGCCGATCTTTAGTGATCTGCTTGGGTAGTCGCCAATCTGGATGAGATATAAATCCTCAACTGGCGCGCTCGTGCTTGGACCCAGATCTTCGGTCCTTACTTTTTTCTTTGGAGGCACCTCTTCGGGACGTCGATCGCGGATGGAGATAAGGTAGCATCTTCTGGACTCCCGTTGATCACCCCGGACTTCCCCTACCCCACGGGGGGTGGGGAACTTAAGCTTCTTGTGGTAGGAGGAAGGGACGCCTCGAAGCGTGCCGAGGATTCCTCGGCCGATGATGGTGTTGTACCCCGTCATTGCACGAACCACAGTGAAGTCGGCGAGGAAAGTTACCTCTTTTGGTGCCGTCCCAAATGTAATCGAGAGTGAGATACGCCCTTCCAGGCAGACAGTCGTGCCGGAGAATCCATACATCGGCGTGTGCAATGGCACGAGTCGTGACACATCCACACCCATGAGTACAAGACAGTCGTATGCAATAACATCAGGCCCACTTCCATTATCCACCAAGATGCGTCGTACAGTACACTGGTTGATGGTGGCAGAAACTACCAGAGCATCAGAATGGGGCGTTGTGACGCCTTCCAGGTCATCCTCGGAGAAGACTATGGGGTCTCCCGAATGACTTGATGGGGAAAGTTCCCTGGGGGTGCCATCGCCTTGGTCTGCCGTGTTGATGGCCGTCGCGTAGCGGCGCCTTTTGCTCGCGCTATCTCCCCCCGCGGCGGGCCCTCCAGAGATCATCATGATCTCCTTGCCGTTGGGCCGATTGTCGATCGGAGGAGGTGTCTTCTGTCATCTTTAAGCGGCTTTGGCGAGGAACTTGTTGAGGAGCTCCCGGCGGACGAGATCCTCGATAGCATCCTTCAAGTTAATGCAATCGGCGGTGTCGTGGCCATGGTCCCGATGGAACTGGCAGTACTTCTTCTTATTCTGTGAGTTAGGATCCGACTTCATCTGCGAAGGCCATTTGAGGAATGGCTCCTCGCGGATCTCCATTAGGATCTGGTCAAGCAGGGCCGTCAGGGGTGTGTAATGGCGGTAGCCACCCCTTTCCTTGTCGGAGTGGTCGCGGCGGTCCCCGTCGCGTCGCTCCCGCTTGCCTTGACCCTCTCGTGGCTGGTCGGCGGCTCTCTTCCCGTCAGGCTGGTCAGTCCCGACCGCGCGGCGCAGGGCCGCAAGGTTCTCCTCGCGATGCGCGTGCTTCTGGGCCAGCGCGAGGAAGTCTGGAAGTGTCACCGGGGCTTTGACTCCAAGTGAACGCCGGAGGATGTGGTCCCGCATCCCCTGGGTGAGTGCCGTGGTGGCGATGCCGACGTCGAGGTGCGGGATCCGGAGAGCTTCCGCGCGGAAGCGGGAGACGAAGTCCCACAAGGTTTCTTCTTTCCCCTGCCTGAGAGCGAGCAGGGTCACAGCAGATCTGGCTACCTTTCGGCAGCCCACAAAGTTCTCCTTGAACAGCTTTTTGAGCTGCTGGAAGGAGGAGATTGTCCCAGCCGATAAGGACTCAAACCATGCTCGGGCGTTCTCCCGGAGAGTCATAACGAACTCCAAGCATTTCATGGTATCGGAGGCCCGGTGAAACACCAGGTGGGACTCGAAGCCGTGCAGGTGGTCGGCTGGGTCGGTGGTGTCGTCGTAGAAGGTGAAGGACGGCAGCTCAAGCTTCGACGAGATGGGGGCTTCCATGATCTCTCTGGAAAGGGGAGCGTAGAAGTCCAGATCGTCGTCGATGAGGCCGCGATTCTTGGCGGCCAGGAGGACGTCGTCCAGGTACCGGACCTTGTCTTCTATCTCGTCGAACTGCTGGAGCCGGCGGTCCATTTCCGGGTTGGAGTGGAGTGGGCTGCGTACCTTAGGCGTAGGCACGCTGCGCGACCGTCGGGGCCTTGCGATGGAGGCATGGGATGCCTCCCATACCTGCCGGAAGTTCTCTCTGGTCTGGTCCCTTTCACCTTCCTGTCGTACGGGTGGGACGAGTTGGGGCCTCAGGTGTGGACGCACTAAAATTCGCTGGTTCGGGTGGTTCGTCTATTAAGTGCGTGGGCGTGCCAGTCACAAAGTGACGATTTATTCGGGCTTCGTGGAAGCCCATGGTGCGCTCGATCTGACTAATCAGACAATTGTGTGGTTCGTGTCGGGACCGAAACCCGCCGTGCCATAAAGGCCACGGCGTTGTTTACATCCCCCATACGGGGGAACACCCTTGATTGATTGCCGGGAATAAGGGCCCTACGGCCTAAAGAGAATACTAATAATGCAAGAGGACAGTGAAAGATGAACTATGCTAGAAACCCGTCTTGGGACGTGAATGTTCAGACTATGTCGGCCACTCATGGGCCACTTCATGTTCGGACGAAGCTCCGTGCTTGTAGTATAAAAGACGGTGACAAAACCGCGTGAATGTCTGCCACGAACAAGGCAAGTTTAATGAGAATACGGGATTGGGTCCCGGTAGAAACGGGTCAAATTGATAGACTGTTGGCCGGAGATGATTTCGAACTGTGGCCATGTTGGAAATTTCGTAAACCACGTCCGATACCATAAGGCGTCGTCGGTTTTCTCTTTGCACCCAGTCCGAGGGAGTGAATTATTAAGTGCATAGCGCGAGCTTACTAACGTGCGCCCCCACACGCGGATCGACCTACGCGGTCAGGTCGCGGGGTTCGACCTGCCCGGTCAGGTCGCGGGGGTCAAGGGGGCAGCGCCCCTTGCGGGGGTTTTCGGGGGCAGCGCCCCCGGAACAAAAATTTTAATTGAAGCGCGGGTACTGGAGCTCCTGCCGTCGTTCCGATCATTGAATTAAGTGGTTTATTCCCATTCTACTTTGTTTATTGATTTAGCCCTTGTTCTCTTGTTTATTCATTAATTTCAATAGCTTTCCTTCTTCTTTTCATTCTTTTAATTTACTTTTGCCACGCCGTATTAGCAAGTTGTAATAAGATGGGCGCGCCGGTTAAGGGGCGCCGGGTTGACATATAAAGGGGCGCGCCGTTTTAACGTTCAATAGGGAGAAATGGGGGGCGCGCCGTTTTTGGGCTTCGGTAAGATGGAGATGGGCGCGCCGTTTTAATGTTGAATGGGGAGATCGGGGGCGCGCCGTTTTAACGTTCAATAGGGAGAAATGGGGCGCGCCGGATATGGAGGGCAAGGAGAGAGTGCGCCGGTTAAGGACCCCAAAGGAGGGGCGCGCCGGAACAAAGGGGGAGCGCGCCGGTTAAGATGGCAAATGGGGGGGGCGCGCCGGTTTAAGCACGCCGTTTTAACGGTTTGCAAGGATAGGTGAGAGTAGATGAGCGCGCCGGGTGGATACAGGAAATGGTTTTGAGAGGTTGAACCGGCGCGCCGGAATTGGGCTCCACCGAAGAAGATTGGGCTTTTGTGAGAGGGACTGAAACGGCGCGGTGGGAACATAACCGCGCCGGATTAACCTCTCTCGAGGGTTTGTTCATCACTTTTAACTTTGTGTTTCTTTCATTTCACCTGTAGAAAGATTTTTATGATGCGTTTCTTCACCCATTTGATAGATTAAGTGGGCAGGGAGAAAGTTTAGGCATTTATCCGTTCATTAGGGTGACTTAGTATGTACTTTAAGCGTTTCATTCAAGGGGTTTAGTTCACAGATTTTTTACTGTGTGTGGTTCTCGTTCTCAGAAGTGGTTTGTTCATTGGTTCTCTGAAGGGCATCTTCTTCATTTGATCTTGAACGTTCTCGGCCACGGCGAGAATCCGGCAGCACCTCCCCCGGACCGGGACTTGCCATAGATAAAGGAGAGTCACCAATCGGATTGCTCCGGGGTGGACCCTCAAAAATCGGAGTAGCCTCACGGTGGTCCGAACCCAAATGTGAGTATGGAACGTTCGAGGACCAGCCTACGAGAACGACCACAGCTCACGGGTGATGATTTCGTGGAACGGGACAGATGTAGGCCATAGGTGGCCATGAATGTTCACCCTCCGAACGGGTTCCCTCAGAGTTCATGCCATAGAAGGGCAAGCTTCTAAGGACCCTAGGTGATGTTGGAAACCGGAAGGAAGAAAACGGAAGCAAAGGGGAAAGGATCAGAGCAATATAATGCCATTCACGCCCACAAGAGTCACTCTTTTATTCATCCTCAAGGGGAAAGGAGATATACCCCCAAAGCACCGGGGAAATACAACGAAGAAGATAAGGGAAAAGCTAAATGTTGAGGTGGGGGAAAGAAGATAGATCGGAGGGGGGAGAAGGAGGAACAGAGCACAAGCTCTTCCCCCTCTCTCCCCTCTCACTCTCTCTCTCTCTCTCTCTCTCTCTCTCTCTTTTTCTTCACCTTCAAGGTGGGAATGGGTGGAGCTTCTTCTTCTCTTCGGACGCCGGAGACCCTAGCCGAACCAGCAAGCCTTCCCTTTTGCCTCCCTTCTCTCTCTCTTTCTATCTGTGTCTTCGTCTGTCTGTTCCTTCCTCTTCTCTCTGTATCTCCCCCTTCTCTTTGCTTCACAATGCTGCCCTATATATATCAGCCAGCCTCGGAGCGTCCCTGCCAATTCCACCTCGTCCGCAACAAAGTCAGGAGTCGACTCGTTGTGCTGGACGCCGTTGATTCGTCCCGTACACTGCTGCTCGTCCGAGGACGGGATGTTCGTAGGTTTGCTGGGGGTTGCTTCGCCATCGAGCTTCTGTGCTGTCGAACGGAGGCGGAGACAGAACGTCGGGCATTGAATGTTCTCTGTGCATCTCATTTATGCCGAACAGAGTATCGGCTGGCGGATGGGATGGCCGTCGAGTTAAAACGGCGCGAGGGAAGGTAGTCACACCGACTAAACATCAAGAAGGCGCGCCGGATTAAGCATTGAAGGGCCACGCCATTCTAACATTTGAAGGAGAAGTTAGTGGCGCCGTATGAAGGTGTAAAGGGGGAGGCCTCTTTGACGGGAGCGCGCCGGACGGCCAAGGGCAACAAAGGGGCGCGCCGTTTTAACATGAAGAAAGGGGGTGGCGCTGTTTTAATGCGTAAAGGGGGAGGCCTCTTTGACGGGAGCGCGCCGGATGGCCAAGGGCAACAAAGGGGCGCGCCGTTTTAACATAAAGAAAGGGGGTGGCGCCGTTTTAAGGCGTGCCGCTTTAAGGCCCTTCCGCGCCGTTTTAAGCACTGAACGGATTCTTTTTGAAGTCGAGGCAGTTTGTACGAATCACCACAAGAAAGTTCGCAAATAGCGACCGACATATTCGGTCTCTATTCAGTCGTTCTTCGGTCGCAAAATCCAATAGCGACCGAACAGACACCACTTAGCGACCGAATATTTCGGTCGCTATATACTAGTCGCTAAATCGCGACCGACATAAGTCGGTCGCGGATACGGTCGCTGATGGCGACCGAATAACTTCGGTCGCCGAATCAGTCGTGCATAGAGACCGATATAACTTGGTCGCAAGAACGGTCCCAGAGTTAATCGGTCTCTATTCGGTCTCCATTCGGTCTCTATTCCGTCGCCAATTTTGTAGTATTTTTTTAAAAAAAAATTATATAAACGACTATAAATAATATAATTTGATAAAAGAAATAATATATGGTCTCTATTCGGTCGCTATGCGGTCGCCAAAGTTAATATTTTCATAAAATAAGTAATAACTTCGGTCGCTATTCGGTCTCCATGCGGTCGCTAATTAAAATTTTTTTTTTTCAAAAATTAATATAAAGCTACTATAAATCACCTGATAAATAACAATTTAATAAAATAAATAACCTGTTACATAACAATTTCATAAAAACATATAAATCAACTACACAACTCATAATCTCCACAAATTTCAAATTCATCACATACAAACACACAAATTAATCATACATCCATAATAAAATGGCAACATACAAATAACTAAAATGAAATCACAAATCCTCCGCATATGTGTCATCCTGGTCGTCGTCTCGTCCAACATCTCGCGACGGATGATCCTGTATATCATTTAAAAAAATTAAAATCAATTCTTTAATAAAGAAATCAATTATTCTTGAAAATTAAAAGCAAGATGTTTTTCATTGAAGTGAAATTGACGAATGATAATTTTAAACGTTTTGCTCAAATCGGTAGTCCGATTTAGAATCCGTCAGCTCTGACAAGTCACGTCTACCTCCCAGGTCGTGTTGGAATGATCGGAATGCCGATCGGATCAGTATTTCACATTCTGGACCCCCGGACCCCGACGGCTTTGATTATAAACCAAGTGCATTTGCAAATTGCACTTTTGAGCGTCGGGCTCAAACCGGATGTCCGATTTAGAATCCGTCAGCTCTGACAAGTCACGTCTACCTCCCAGGTTGTGTTGGAATGATCGGAATGCCGATCGGATCAGTATTTCACATTCTGGACCCCCGGACCCCGACGGCTTTGATTATAAACCAAGTGCATTTGCAAATTGCACTTTTGAGCGATTTGCTCAAACCGGTAGTCCGATTTAGAATCCGTCAGCTCTGACAAGTCACGTCTACCTCCCAGGTCGTGTTGGAATGATCGGAATGCCGATCGGATCAGTATTTCACATTCTGGACCCCCGGACCCCGACGGCTTTGATTATAAACCAAGTGCATTTGCAAATTGCACTTTTGAGCGTCGGGCTCAAACCGGATGTCCGATTTAGAATCCGTCAGCTCTGACAAGTCACGTCTACCTCCCAGGTCGTGTTGGAATGATCGGAATGCCGATCGGATCAGTATTTCACATTCTCGACCCCCGGACCCCGACGGCTTTGATTATAAACCAAGTGCATTTGCAAATTGCACTTTTGAGCGTCGGGCTCAAACCGGTAGTCCGATTTAGAATCCGTCAGCTCTGACAAGTCACGTCTACCTCCCAGGTTGTGTTGGAATGATCGGAATGCCGATCGGATCAGTATTTCACATTCTGGACCCCCGGACCCCGACGGCTTTGATTATAAACCAAGTGCATTTGCAAATTGCACTTTTGAGCGATTTGCTCAAACCTAAATCTAAAATCCTAAAACCTAAACCTATTCCCAAATCCCTAAACCTTAAACCCTAAACCCGTAAAAATTGTAAACCCTATAGAAAAAAAAACGTAAGCCCTAAAACCCCTAAAAACACTAAACTGCAGACCCCGAACCCCCTAAATCATAAAACCATAAAACCCTTAAAAATTATAAATCTTAAACCCTCCCCTAACCCCTAACCCCACTACGATCCCTTAAACTCCTAAACTGCTAAACCACCGATTGCTAAACCCCAAACCCTCAAACTAAAAATCCCAAACCCTAAACCTTAAAACCCTAAATCTTGAGTTACCCCTAAAACTAGAAACTCTAAAATCCTTAAAAACCACAAACATAAAAGACTAAATCTGAAAAACCCTAAATCCTAAACCTTAAACCCTAAAACTCCTAAACCTAAAAATCAAAAATCTTAATACTATAAACTCTAAACCATAAACCATAAATTTAAAATCATAAACCCTAAAATCACTAATAACATCAAACCCTAAATAAAAGAAACCCAAAAATGTAAACCTATATGTAAAACCCTAAAAGCCCCAAGAACCTTAAACCTTAAAAACATTAAACCCTAAACTCAAAACATTAAACCATAAATCTTGAAAACCTTAAACCCTAAACCCTAAACCTTAAAAATATGAAACCATAATATCTATAAACCATAAAAACTCGAAAAACCCTAAACCCTAAAAATCCTAAATTGTAATAACTATAAACCCTAAAAACATGAAAAACCCTAAACCCTAAAACCTAAAATCCTTAGAAACTAGACCCACTAAACCAAAAACCCCTAAAGCCTAAACTCTCAAAACCGTAATCCACCCCCCTAACCGCTAAACCAAAAACCCCAAATGCTAAATCCAAAACCCTAAACTCATATGCCAAATATAAAATGCAAACAAACCTAAACACCAAACAACTAACCCTAAACCCAAAAACCTAAACCCTAAATAACCCTAAACCTTAAACCCTAACCCTATATGTTAAACCCTAAACATAAAAAAATAAACTCATAACCCCCTAAACTGTAAAACCCTAAAATAATTAAAAACCATAAAATTTAAAACACTAAAATCCTAAACCCACATTGAACCCCTTACCCCACCCCTAATACATAAACTACTAAACCTCAAAACTGTCAAACCTTAAACTTTAAATCTTAAAACCGTAAGCCCTTAAACCTTAAACACTAAACAGCCCCTCAACCCTAAGCCTAGCAACCGTAAACCGAAAAACCCACACTTAAAATCGAAGTCCAAAAACCTGTAGCCCTGAAACCCTTCCTAAACCCTAACACCTAACCCTTAAATCCTAACCCTAAAGCCCCAAACCCTAAACCATAAAGCTTAAAATCCTAAACCCTAAACCCTAAAAGCCCTAAACACCTTAAACCCTAAAAATCCTAAACCTTAAAAGAGTAAAACCTAAATCTAGTACCTAAAACCTAAATCTAAAACCCTAAACCTTAAACACTAAACACTAAACCCTTAAAAACCTTACACTAATCATTAGGAAAGGAGAGGTGAGGCCAATCCAAATACAACACATGTTTGTGAATATATTATCATGCTAACACACAAAAATGACTATTTACATGCACTGGTATTTTACTACAAAAAATGGAAGGTCCATATGACTGTTAATAAAGGCAATATAAAGCACCCAAACACCTGAAAAGTGCACAAAATAATATTCTATCATATTAACAATAACATGGACTATGAAATGCCCTAAACAAAAAATTAGCATGGCCTAAACAAAATTTTCACATTAAATTCCCTGCAGGGGGTTGGGGTGGGGGGGCCGCGGCGGGTTGGAGAGAGAGAGAGAGAGAGAGAGAGAGAGAGAGAGAGAGAGAGAGGGGTACCTGTGGGGGGGCGGGTTGGAGAGAGAGAGAGAGAGAGAGAGAGAGAGAGGTACCTGTGGGGGGGGGGGGCCGCGGCGGGTTGGAGAGAGAGAGAGAGAGAGAGAGAGAGAGAGAGAGAGAGAGAGAGGGGTACCTGTGGGGGGGCGGGTTGGAGAGAGAGAGAGAGAGAGAGAGAGATACCTGTGGGGGGGGGGGGCCGCGGCGGGTTGGAGAGAGAGAGAGAGAGAGAGAGAGAGAGGTACCTTGGGGGGGGCAGCGGCGGGTTGGAGAGAGAGAGAGAGAGAGAGAGAGAGAGAGAGAGAGAGGGCAGCGGCGGGTTGGAGAGAGAGAGAGAGAGAGAGAGAGAGGGGTACCTGTGGGGGGGCCGCGGCGGGTTGGAGAGAGAGAGAGAGAGAGAGAGAGAGAGAGAGAGAGAGAGAGAGAGAGAGAGAGAGAGAGAGAGAGAGGTACCTGTGTGTGAGAGAGAGGAAGCCGGCGACGACGGCGACGGCGAGCGGCGACGGCGAGGCGAGCGGCGCGGCGACGACGGCGAGGCGAGCGGCGCGGAGGGGGGCTCCGGCGGAGGGGGCCTCGGGCGGGAGGCCGCACGGGGAGGGGGGCTCGGGCGGAGGAGGGGGGCTCGGGCGGGAGGCCGCAGGGGGAGGGGGGGCTCCGGCGGAGGGGGGCTCGGGCGGGAGGCCGCAGGGGAAGGGGGGACTCCGGCGGAGGAGGGGGGCTAGGGCGGAGAGGGGGCCGCAGGGGGAGGGGGCCGCAGGGGAAGGGGGCTCGGGCGGGGGCTCGGGCGGGAGGGTGGAGGGGGGGCTAGGGCGGAGAGGGGGCCGCAGGGGGAGGGGGCCGCAGGGGAAGGGGGCTCGGGCGGGGGCTCGGGCGGGAGGGTGGAGGGCGGGAGGGAGGGCTCGGGCGGGGAGGGGCTCGGGCGGGGGGGAGTATAACGGGATCAGCGACCGATTGGCGACCGAATTTAGTTCGGTCGCCAATCGGTCTCAGATGTGCGATGGGACCGACTAGCGACCGATTAAAGCGGTCGCTATAGCCACTTTTTCTTGTTGTGAATGTTGGCATTCCCATAATGTTCCGGTTGCGTTGCATGGCTTCCACAATCTTCTGTTCGCAGCCTCCGAGACTCGGTCCCAGACTTTGCGTGACTTTCGGTGCAAGTTGAGACTGTGTCGGAGTTCCCAACTTTTCTCTGATTCAGCTCTCGGCATGGCCGGTCGGAGTGTTGTAGCTGTATCTTCTGCTTAGGGGGCTTCCTGAGTGGGTAGCGGACCACCAAGCGAGTTCTCGTCCTGATCGGGCGAGGCATGAGGTTTATTCGGCATTTCTGTCTTCGACTCGCGCTCTAATGTGTAGACGCGAATGTCGCCATGATCATCATCGTCATTTTTTTGGCGTCCACATCTGGTCCCGGAGCTCCCGGCAAAATTCTGTAGAGCTCGAATCTCCTGGCAGAGATCATCTAGGTCACTTGGGGTGACCTCTTGTCTAGGGTGAGCGGAAGAGGCTTCCTGCGATCCCCGGCGAGAGTTGGGTCCCTAGTGGGAGCCCCGCCCCCAGTTGCTGGCATTGCGGAGGCTTTCACGTGGCGCCATAGCTTTTCGCTCTCCTTCCTACAGACGGCGCCAAGAAGTGTAGTGGCAGAAAAATGGTTCCTAGGCCACGTACCACCTTCTCTATTTATTTGTTGGAGAAGTCGTCTCGCGCCCGTGGAGGCCTACACACACCAAGAAATCAGAAGGGCGTCAGAAGGAGTCCCGGGTGTTACCCCAGGGGACAACCCTCTGATGCTTAAGTCAGCATGGGATCAATGAGCAATAGAGATGAGCAAGGTAAGAGAGAAGTAGAGGGCGTAGTAGTTGATCCAGGAGACGTGTAGATCGTCCGCACGCGTGCTCGTCGCTCCCAGTGGGCTCTCGAAGAGTGCTCGCTGGATGGTAAGGCCGTGCATGAGGAAGAGGCTCTCTGGTTGTAGCGAATGGTCTCTCTGTCGTAGTTGCAGGTCGAGTCACTCTCTTCTCAGTAGGAAGCTCTAGTGGCAGAAGTATCCACCGTATCTCCTCTTGCGTAATAGTATGGGGTTTAGTAGAAGAATCTACTGTGTCTTCTCTCTTCTGTCGATGTCCCTTTTATATGGGTTGTCCTCGAGCGAGGGACCTCATCCCTTGATAAGGAAGGGTCCGTTTAGTAGAATAACGTTCCCCCGCTATGTTGGCGAGAGTTTTCCGTTGGAGGGCGATAGCCTCAGCGTCAGCCAGTCCCTAGGCGAGTCTTACGGCACTCATGGCGCGTGCTCGCCCGTTACGGGGTCAAGGCCGACGTCGTGGGGGTAATGGTCAGTCGTCGGAGTGTCCTCCGGTGAGAACTGTGCTTGGGCCGACTTCATCGTCGTTGTGGAATCCGATGCTCTGTTGCGCTGGTCTTCCTCTTATTGGGTTGAGCATGTGTGCTCGTCCCTTGCCTGGGCTTAACATGTTCAAACCTTAATGGGCCGCTCGTGCTTGGGCCGTTTCTGGGTCAAACCAGATTTACCCTCCTCAGATTCAATTTCTTTTCTTGTGATTGTACAATCTTACCTATGTTTGACAACCCCATATGTGCATGTGTTAACTGAGTTACCTTCTTGCTCATAACTCAAAGAGAGTTGCTATGAGAGTTTTATTAGGAATCTTGTTTAAGATATCTATGTGATTTTCAAGATTTCACTCCACGTAAACAAGGATAATGATGAATTGTTAATCATACTCGATCACTATGTCTATGAGAGTATGATTTCACTTTTTAGCTACATCACTAGCCTTAAATATTATGGTGCAATGTTATTATCTTCTTAGAATCTAACAAAAGGTCCAATGATCGATACATTTTAATTGACCATGTTTCTCATAAATTTTTTCACCTCTTCTATATCTCACAACTTAAAATTTTTTATTTAATTTATCTTTACTTGATCTTTGAAGACTTTAAAAATATTCAAAGACTTAATTAGACTTTTCATTCAATAGAAAAAGAAAACCAGAACGTGTGAAATCATCAATGAATGAAACATATGAAAAGAGAAAGAGGATCACAAATATTGGTATGAATTAATTTTAAGAGTCCCTCACTTCTCATGGCATGTTTGGTATAGATTCTCATTTGTTTTTATTTCATACAATCGATACAAATATCAAAATAAGTGAAATCCAGAGTAGATAATAGTTCATCTAACCTTAACATTATTTATTTGATATGACATAATTTTTTATGTCGTAACATTGAAGGCTCTTATCTAGCATACCATATGTAACAATAATATTCACATTTAAGGTGGACAAATTATCTAGAAATGAGCAATCTGAATTTATTTTGTTAATACCATTACATATTGTTTCAGTGACTACCAAGATGGAATTCTTGAGTAAACTAAACTATGAGTTCCTCAAATTAAATGAGTAATCTAATGTATCAAGTTTTGGCGATGAAATTAAATTCCTAGACGTTAAAGGAATATAATGATCGTAGAGGTAGAAGAATTGTCCCTAGACCTTATACCGCACTTCTAAGATTTATTTGTTGAGGAAAGATTGACCAGTTATATGTGGAAGCCTGCAAACACTAGAAAGATGACGTTAGAAGGAGCCCTGAGTGTTACCCCAGGAGATAACCCTCTGATATTTAAGTCAAGATCACACTTGGAAGAAGATTATCAGGAGGAGAGGAGAGGAGAGAGAGAGTGTGTGTGGGAACGGAGTGGACAAACCTGTGTGCGAAAATAGGGACTCCTGAAATGCTCGCCATGTCTGGCAAGTGCTCGGAAAGTACTCGTGGGGCCTGAAGTGTGCTCGGAGAGCCTTGGGAGTGCTCGGAGTGATGGGTGTAGGTCTCGTCTTTCTCTGTGTATCTCTGTCTGTCTAGGTGTGTATGTTTGTGTGTTCTCTCTTATATCTGATCAGAGACTTATTTATACATGTTGCCCTGGTGGTGAGAACTCATTCCTTAATGGGGAAAGGGCGTCGGTCGTGGAGTGACGTCTCTTTGATCAAGGAGAGAGTTGCATGTTGTGCACCTACCTAGCTATTCGGGAAGAGGAGCCTCATGACGAGAATCTCGGTGCTGTGGGTCTGACTTTATCCTTGTCGGGAAGGGCCTATAATAGTGGAGGCAACGTTCGATTGCTAAAGAGTTTTTCGGCGCTCGAGATGCTCGCATCGATCTTCCCGTGGGCTGGCGAATCCTTTGTGGACCTCAGTCGGGCCACCCAACTTGGGCTCCAAATCGTCGGGCGACTTGCCTCAGGTTTGACTAGGCCGGGCCGCTGTGGGCTTGGCGCTGATGGGCCGCACTGGGCCTAACGGGTCTTACCCTCCTCAATGATGTTTTAAAGATCTAAATAATATCCAATCTCAAAACGAAGTCTATGAGTCATCACAGCCTTGACTTTGGACTTTGTTAGATTGCTCATTAAAATCGATAAATCATTTGGATTTGGCTTTCAACTTGTAAAGGATACTAGTAATGAGTTTGCAAGTACATGAATTGTATCTCTATTGTCAATTCACCTAATATCAAAAGGGACATTCATAAAATTAGTTTTAAAAGAAACAAATAAATGAGGATTACCTCTCTTTTCAAATCAATTTTTATGTTTCTAGTAGTCTATATGAAAATGTCCCTTCTTACGACAAGAGAGACACCTATCATTTTGTTTCCTTTGTCATCCCCTTGTGTCTTCTTTGATAGAATTTTCCTTCTTTTTTTCCCTTTTTATGGCTTATGTCAACTTTGATGTTGACGAATATTTGACTATTATTGTGCTTTCTTGTTTCAATCTCTCTTCTTATGACATGCACATAGATGTGAGTTCATTCAAATTCTTGTCTCTTTGCGCGTTATAAGATGTTTTGAATTGAGAAAACTATGATGGAAAAGAGTTAAGAGCATAAGCATAAGTAGAAAGGAATAAGAGATTGTCATCCCTAGTATTTTAAGTTTTCCAACTATATCACACATTTCCATAATATGCTTTCACATTCCGTTAATTCTATCATACTTCGTAGAGGCCGATTTACTTGTGAGCATTCTAGATATTATTTTATCTTAACTGCTAAATTGTTATTCACTGGACTCAAGGTGTTCTTTGACATTTTTATTATCAGAAATAGATCATATGATATTCTTTGCAATTATTATCTTGATAATCATGAGTGACAATGTAAACATTTCCACATTTCTAATTGAGCTTTTATTTATCAGTACTAATTGTCTCATTACTGCGCATTGCTCAATACAAAGAGCTAAATCTTGGTCTAAATATCTTAAGATGATGAGAATTCACATGCCAATCATTTATAGTTTGATCCATTTAATATATGAATGAGAGACAATTGCAAATGAAGTGGCATGGTAGCCATAGCTATAAAACCAATAATTAAACTCACATTAATTACTATCATGATGCAAATAAACTATTACATGCAGTTTCAATCAACATTAATCAATCATAGATAAAATTGCATAAACATGATACAAATAATTATTCATGATTTATAAACAAATTGCAATAATACTATGCTATTTCATTAAGTCTCTATAATTAATCAAGAATATATAAAGGTCAGGATATTCTACCTTCCGATAAAGAATTCCTCGTTTTTAAGAAGTTCTTGTTAATTATCAATTTTTAGATCACCTATTGAATCATGGACAACTGATGTAACTACAATGCAATAGTCTTTTATGCAATTTTTATAACGAGAGAAAAACATCATATTCTCTCTATAGTTTAATCACCTTAAATTCTACCATATTCTTGACCCTTCGGTGTAATGGAAAGTATGAAAGTGATTTAAATTCATTAAGCATAAATTGCTCAAAGAAATTTACAAGTATGATCAACAATCCATATACTAAATAGCATGCTATCACAATCTAGGGTATAAATACAATTATGTGAATTTGATGTCAATACATGAATTTATGACATAATGAATTAAGCAAAAGCGCATAACTATACATGATAACAGGCTTAAACTATCTCATACAATCAGTTTAAATGTCTAAATATTTAATTTAGATCAAATTAGTAAGTTATTTATACGGGAGGGAATAAAAGTAATACTTTCAGGATGCTTTTACAATGGTATTAATGTACCCACAATAGTGCATGTGTATGCAGACAGATTTGTATAGCAGATCCTATAGACTTGTTAAATCCTTTCATAGACTCATAGAAGCCCAAAACGTAGTGGGCCAGGAAAACAGAACGGAATGGGCCTTTTACAGGAAGTGTAACAGGATAAGGATTTTAAATAACACAAAAAAATATCATTTTCTTGCATAATCAAGCATGTTAATTAATCAGATATCCTAAATATGAAAATGAGTTCGGATTTGGACACCCAAACGGAAATGGGTTCGGATCTTTAAGAGGGAATCAAGATGAGCTCCAATACCAAATACCCAAATCGAAACCCATTTGGAAACTCAAAATACGCTTAAGCCCTAACAGATAGCCCTGTCAACGGATCTCGAGGATCCGTTGACCCGATCCGAATCCACGTTTTGTTTCGGATTCGGAGCAGACTCTGATCCGAAATAAGCCACAGCTTTTGATTTCGGGGCGAGCCAAAGTTGATCCAACATCTTTGGCATTGGATCGGATTCGGGGCGAGCCATATATCACCCATTTCGGGTTGGGAACTGCTTCCCCCCCACCCCCGATCCTCTCTGCTCTCTCTTTCCACTCTTTCTCTCCCACTCAGCCCTCTAGGGTTTCTGGTGAGCCGGCGACGTTCATGCTCATCGATCCCGACGACGGCCACACACAGCGGTGATCTCGACAATGGCGAAGGCGATCTGGGTATGTTGTCTCTCTCTCTATTACCCTTTCTCTTGTTCTCTTCGGAACCATGTCTTTACTCTCTCTCTCTCTCTCTCCCCCCGATCTCCCACAACAAGCAGCGCTGCGCTACTGGGGCAGGAGGGAAACCCCCCTCACCGATCTCTCTGTCGCTGGGGAAAACCCCCCTCCCACACCCACTCTCTTTCTATGATCTCTCTCTGATCCCTCTCTCTCTCGCACCCGTTCATCTCTCTTCATCCTCCCTCGTGTGGCCCTCTTCATGTTGTTGGCAGGATAATGAAGAATCGCCAAATGGCATGGCTTGCCAGACTATCCCGGACATTGCTGCATCCTCCTCCACCGTCTCTCCCTCCTTTGGATCTCACCCTTTCAGTCTTCTTCATCTCCATTACTCTCAGATCTGCCTCCTCTGGGAGAGGTCGATAATGGATCTCTATCCGACACCAGATCTTCCTCCCCATCATTTGTATTTAGATCTTCCTCTTCCTCGCATGTATCTCCCACCTCTACATAAGGCCTTCCACTTTCTTTTCATTTTTACATTTCCAAAGTGGGTATCAACTACCCACAAGAGAAGAGATTGCCATTGATATGTAGAGGATTTGTTTTTCTGAATACCTTAGGGCAGGTTTCAGTGACCCAGAAAAAAAAATGATTTTATTGCATTTGTGTGTCAGTGGGACTCAAGTGAGAATTATATGATGAGTGAAAACACCAGGGAGGGCGGGGGATTAATCTTTTTTAGTGAATGATGAGTGAGAATTATATGTTTGTTTAGGTTACTGCTTTAAGTGGCAACTTTCAGTCTCCTGATATTCTTTTTGAGTGTATGATATGGTAATCTTCAGTGTTTAACCATATAGGTTATCTTCATATAATCTTATTTTTCTACCGCATTTTCAAATGCTGCCAAATTTTTCTACAACATTTTCACATTTCCAAAGTGGGTATATTATTTTTTCCTTCGTTGGGATGTATATTATTTCAGTTTCTATTTTGGGTTTTAGAAGGTGGAGGGTTTGGTGTCAGGTTTTGTGGTTTAATTCTAACTATCTTCTGATGATATTTTTTCTCAGGTTTTCTAGTTCTATTCACTATATGTTTTCAGTTTCATATTGAGCAACCTCGGCCCTCTGGTATGTTTCGACTTTCTGCTGTGTGTTGATCAAGGTGGTTTCTTGATTTTTTTTGTTGTTTGCTAGATATCTTGTCCTTCTAGCTTTTTTAATACATGAATGGGTATACTAGAGTATTGTTGGTAGTTTTCTCTATGTTGAAAGTATTGCAGTGGTAGTTATGTGACTGATTCCTTTGTTCACTGTGTGTAATCAGCCATGTATTGCAGTGGTAGTTATTTGACTGATTCCTTTCTGCTTTTGCCATATTTAGATTTATTTAATGACAATTTTGATAACTGTTTGTGACTATAACTATATTCCTATTGGTTATGTGTTGTTGATTTGAATTTGCTTTCTTGCAGGTCTCTAGATCAATTTTGATAACTGTTAAGTGAGATTATTGATATGGTTCTGATATATTTGTGGGCATCTATGTTGGTTTTCATTAATGTTTTCAGCTTATGTTGCATCTATGTGAGTGGTATCGATAGGAAATATCAAATGTCAACAATATTGTAAGGAAATGGTAATGATCTAGAAAGCAGAAAGAGAAAAATGCCCATGTACTGACGACATGCTCCATTAAAGGCTGGAGCATGTACCTAAACTTGTAAAATAGTAAGTAAAAGAAAACTCTTAATCCATGTATCATAGGATGAATGAACAGGACAGGAGCAATTTAAACTGATCTTGACATGGCCAGAGGTCTGATTGTTTCTCTCCTACAGATCTGCTGTCACTGTATTTAATATTTTGCCCAGCAGCAACTAAGTAGGTTGCTGGTTGTCGGCTAGTTAAGTGTGTGGATGGGTGTACAATTAACATGCAGTGAGAAGAACGAAATAGTAACCATACAAAAGAAAACTTTTTGACATGGTCAATACTTGCCTACCCTTCTACCCCTCCATCTTGAATATTTTTTCAAGATGGGTGTTGAAGGGAAAAGATTCCGTCCTACTGTAAGAGAGCTAATGTTAAACCTCTAAATGCTGTATTGCCTTTTTCTGAAATATTTTCTTATCTTGTAGGATTTACTCACAAATAATACTATGCTAATTTAACTTGGCCAGAATTATTAGATCAAATTCTCTTTTCATTTCACCTATATTTTTTTCAAGGTCTTTTCAAGGACTGGCATGCTTGCTACCTTTGGATTTGATTTCAATGACAACCATTGACCCTCCTGATCCTAGAAAGTGATTAAATTTACCTATTTATTTTACATGTCATAATATCCAGTGTTACAACTCTCATCTCAGTGTTGTTGTCAGGGTGTAACACTTGAGTTGCTAGGGGTTATGATATCTTTGTGAAGCTTCCTCAAATGCTTAACTGCATTTATCTAGGCAAATGATATCCAACTTTTTTTTTGACTTCAGCAAGCAAGATTGTTCTAGAATATATGTGATGTTTCACTATCCTTTTTCATAACAATGAATCCTAGTCTTGGTCCGGTAGATAACATGTTCTCTGCGACTCATTTTGCCCTTGATAAAAATTGAAGTTCTAAATTAAGGGAATTTAATTGTTGTAGCATGGCAACAGGGATATTCATGTAAACAACTGTGTGGATTTTTGCCATTTTTTATTTCTTCAATTGGGTTGTAACATTGATTCTCTGTGCATAGCTTTTTAAGGACAATTGCTGGGTTCAAGTTGCATTTTAGGACACATATTGGAGTAAAGCTAAAGAATCCAGTTAATAGCTTTTGTAGCAACTAAGATTTAGCAGTAATCACTCTATTTGTTGACTAGTCATCTCTCATCTCAAGACCAGATTTTTCTCACAATCCAAATCTTTTAGACAGGGGAAAAAACTGGCAGACTGTTGCCCAGTTGATATGATCAACGTCTTAAGTGATTCATCAGTTCTTCATTATGCTCCTTCAACTGATTATCTTATGTCAATATCATACATCATTACTTTCAATAATTTTTGTTCAATTTTACTATTTGTATATGTAGAAATTGATGATCCCCTCGGACACTCAGGAAAAGAATCTCCAGAACTGTAATGCTACATTGCAATACCTTAAGTTTATAGTTTCAGATCCAAATATCAAAATAGGAAGGTCCGACTTTGTAATTTTAGATCCGAGATTGCAACTCTCGAATTTGTAGTTTCGGATCCAGAACTGCAAGCAAACTAATCGGATCCAAAAATGTAAAATGCAATTTTCGATCTAAATTTGTTTGAGGTTTCAGATCCGAAACTAATTTACAGTTTCTTTTGGTGGATTCAATTTACTGGCATTTGATTATCCCGTAATCAAAGCATAGGGTTTGTGTCGTCAGGAAGTGATATTTGGGATCTTACTTATAACATGAACTGATGCGGATATCATTAATGAGGAAGCAGCAAAGGAGGCCCAGAGCAGTGGACCATACGAAACTTCGGATACCATTAACGTGGAGACACTAGTACAACAAAGTATATATGAATTTCGGATCCAGTTCGGATCCGAAATCTTCAATTCGGATTCGGATCCGATTTGAATCCGAATCAAACATGCTGCTTCGAATCGGATCCAAATTCGGATCTTAGACTATCGGATCCGGGTTCGGATCTTAAAGGATCCGACCCGGATCCGAACTATTGACACCCCAACAGAACTCGAAAACCCAACGAGGCCCAAACTTTGAGTCCCACGGGGATTAAAATTTCAGAACCGGGGAAAAAGGGTCAAAAACCCACCTTCTTCTACCCAGGGGTCTCTGGATCGCGATGGCCAATGGAAGAGGGGAAGGCGCCAGATCGCTGCCCAGAATGGCCCTTCACACGGCGCCGCCGCACACGGCCAGACGCCGCTCCCTGTGCAGAAGTGCTGCAGTGCATGACCAGCTGCTCCATGCACGTTCATTTATTGGCTGCCCAATCCACTCCTATTGTTATTCTGGGTAGGCTCATAGGATTAATGTCCATTGCATGTGTATGGAAATTTGATAATGAAAATGCCAGACATCATTGGGTTTCATGGAGAGAGATGCTTAACCAGACCAATCGATGCGCATTCAGATCCTTCATGCACAACCGCAGCGAAGCCCATAACGCGACGCCTGTTCGTGGCGCGCAGAACGCCTGTGCGGTGATGCATGCAGGGCGCAGAACAGCTGGCCTGCATGCATGGCGCGTTCGACGCCAGTGCGCACCACACACACACAGCGTGCCTGCACCGTCGTGCACGGCGGCTGCGGCTGCACACGGAAGATTATGCAAGGCCAGCGACACCTGTTCCTGCGCCATCTGTTCTCGCCATGAGCCCGCCAGCACGGTCGCCAGAATTACGTTGCATCTGAGAAAACACATCCAATCCGAAATGAGCCCGGGAATCGAACGCCACACTGATACCACATGTTGGGTTTCATACGCGGAAGTGTATCTGAATTCATCGTCATGGTCGGTGGATAACCCACAATGCATTTGCTGCACACCAAATTAAGTGTACGGCAAGCATTTCTCGCCCCCCAAAAAATTTAAGATGAATACTGTTGGGCCCATCACATTCGGCCCCTTAAAAGCACTTGAGTTCCATTTTTCTAATTCATTTGAGCCGTCCGATCCGATCGGATTGTACGGACATGAGCTTCAAGTAGACTTTTAAAAATATTTTTAAAATTTTATTAAAAACCATTACATCACCCGATGTATGATGCAACAACTTGGGCCGTGCAATAAATTTTATTTATTTATTTATTTATTTATTTATTTATTTAATTGAGAAATCGCAATAAGGTTTTGCAGTGTTGCGGATCTTAGTTTTGCCGTGATGTAGTGAGCAGTGGGGAGAACAGGTACTTATATATAAGTTTCTTTCTATAAACAGATTTACAATAAAATCCTTTATGTATTATATTTTTATTCAATGTCTCAAGAATCATTTATATATTTATTCTATGCCTTTGGCCACGTCTATTTCGGAAAAGATCGTGATCTACGCATAAAAGCTATCATTCACAAAGATATATTATTTCCTCTGAAATAAAATGCTTTGACAAGGTTTGGGCGAGTTTAGAAGTGGAGGGAGAACAGAAAGCGATCCCTTTTTTCATATTATTTTTTATGTAGTTTTACTACTACTTTATCAGATATTTATAAGTATTACTCTTATTCTCTTAAATATATTCTTTTGTTATATATTTTTTAGAAAAACTTATTTAAATAATTTTATTTTAATACATATTTACCCAAATATGCCCCCACATCCCAACTTAAAAAAACCATGCCCCATTTCTACCGCCTAAGCCATCCCTCCACCTCATCCCCTGCCACGCCAGTTTTTCTGCCACCTCACCCTCCCACTCCACGCTCACTGACATAAATTAGTGAAAGTTAACTCATCTTATTAGTGAAATAAAAACATCTAACCCAGGTTTTCCCAAAGTTGACCCACATTTTAAGTTGATTAGCGTAGAATAAATTAGAGAAAGTTGAGGGTAACCTAGGTTTACCGTGGGTTTCCATATTCTTAATTTCCCAATAATATTACATGCCAACCTTGACTAATATAATCTTTTTTCTCATTGTTCGCCGACTTAGCGTGTATTGACACGAGAGGTCTAACCTCTCTTATACTTAAGGAAAATTTGGGTCGACGAATTGTCAGTACAATACAAGTCCTCTTTTGAAAAGAGAGTGTTAAAAAAATCGTGAAAAATAAGTAAGACCAACATCTATCGATGATACGGTAGAAATTGGGTCGGCCAAATCGGGCAATAGGAGGAACCATGTTTTTTTCTACTAATTATTAAAGAACATTTGCAAAAATATCTTGTTACAACCTTAATTGCAAAAGCACTACTCTATGTACACATACTCTATGCATTTATTTCTAGTTAGATTTTTGCGTTTATGCTTCAGTAGTAGAAGTATTTTTGTACCGGTTAGTCAATATATAGCATCATAAAAATATTTTAATTCCGGTTAGCTTTTAAGTTGGCTGGTTAAAATTTTCAAACCGCATGTTGTGTCGCATAATGACAGGGATATTCTTGCATATAAATTTAAGTGACGGGGTTGTAATCTTATAATAAATAATATATGTCTAAGAATGATAACCTTCATTTATGTATGTAAACATATTATTTTTTATGATTATCTCCTAAAAGAGAGTAAGATTAATTAAACCAGATATAATCCATTATACATAGAGGATAAGAATAAATTAATTCTATGTCTAGCCAAGTTGGCCAATGTAAGAATAGCATTCGGTTTGACTTACTGGACATCCAAGTGTGTTGCACATCTTCGACGTGTAATATCTTTAATTTTTTTATTTTTTATTTTTTATTAAAATTTTATCAAGATATTTTAAGTTAAGATGTAAGTCACGTCATCATTTAATTATTTAAAAAATTAAAAATATAATAAGTTGATTTTTATAAAAATTAATCTAATATTATTTATTTGATCTTATTTTTTATTTATTTATAAATAATATAATAATAATGTGATTTACATCTTAAATTAGAACGTCATAAGACTCACTTTAAAAAAATTTAAAAAATTTAAAAAATAAAAATATTATACACTAGAGTGTGGAGGGCTCTCAGAGATGATGTGCAATGAACCTCACTCGTGCCACCTTGCAATACACGTGTTGGCTTCCGCAGGGATTGTCGGGCGTATGCATGCCGCTGGCTCGCTTGTCGGGACCCGGCCACCATGCGCCGACACCCACGGTGGCAGGCCCACACCCCTCCCTTTTCCTTACCGATGGGGCAGGCTTTCACATTATTGTGGTCAGTAAGTGAGACTTGCGAGGGTTCCATTGCGATTACATTTTGGTGTTATTTTTGTTTCTGTTGTAACGTCCGAACGTTACGAAGCTTAATGGCCACCAAATCAGAAACTGAAACAAAAATCTCGGGGCGGTTTTGGATTTGGGGCGGAGGGGATGGGAAGAAATAGCCCTATAAATAGATGGGTGATCCCCATCGGAAAGATACAAGAAAAGTGTTCCTATCGCCGGAGCCCCAAATCGCTACCCACAAACTAGTTTTTCTTCAACAGTGGTATCAGAGCCAGGTTAGATCCGCTGCCGCTGCCGCCAGCCCCCTTCTCGGCCGCTGCCGTCCGCGACCCCTCTCGGCCGCTGCCGTCCGCGACCGCTGCCGCGACGACTGCTGCCGCGACGACCGCTGCTGCCGGCCCCTCTCGGCCGTTGCCGTCCGCGACCGCTACCGCGACGACCGCTGCCGCCGGCCCCTCTCGGCCGCTGCCGTCCGCGACTGCTCTCGGCCGCTGCCGTCCGCGACCCTCTCTCGGCCGCTACCGCCCTCTCGGTGCTGCCCTTTTTTTTTCTTTCGTGGCTCTGCAAGAGAATCTTTCTAGTCCTAATGGCCAGTAAGCTCATTGCTACGGAATTGGCAAAACTTGATAAGTTAAACGGAACCAACTTTGATATGTGGCACCGGAAGATTAGATTCGGACTTATCCATGACAACATTGAATATGTCATCGATACCAATGTCCCAGAACTTAGTGATGATTCTACTGAAGTAGAAAAGAAAAGGAGGGACCAATGGTTATCGGATGACAAGAAAGCTAGAACTTTCATGCTTATGTTCATGGAGGACAACTTAATCAAGTTTTTCGAAACTTATAGGACGTCCAATGAACTATGGAATGCTATCAAGGAGAAGTATGACACCAAGACAGATGTGAATACTCAACTCCTGTTGCATCGTTACAACACATGTAAGATGCAAGAAAGTGATAGTGTGATTGAGCATGTAAATAGAATGATTGTCATGGCTAAGGACCTATCTACTGCTGGAACTGAAATTCTAGAGAAGATGCAAGTGGCAACTATACTAAATAGTTTGCCATCTTCGCTTGATATGGCAGCCACAACATTGAGAATGAGCGGTTCCACTTTAACTGTCACGGACTTGCCAGCTAGACTAGCAATTGAGCAGGACATATTGGCTAGGAGAAAAGGACTAGAAGCGAACCTAGAAGAGGCCAACGCTGTAAACCGGAAGCCTTTTGTCCAAAGTCATGCCCATGGACCGAAGAAGCCACAGTTTAAGTATAAACCCAAAGGAAAGAAGGTTCCTACTGGTGCTTGCTATGGTTGTGGAAATTTTGGCCACTTTAAAAGCAATTGTCCCAACAAGCAAGAGAACAAGGGTGGAAATAGACGCCCAGGAAATGGAGGAACCGGGAAGAAAGAATTTATCGGCGTAACAGAATGTAACGCCGCACTGGCTGATTCAAATGAATGGTGGGTCGACTCTGGAGCTACTCGGCACATCGCAAAGACGAAGATAGGGCTGGTAACCATGAATAGACTCAATGCTGGAGAACAGAGAGTATATATGGGGAACAACACTTACCTCGATGTGGAGGGTGTTGGAACCTATAGACTGGATCTTGGGGATAACATCATGGTCCTCAAAGATGTGTTTTATGCACCTAGAATTCGGCGGAACTTGATCTCTGTACCAGCATTGATGAAGAAAGGTCTTGAAGTCCGGTTCTATAATCAGAAAGTGTCAATAGGGAAAGACAAGAAAGTGCTTGCTATGGGGAAGTTTATCCCTGAGCATGATTTATTCTGTATCCCTGTAATTGACTACGAGAATAATAATATAGAAGTTTCTGAGTATCCTTTGTGTGCTTTGTCAGAATGTGATCTATGGCATTTTAGATTGGGACATCTCGGAAAGTCTAAAATGGAACAAATAGTAAAAATGAATTTACTACCGGGTTTGACAAAGGTGGAGTTATCACCTTGTGAACATTGTTTAGTCGGTAAAATGACTAAGAAACCTTTCTCGGTAGGGTACAGATCACAAGAATTATTAGAGTTAATCCACTCGGATATTTGTGGACCTCTAAGTACAAAAATATACAATAACAAAGAATATTTCATAACTTTCATAGATGATTATTCTAAGTATGCATATGTCTACTTAATTTCTAGAAAGTCAGAGGCATTTGATTGCTTCAAGAAATATAGAATGGAAGTAGAAAGGCAGCTTGGAAGGAATATAAAGGTGTTAAGAACAGATAGAGGTGGGGAATATAACTCAAAGGAATTTGAGTTATACTGCCAAGAATTTGGAATTAAAAGACATGTAACAATGCCTTATACGCCGCAACAAAATGGTGTGGCAGAAAGGAAAAATAGAACATTGATGAATGCTGTTAGATGTATGCTATCGCATTCAGGTCTCCCTAAGAATTTTTGGGGAGAGGCATTGCTTACAGCTAATTATGTCTTGAATAGAATTCCCACAAAATCTGTAGAAAGTACACCTTATGAATTATGGAATGGAAGGAAACCACAACTGAGTCATCTCAAGAAGTGGGGGTCTATAGCCCATGTTCTCATTCCAGAACAACTTAGAAATAAGTTAGAATCTAAAACCTTGAAGTGCAGATTCATAGGATATTGTGATAAATCATTTGGATATAAGTTTTTCCATAAAGAAAAGGGGGTCGTTGAATATAGGGATGCAACATTTCTAGAAAATCTAGAAGAAGAGGAACCTCAAGGAAATGAGAAAGAACCTCTGCTTGTAATAGATGATGACTATTACAATGATATCCCAAGAAATGATCCAGGAATTGAAGAGGAACCTCAGCCAGAGGTAGAACCTCAACAAGAAATAGAAAATGGACATGAGGTTGAACCTCAGCCTAATATAGAAAATGAACAGATTCCTATGAATGAAGCAGAACCTCATATACCTGCAATTGGCAACAAAAGAACTAGAAATCCACCTGCATGGATGGATGAATATTATTTGTATTCATGTGAGCCTTCATGTCTATCAGTAGACATAGACGAGGAAATTCATATAGATCCCGTGAACTATAATGATGCAATGAAATCGCAGGAATCTAATTTATGGCTGGAAGCCATGAAGGAAGAAATGAACTCCATGAAAAGTAATGGAGTATGGGAACTATGTGACTTACCTAAGCATAGAAAGGCCATTGGGTGTAAATGGGTATATAAGAAAAAGCTCCGTGTTGATGGGTCGGTTGATATATTCAAGGCCCGGTTAGTTGCCAAAGGTTACAATCAGAAGGCAGGTATAGATTTTCAAGAAACCTATTCTCCAGTAGCAAAGTTTGCATCGATAAGAATTATCTTGGCCATTGTAGCGCATCTTGACTTGGAGTTATTCCAAATGGATGTCAAGACTGCATTCCTCAATGGAGACTTGAGGGAGGATATATATATGCAACAACCTGAAGGATTTCAGGAGGAAGGCCAAGAGGAAAGGGTATGCAAATTAAAGAAGTCGATATATGGCTTGAAACAATCTTCTAGACAATGGTATCTCAAATTCCACGATACAATTATCCAATTTGGATTTGTTGCAAATAAGTTGGATAACTGTGTGTATGTCATGAAAAGTGGGAGCAGGTATATTATATTGTCATTGTATGTGGATGATATTTTGCTCGCCGGAAATGACATAGAGATGTTGAATAGAATCAAATCTGAATTAAGTGGAAAATTTGAGATGAAGGACATGGGTGAGGCATCCTATGTTCTTGGAATACAAATCCTGAGGGATAGAAAGTCTAGAATATTGAGTTTAAATCAAGAAAAATATTTACGGTCTATACTTAAGAGATTTGGAATGCACAACTGCAATCCGGCACCTACACCGTTGGTTCATGGAAAACGATTGGGAAAGGAGCAATGTCCTGGAGAGGGACAAGGTCCGCTCAAGGTGCCATATGCTGAGACAGTTGGAAGCTTAATGTATGCAATGATGAGTACAAGACCGGACTTGGCATACCCAGTGAACTTGGTAAGTCGATATCAAGCGAATCCTGGTCCAGCGCATTGGGAAGCTGTTAAAAGGATTATGAAATATTTGAAAGGAACTTTGCACCACAAATTAGTGTATCAAGCTGATATGCTTGAGGTATTTGGTTATTCAGATGCAGACTTTGGAGGAGACAAAGATGACGGAAAGTCCACTTCGGGACACTTATTCATCTTTGGTGGTGCAGCTGTTTCTTGGAGTAGCAAGAAACAGGGGTGTGTTGCAAGATACACACAGGAAGCTGAGTATATTGCTTGCAGCATGGCAACTACTCATGCAGTCTGGATAAGACGGTTCTTGATAGATTTAGATCTAAATTTGGTCAATGAACCAATAGAGATCTATTGTGATAATCAAGCGGCAATTAGCTTGATTAACAGCGGAGCAAATAGCTCACGCGGAAAGCATATAGAAATACAATACCACTACATTCGGGATATTGTGCAGAAAGGGGAAGTGAAAATAACTTATGTCCCCACCAGTGATATGATTGCCGATCCTTTGACGAAAGGACTCCCGGCGGAAAATTTCATTAAGCATGTTGGCTTAATGGGGCTCATGAATATATAAGCATAGAGAATATTTTCATGAACAATGAAAATAATGATACCTCTGACGGATAGTGGGAGTGTATCGGAACAATACTCACAGATAGTGAGAGTACAAAGAAATACTACCCATGGATAGTGGGAGTGTTAGAATAAGAATTATACTTACATGAATAGTGGAAGTATGATGATTTGTCGGCCAAGTGGGAGATGTTGTAACGTCCGAACGTTACGAAGCTTAATGGCCACCAAATCAGAAACTGAAACAAAAATCTCGGGGCGGTTTTGGATTTGGGGCGGAGGGGATGGGAAGAAATAGCCCTATAAATAGATGGGTGATCCCCATCGGAAAGATACAAGAAAAGTGTTCCTATCGCCGGAGCCCCAAATCGCTACCCACAAACCAATTTTTCTTCAACAGTTTCACCATAAAAGGTTGTAATTTTTTATTTTAAAGTATATATATATTTTTTTCATTTTTAAATCAGAGGGTATGAATTCTGTGAGATATATTAAAAATAAAACACAGTATTTTGTTGGGTTGTTTTATTTCGGGTCACTTTACCTCTAATTTCAGTTTCCATCGGATATGTTATAGAAATTAATTACCATGTTATACTACAAAATTAACCGTGTGGCTGTCTGTGAGTGTATTTATTATACGAAATCAACCGTGAAGACAGGCCGCGGCTTCTGTAGGGAATTTATCCTTTTGCTGATTGATTCGGAGACAACAGTACTGCTATCGATCTTTACAGCAGCAAGCGAGGACAAACCTTCCAATCACACCAGCTCGATCATCTTCTTTATCCAGGGGACGTCATCTCCCGGGGGTGCAAGTTTAGGGGGCACCCCTGCACCATGCACGAAGGGCCAAGCATGTCAGACACAAGGAAATGGGAATCCCACAGCTTTCCCGCTGTTTGGTCACTCCATCTCAGGCCCCCTCTCAAACTTTAGGCTACGGTTCTAAATTTTGGTTTGAAATTAAGTAGCAAAAGTTTTAATTAGACTCGTCAGCTTTAAAATATTTTCACAAGAAAAAGCTTTCAACTCTTTAAGCTTGTGGCTTCAAACTGAAAACCGAATTAGGATTAAAAGGAATGGCATGAGTTTATAACATCTTCATTCAAACTAAAACAATATTTTTTTTTCTATTTAATCTCTATAAATAAACATATTTTTAATTAATCCCTTAAATATAACTACAATATATTTAATCGTTAAAATATTTATCGTTGTTCATATTAGTCACTGCCTCATCGTCTTCTCCATCCTTATCTCATCTAGTATTCTAATATAATATAAACTCGTCTGTTTACTGTACGTGTTCATTTCTTCCTTTCATATACTCGCTGAAATGTGGGTTACCGGTGGTGGTGGCCATTGTTGGACGGGGGGTGAACAGGGGAGATGATGGGCACGTCAAGGGCCGATTTGAGTACGGATTAGAATAGGGGAGCAGTCGAGAGAAAGAGCGGTGGCTCCGTCTCTCCCTCACACACGATGACGTTAAGTAGACTCAATTAGCACAAGCGACTCCGGAGGTCACTTGCATTAATCGGGCTCAATTACGGATTTTAATTAGAAATTAAGTCAATTTTTGATATTAATATTGAGATATGGTTTTACGGAGAGCAGGGAGTTTAAATTGGGGGGGGGGGGTTGATTGCCATATTAATTAAACACATTTGTCAATTTCAACATTTTTGTATATTAATATTGATAAACATTTTTGTATATTAATATTGATAGGGGATATTTGGTACGTACTATCCTATATATAAATCTTAATTCTATTGTAATATTATAACAGATTTAATGTGCATGTAAACCCTATATTCAAAATTACGGCCTCTAGCTAGGTGATTGTGAGAGTACAAAAATAACATCTCCTCCCTTTAATCCTCCTCCACTTTTAATTTTGTTCTTTTCATTCCATCGCCATGATCCTCGTTACTGATCCTGTAACAATATCGATATTGATACTATATATATATATATATCTTAAAATCTTTAATATGAAAATTAATATTTACTATAATGACAATTAATACCTCCAACAAGACAAACATTAATTGATGTAGAACGATGATGTAACCTTAACATATAAAGAGTACTTGGTCACACGATTACGTATATAAACGGCCGGTGTGTCATGCATCGCCATCGCCTCTTTTCAATCAAAATAGCAACTGCGCTAATCGTGATTGGTCATTCTCCAGGCACGTACGTGTAGCCTGTAAGGATGTGAACTAATTCTTTATTAATTATGCATATGTGTTCCTGTCAGAAATGTAATTACGTGGAAGTACTTCTTAAAAGGTTAGCTAGTTTCGTGTAATTAGTATCCTAATTAAATCCTCATATCCCAGTACTCTACTCTGCATGAACCTAACTACCTAATTAACGTGGGCTCATAGTAGTCTAAGTTGGAAACGGCGTACGGCCGTAGAACGCTCCAACTTAATTGAGTAAAATTAAAGGTCTATTTATGAATCGTCTTAACATAAATATCATCTCGATTTGGAAGTTTCTGAGTATATCCTTCTATAGAGTACCATAAAATAAACTGTACATACGAAAATAATTAGCAGGAAGGTGGTGATGACATTAATTACATGTATTTACTGGAAATATACGTGCGCTACTTTGAAACTGCATTATAGGGTGTTTGGGAGCAGTTTTTTTTTAAAATCTATTTCTATCCTAAAATTTATGTCAACATAATTTTTGATCTAAAATTTAAAATTGATAAAAATAACACTTTCTGTTTGACAGTAGTGTCGTAAATTTTAAAATTTGTATGGATGTGTTTGGCTGGGGTCTTCCTCTCCGAGTTGCCTCCGGCAGTGGCAGTTGCAGAGAGAGAGAGAGAGAGAGAGAGAGAGAGAGAGAGAGAGAGAGAGCTGCCGGGGGAGGGGAGGTCGCCGCAGGGAGGGGGCCGCCGTCGGGGGAGGTGAGGGGGCGCCGTCGAGGGGAGGGGAGGGTGCCGCAAGGGGGAGGGGAGCCGGAGTCGGAGCCGGAGGGGGGGAAGGGGAGGGGGTGCGCAGGGGGGGGGGGAGCCGGCGCCGGAGGGGGAAACCGTAGGGAGGGGGGCCTGCGCACGGGGGGGGGGGGAGCCGGCGTCGGAGGGGGGGAACCGGAGGGGGGGCCTGCGCAGGGGGGGGGGAACCGACGCCGGAGGGGGGGCCTGCGCACGGGGGGGGGGGGGGGGGGGGAGGGCGCAGGGGGGGAGCCGGCGCCGGAGGGGGGAACCGGAGGGAGGGGGGCCTGCGCATGGGGGGGGGGGGAACCGGAGGGGGGGCCTGCGCAGGGGGGGGAACCGGTGCCGGAGGGGGGGGCTGCGCATGGGGGGGAACCGGAGGGGGGGGGGCTGCGCACGAAGGGTACCCGGCGCCGGAGGGGGGGGCTGCGCACGGGGGGACCGGAGGGGGAGGCCGGCGGGGCGAAACGGGAGGGGGAGGGAGAGGGAGGGGAGGGCGGACGGCGGAGTGGGTTGCCGGGGAGGGGGGCGCGGGGGGAAGGGGGGGCCGGCGGGGGAAAACGGGAGGGGGATGGAGAGGGAGGGGAGGGCGGACGGCGGAGGGGGTTGCCGGGGAGGGGAGGGGAGGGCCGCAGGGGGAAGGGGGAGGCCGGCGGGGTGAAAGGCAGGGGGAGGGAGAGGGAGGGGAGGGCAGACGCGAGTGAGAGAGAGTGAGACGTGGTGAGTGTTTTAAAAAAAAAACTGGTCAAGTGTTGTTTTTTGTTTGAGGAAGATTTACACGGGAGTAAGTTGTCTCCCTAAAAACTAAAAGAAGTATACCAAACAGGATTATAAGACCTCTTCCTCTTTTTTAAAAAATTGAGAGAAAAAAGAGATAAAAAATTGTAACCAAACACCCCTTAGACTTTGAATTTTGACTCCCACATTATAAAAATCGCACCAAATGACCCAATGTCACTTCAACTTATTCAAAAATGAAAATTTAAATTATGGAGAGAGAGAGAGAGAGAGAGAGAGAGAGAGAGAGAGAGAGAGAGAGAGAGAGAGAGAGAGAGAGGAATGTAAGATCTCTCACTTTTCAAAAGTTCTAAAATTTCTCTCAACTATTTTTTTTCCATTTAATCACTTTAGGATAAAAATTAAAACCCAATAATTAAAATTGTCAAATCGTGGCCTTAATCATACCTTGCCGTTCAGGCAGGCGTTAGACGGTTTCTCTTCCTTAATTATACCACAAATAAGCCACCAACAAGTCGGTATATATGTTCAAGTTCTGTGACGAGGTAGAGGCTTTGCCTTCATAAGTTTGTCTCTGATCTCTCTCTCTCTCTCTCACCAAAAGGGTTGTTTAGTGGTCTAGCTAGCTTGCACCTTCTTATGTTTACAAATATCTTGAATGCAATATATTCAGCTGCTGAATTTATTCATTGTAATGGGACTTTATATTAATCCTGAATGCATAAATACTCCTACTTTCTGTATTCATTTCTTATAAAAGGAACTCTTGATCTGAAATCCGAAAATAATCTCCTACTTATCAGTACGTAAGAGTACTCAAATACTTGCTCAGATTTATAAATATCCCAACCAAAAAAAAAAAGTTGTTTTTCCTCTCCAGATGTCTCTCCCCCTCCCTCCCCGACGCCACACCTTGTCGCTCGCTCGGGTTGACAGTTTCCGTACTCCTGCATGTGTCACCACCGGTCACCTCATGTGAGGAAACACAAACACGCAAGACGTACGTGGGCGAGCGTGGCATGCCAAGGTTAATTAAAAGAGAATGGAGTCCGGTGGCCTAACTTGTTCCACGATAAGTTTTAATATTGGTCGCGTAGTTAGTAAATTGTATTGACATGATCAAACATGATATCATCTGACACGACCTCTTCTGATGATCAGTATATTAAATTAACTATACTCCAACAAACCACAACATTAGTAGATCATGTTTAATTTTACTTCAAGGAATTGATGTCTTCTTAACCTGATCATACTTTGTATTAACACTTAATTAGCAATATCGATGAATGTCAAAAAAAAAAAGGAATGCTCCATGATGCAAGTCTTCGTTTACCGATCGAGTCCGGCACCTCCCAGCGTGGTAATTAACTTGGTGATCAGATAATTTCGAGTTCTCATGTACTGACGTACCGATCAAGTTTAACCTAACAAACACTAGGGCGATATTTTTCAAGAAGATCAAGTGTGCTGCTCTTTCTGGCCTCATTTTCCCCCTCCTTATAACTGACAATCATAATTTTACAGAAATATTAGGGAGTTATATATATTTTCATTTTTCATTTTTAATTATTTGATTTTAAAATAATCGGTCAAGTTGATATCCACTCTTAACTTAGATCTGATATTTTCTTACATTAGGAGCATCGGGATTATGTTCAAGCTTTTCTATTTAGTTGATTTTCAAATTATATAATAAAAAAATGTTATGGCAAATTAATGGAGTTAGAAGTGTTGGTACGTCTGAGTCATAATTAAGCTTCTTGGCCGTCCAAATTAAAGATCTAGACTGCCAACAAATTAAGTAAACGAGACCTAAATCGAAAGTGTAACACGAGCAGCAGATGGAAAACCCCATGCCACCGGTTCCCATAAGCTACATCCAAATTTCATCACGCTGAGAATTAATAGACCAGATTAATATTCATGCCATGCCGTGCCGTGCTATTTGGGCATGTAGAGCGGGAAAGATTTTCCCGTCAAACCTCATCTGACGACTGCCACCACCTCAAATAATCGGGACATTTTTTTATGACTTTGATTATTAATTTTGAATTTTAATATAACAAATTTGGATGTGGTTTTTATTAGTTATGAGTATTTATTTTTATTTCTGAGGATAGTATGTTTTATTGTCTTAAAAGTCCTATCCTAAGTTAATTATGTGAAGGGTGATCTTGAAAATAGTTATGATAATTTTTAAACTCGTTGTTAGAATTGGTCAAGTCCCATGAGAGACTCGCAAGAGGAGAAAGAAAATTAGTTTTCACAATCAACTCTCCTCTATACGTCTCGTAGGTGGGTGTATGTGGTTATTACGAAGGTTTTCTCCATATAAAAGGGAGGAGAACCCATACATGCAAGAAAAAAAACAACGAAGGTGACAAGAAAGAACTCCCTTGCACACACCGGTGAGAGAGAGAACAGAGAGGAGAAGAGGAGGAAGAAGAAGGGAGAAGGGCTATGGCATCTCCGGGCCTCGGGTATCTCTTTCCTCGAGATTCTTGTTTCGGGTATCAACCACGTAGTTTGTCATTGGGGTCTCAGGTGTGTGGTTTCCATACTTGTGTGAAAATTGTAATTCTCAATTTATAGTCTGAGAGTAGAGTCGGTGTATTATTTTATTTTATTATAGTGGATTGGATTTGTCTAATTATTTTTCCCAATTTGGAGATTTTTACATAAAATCTTGTACATTGTCTCTGTTGTATTTTATTTTTGCAACTCTACATTTTGTGCTTGTGTGGTTGTCGAGTTCATCCTCAGTCGTTCACGCGGACGAGAATAGGGCCAATTTTTCCAACACGGTGGTATCAGAGCCTGGTCGTCATATTGTTGATAGCGTGAGACAAGATGGATGCAACCGTCGGCAGGATGATATCACTCAATGGTAGCAACCGAGTGATATGGAAGGCCAAGATGGAGGATATCCTTTATTGCAAGGATCTTTACACACCTATTGAGGGTCTTGAGCACAAGCCAGAAGAAATGTCCGAAGTAGCATGGAAGTTGTTAGATCGAAAAGCAATCAGCATAATCAGACAATGGTTGGATGATAGTGTATTCCACCATGTGTCGAGTGAGACGACTGCAAAAATATTATGGCAGAAGTTACATGATCTCTATGAGAGAAAAACTGCAGGCAACAAAACATTCTTAATCTGACAGTTAGTGAATCTTAATTAAGCTGAAGGAGGGTAATTCAATTACAGAGCACTTGAATGAAGTGCAAAACATCATAAACCAATTATCGGCGATGAAGATGGTGCTAGAGGATGAGTTGCAAATATTATTGCTACTTAGCTCCTTGCCAGAGAGTTGAGAGACCTTTATAGTCTCTCTAAGTAATTCTGCTCCAGATGGTGTGCTGACTCTGAAGCACGTGACCAGTAGTCTCTTAAATGAGGAGACAAGAAGAAAGTCATTATTAGGTGCCTCAACTTCACAGATCTTGGCAACAGATGATCGTGGCAGAACAAGGTACAGAGATAAAACCTATGGAAAAATAAAAGCAAGATCAAAATCCAGATCCAGAATCATCGACAAGTGTTATCATTATGCTATTCCTGGCCACAAGAAGATTGACTGTAGAAAGTTGAAAGAATAAAAAGATCAAAAGAGAAAAGCTGAAGACAACGAGAAAGACAAGGAGATTGCAGCGACCGTGTCTGACGAAGAGATAGTAGTTCTTCTCTCTAATAGTGAAAATTGTCTTACAATGGAGAAGGGTGGCACAATCTAGATTTTAGATTTTGGAGCATTCTATCATGTTACACCGTGTCGACATTTGTTCTCATCATATAGAATAGGTGATTTTGGTGTTGTCCATACGGGCAACACGGACACTTCAAAGATTGTGGGGATAGGAGATGTCTGTGTTGAGCCTTACACAGGGTGTTAACTCATTCTCAAAGATGTGAGACATATTCCAGATCTCAGGATGAATCTGATGTCTGTAGGAAAGTTAGGTGAAGATGGCTACTCCATTACTTTCAGCCAGACAGATTGGAATCTGACAAAGGGTGCACTTGTGTTAGCAAGAGGTAGCAAGTATGATACTCTTTATGGCATGAAGACACGGGTAAGCAAAGGTGAGATAAACAACATGACAAATGGTTCCTTGTCAGATTTAGGGCATAAAAGACTAAGACACATGAGCCAGAAGGGGATGGATCTACTTGTGAAGAAAGATCTCATTCCAAATATAAAAGGTATGCATCTATGCCCTTGTGACCATTGCTTAGTTGGCAAGCAGCATAGAGTTTCTTTTCAGAGAAATCGCCTAAAAAAAGCAACCGACCTTTTGGAGTTAGTTTATTCTGACGTTTGTGGTCCGATAAATGTAACATCAAAAGGTGGTGCTTCTTATTTTGTGACATTCATTGATGATGCATCAAGGAAAGTGTGGGCATTTGCAATAAAAAGTAAAAGTGAAGTCAGTAAGATTTTCAAAGTGTTTCATGGTGTTGTTGAGCATGAAACAGGAAAGTCTTTGAAAAGGCTACGCACAGACAATGGTGGTGAATATATGGTTTGGTCATTGAAGAAGTATTGTATGAAGCATGGGATTCGGCATGAAAAGAATGTTCTCTATACTCCACAACAAAATGGAGTTACAGAAAAGGTGAACAGGACCATTGTGGAGAGAATCCAGAGTATGCTCTCCAGTTCCAAACTGCCGAAATCCTTTTGGGGTGAGGCAGTGCGTACTGCAGTGTATCTGATCAATCGGTCTCCTTCAGTGCCACTAGATGGAGACATTCCAGAGAGAGTTTGGTCAGGAAAAGAGGTGTCCTCTGATCATCTAAGAGTCTTTGGCTGCAAGGCATTTATGCATGTGCCTAAAGAGCAAAGATCAAAGTTAGATGATAAAGCAGTGCCACTTATATTTCTTGGATATGTAAATGATGAGTTTGGTTACAGACTCTGGGATCCAAAGGCGAAAACAATCCGTAGGACCCGTGATGTTGTCTTCAGGGAGGATCAGACAATTAAGGACTTAGAGAAGTCTTCAGAGCCAGAGGTTACTGTAGGTGATTTCCCCATGACTGTGGTAACATAACCTCAAGAATAGCCTGATGAGCAAGACGAGGCTGATGAAGAAGTTGAGGAAATAGACTCAGAGGTAGAAGAGCAACAGTCAACTGACTTTCCCATGGAAGATCATGTTGACCAGGGACAAGATCTAGAGGGGGAGCAGCCCTCTCAAGTAGAGCCAATTGAAGAGCAATATGGGAGAGGGAAAAGGATATGAATTCCTTCTACCGGGTATCCTTCCAATGAATATGTTATGCTTACTGACTGTTGTGAACTAGAATGTTTTGTAGAGGTGCAGGGTGATATGCACAATGATAGGTGGATGCAAGCAATGCAAGAAGAGTTAGATTCTTTACATAAAAAGCACACATATGATTTGGTAGAGTTACTAAAAGGAAAAAGGGTATTGCAAAATGAGTGGGTTTACAAGTTAAAGAATGAAGGGCAAGGACAAGTGAGATACAAAGCCAGATTAGTGGTGAAGGGCTACAGTAGAAGAAAAATATTGATTTTGATGAAATATTTTTATGTTGTAGTAAAAATGTCATCTATAAGGGTGATATTGGGATTGGTAGCATGTCTAGACTTGGAGCTGGAGCAGCTAGATGTCAAGACTGTATTCCTTCATTGTGATTTTGAGGAAGAAATCTACATGGCATAACCAGAAGGATTTAAAGTTGTTGGAAAAGAACACATGGTTTGCAGATTGAAAAGGTGCTTGTACGGATTGAAGCAGGCTCCTAGACAATGGTATCGAAAATTTGATTCATTTATGGTGGATCAAGGGTACCAAAGGACAGCAGCAGATCATTATATTTATATCAGAAATTTTTCTAGAGGTAACTTTATTATTCTTCTGTTATATATAGATGATATGTTGATTGTTGGGCAAGACATTCACATGATTGGCAGATTAAAGAAAGACATGGGCAAGTTCTTTGATATGAAGGACTTGGGACCAGTACAACAAATATTGGGCATGAGGATTGCTCGTGACAGGAAGGCCAAGAAATTGTGATTGTCACAAGAAAAGTATGTTGAAAAGGTGCTTGATAAATTCAACATGAAAAATGCCAAGCTAGTTAGTATTCCACTTGCAGGTCACTACAAGTTAAGCAGTGAGTAGTGTCCATCTTCTATATATAGAGGAGCAGAAGAGTATGGAGAAGATACCATATGCCTCAGTAGTGGGGAATCTCATGTATGCCATGGTATGTACATGTCCAGACTTGGCTTATGTAGTTGGCTTAGTGAGCAGATACTTGTCTAATCCAGGTAAAGAACATTGGGAAGCAGTGAAGTGGATTATGAGGTATCTCAGGGGCACATCAAATCATTGTTTATGTTTTGGTGGTTCTAAGCCAAAAATAGAAGGATTTGTAGATGCAGACATGGCAGGAGATTTGGACTCTAGAAAGTCAATATTTGGTTATGTGTTTACCTTTGTAGGGGGAGCTGTGTCATGACACTCCAGGTTGCAGAAGTGTGTTGCTCTGCCAACTATAGAAGTAGAGTACATTGCAACTATAGAGACATGCAAGGAGATGTTGTGGATGAAGAATTTTCTCTAAGATATATGCCTTACATAGGAGGCTTATGTGTTACATTGTGATAGCCAAAGTGCTATACACTTATCAAAGAATGCGGCTTATCATTCTAGAACAAAGCATGTTGATGTTCGGTATCACTGGATCTGAGATGTTCCTGAGAAGAAGTTGTTACAGTTGGAGAAGATTCACACAGAGAAAAATCCATCAGATATGATGACAAAGATCCTTCCAAAAGAAAAGCACAATCTGTACAAGAGATTGATAGGGATGACTGCTATTTGAGCAAGATGTTATAGTAAGGTAGAGTCCATGTCATAAGACTAGAGGGGGAGATTGTTAGAATTGGTCAAGTCCCATGAGAGGCTTTCAAAAGGAGAGAGAAAATTGGTTTTCACAACCGACTCTCCTCCATACACCTCGTAGTGGGTGTTTGTGGTTATTATGAAGGCTTTCTCCATATAAAAGGGAGGAGAACGCATGCATGCAAGAAAAAAAATAACAAAGGTGACAAGAAAGAAGTCCTTTGCACACACCGGTGAGAGAGAGAACAGAGAGGAGAAGAGGAGGAAGAAGAAGGGAGAAGGGCTGCGACATCTCTAGGCTTCCTGGGGTATCTCTTTCCTCGAGGTTCTCGTCTTGGATATCAACCCCATAGTTTGTCATTGGGGTCTCAAGTGTGTGATCTCCATACTTGTGTAGAGGTTGTAATTCTCAGTTTGTAGTCTGAGAGTAGAGTCAGTGTATTATTTTATTTTATTATAGTGGATTAGATTTGTCTAATTATTTTTTCCAGTTTTGGAGATTTTTACATAAAATCTTGTACATTGTCTCTGTTGTATTTTATTTTTGCAACTCTACATTTTGTGCTTGTGTGGTTGCCGAGTTCATCCTCAGTCATTCACGCGGACGGGAATAGGGCCAATTTTCCCAACACTCTTGGTGGTCATTAACTCTTCGATTGTGTGCATCCCTGTTTGATTGCAGAATAGGTTAAGTGGATAAGTTAAACCGCAGGTAAGATATTCTATAAAATACACCAAAATACTTTGATTGGGAGATAAGGTAACCCGGAATATCCTTGAGAATTGTGAAAAAATTTAACCCTCCTTGTTCTATCTTTTTGGTACAACAAGTTATCCTGAGATAAATCAGGATGAGAGTCTATCCCATAGAATACCTTGTATAAACATCCAAAGGGAATAGGATAACTTTCAGTGGGATATCTCGGTTTATCCCGATTTATCCCCCAAATAAACAGTGAGTACGTTAGAGGTGTGATAATCTTCATATTTTACGGGTTAATTGAATACATTTCATGTAATTATATCCCCGTTAAAGTTATCATTTTATGTGTAAGAATGCATGAAAATTTATTTGAATCATTGTGCAAAAAGTATATTCTTTGAGCATATTTATATTAGAATTATTTGAATATATATTTTTATTAGAGAAAAATGATATGCGAGTATTTACTTATTGTAGGTTGAAATGCGATGGCGATGTATGACGCGTCGTCAAAGGAATATGTGTTTCAAAAGGTTATGACGCATCATCGAACGAAGACATGTTTCGAAAGAAATTAAGACGTTGTTTGACAGCTGGGTGTCTAAGCGAAGTAAGCGACCGGTTACTTTGCTATGATAGGCGGTAGGTAAGTTCAACTTATGTTGAGGGGGAGCCTTAATGACAAGAAGTGAGGGTCCAAAATCTAGTTTATGTGAAGGTTCAACTTTTATGGTTCAGGGTGGATCCAGTAAGACATCTTGCTGATAGGTATTGACCCCTTCATCAAGCTCATTAAGAGGGTGATTCTCAGAATTAGTCTGGTCAATTTTATTAATCACACAACAATCCTCTTCCTCTTTTACATTCTTAGAATAGTCAAATATGTTGATTTGAATTTTATTTTCCTCCAATGAGATTTTCATAATTCCAATTTTACAATCAATGATGGCATTGACAGTTGATAGGAATGGATGACCTAAAATAATGGGCCTAGGATGCAGCTCTTGTCATTGTTCTATGTCAAGAACGAGAAAGTCGATAGGAAAATAGCATTTGTCTACCCTAATCAGGGCATCTTCAATTAAACCATGTGTTGTATGACATATCCATCTATTAGTTGTTAGACAACCGATGTAGGTTTGAACACTCGGAGTCTAATATTTTCGAAGGTTGAGGTTGGGAGTAAGTTCACACTAGCTCTTAGATCTAATAAGTTCCGATCAAAAGAAATGTCCCCAATGACACATGGAATAATCGGGGCACTAGAATTCTCTCTCTTTTGTGGGAGTTGATTTAGTAGGACAACACTAACATCCTATGAGAGCAAAATTGTCTTAGTGGTTGTCTTAGGCTCCCTTTCTTGTGTGGACAACTTTTTAAGAAATATGACATAGACCGGAACATGCTTGATGGCATCGAGGAGTGGAATATTAATGTTGACTTGTTTGAATAATTCTATTAAATTTTCATTTTGGGCCGACTTCTTATTGCTAGTGGGCTTGGGCTCTAAAGCATTTGGGAAGAGAACTTTGGGTTCATATAGGCTAGGGTTCTCATCGAGCTTCTTCTTCCCTTTATCTTCACCCCCCAACATGACCCTAACGGGTTCTTTTCCACTCCTTTCAGCATCTTCATGGGCTTGGGCCTATGGTTTTCTTCTCTACTGTCCAACTTCTAGGACAATTGGAAAAGGGACGTTGGACTTATAATTATCAGGGTCTCATCAACTTGGGCTTTCTCTTTATCTTTCTTATTCTCATCATGGCCCACTACATCAGTGGATGTGGACATATACTCTTTTATAGAATGGTTCAGTGTCTCAAATTGGCTTAGACTAGCTTTACCCACTCTCTCTTTGTATAGGTTCTAAAAAATCCTCCCATTCCTTAATGTAGTGATAGTATTGACATTCTCAATGTGAGGGTTCATGGGTGGCGTTTACAAGGTGGGTTGTTGATTAAAATCAGGTGGGTGATTATTAGGATTTACTGCGGGTTGGTTAGGTAGTCGGTCTAGTTCTCTCATCATATTGGCCTCAGCCATCTGACCCATTTGTGCCTCTAACTTGGCAATGGTTTGTTGTTGAGTAGCAAAGGATTGTTGTTGGACTAAGATAAGTTGTATGTCAAAAGATGTCGACTTATCTCGATGCGCTCCCCAAATCACGTCAACTAGCTAGTATGTACACGATTCAGCTTCCTACTTCACTTGCATCCGTGCTTCAGTTCTCTATTACCAATATTATTGTTGCAGTGTAGGTTTGATCTAACTATTGTGCCAACTCTAATTCCCATTGGTGGCAGCAAAATTACCCAAGGTGTGTAACCATCTAGTCCTACTGAGCCTATCAATGATGGGGCGGCCCTGAGGATAGATCCGTCTGTGAATCTTCTTTCTGAAGACTTATCTATCACATGCGTTAATGTTCACCCTAGGGATCCTGATGATGTCCATGATGCTTCTATACTTTTGGATAAAAAATTGCTTATTGCTCAAAAGAACTTTATTGGCCCTCATGAGAAAACTCATACTAATTTTACCATAGACAAGGGTGATGCCCCTCTCCGCAGCGAGACTTTGTAAGTTGACGTTGTGCCTATTTATACCGAGGAACTGTCGGCACGATGTTCACCGTGATTGCTCTCTTTGCTCACTGGCATTCCCTGGACGAGCTCGGTCTGACGAAGAATCGATCGACTAAAACAAAACATGAAAAAAAAAATCAAAATCTCACCTTATGGAATCAATTCAATCGTCGATGAGAACCCTCGCAAAATCGCCTGCAAATAAAAAGTTGAGTAGAGAGAGGGAGAGAGAGAGAGGATATTTTGGAAAAGGAAAAATTAATAGTTAGGTGCCGTAAGGAATACTCCTCAAAATATTCTTTTAAGGTAAATGGGTGTTTCTATAAATATTAGTAACTTTTGGAGGAATTTTCAAAATAGATAGATTATAGGGATTTTTTCTAATTAGGTAAGACTATGAGGATGTTTTTCTAAGAAACTCTTTGTCTTAGGGACGCTTTGATATTGAATAAAATAACAGGAGTAGTTAAATCAATGAGGTAGAAAAGTGTGAGCCCTATGTAGGGTTGTGAATGGGCTGGGTCGGTCTGCCAAGCTCGCGGGTCTAATGTAATTTCGAGTTAGGTCGCAAGGTCTTTTTTGACCCGTGGATCTTTAGTCGGACTTAAAAGCCTGGCCCGACTAGATCCGCAGGCCCGCTTGACCCGTTCTTTTTTTTATTCTCACTTTAAAATTTTAAAAATTATTTAGTTAAAATTATGTTATTTTACTTAATTAAAAAAATTAAAACTCTCTTTTTACACAAATTATGTAATTAATATCAAAGTGTTAATTAATTTAGTAAGGTTATAAGTTTTATATTATTACATATATTATTTTTATTTTTATTTAAGTTGTCAGACTGAGTCGGGCCTTAGTAGAACTGTACATTTTTTTAATAATGTCGGATCTAGTCTGACCTGACATGACTCAATTTTAATATTGATAAATCGGATCCGAACTGGACTGACCTAAGTCCGACATAAATTTGACTCATTGATAGCCCTAGTCCTACGTGAGTTTCTCACACATAAAAGGACGTTAACTCGGGTTATGGACACGAATTAGCTACCCTAGTCAGTTTCCAAAGTGACCCTTAGGCTGGTATACACGAGATATCCGGTGTTCGCGTTTCTTAACGTAAACTTATAATGGATCAAGTAGACAAAGAGGTCACGCCTGATTGCCTATAGCTACAGGGCATATATATGATTTCATTTATATATTTCAGCTAATGACTACAGGAACAAATAAAATCTTTTTGTTCCATTTAATATCTCAAAGTAGAAAACAAACACATGTGATTAGTATATATTCAAGGAGAGCGTATTTTGAATAATATTGTTGCGCTCCACTCATTCAATATTTACACAACTCCAAATTGTTAAAGGATAAGGACAATAAACATGTCAAAACCGGACTCTTGAAAAAATGGTGTATAAGAGAGACTTTATCTCAAAATCCCCCGAAAAGCTACTCATGGGGAGCTTAATTTTCATGATTATGAAAATGTCAGCACCATGTGCCTACTGTCTTTCTCATCAAAAAATTCATCTTATGTGGAAGATGAGGGTCTCTTGTTATATTTGGTTGCAACGATTGAAATGTTATACATTTTAATGATTAGAATCTCAAAATACCCCCCTCACCATCTCAACCAATACGTCCTAATCCTGATCTTTTTGTGCCCATATATAATAGATGGAGTTTGAAGGCAGAAGGCTTTCTTATGGTTGGCTATGAGTGGGTACGGGGAGTGAAGTGTCCATCTTGTCAAAGATCCTAGGCCCAAGTGGGGCGGAGAGAGAACTTTAAATCTTTTGTGATAGTGCGAAGAAGATATTTGTCTTATGGGTTTGTGAGAGACTAAAGCTACATTAGAGTCTTTCCGAGCGGAGGTCCTGAAATAATCATTCTTGGAAGATAGAAAGATCCATAGTGATGTAAAAAAAAAGTCTACTTATGAAAAAAAATGGAAATGAGTATGTACGGTCTTGAAGTCAAACAGACCAAGAGAGAGAGACACCCCACTCACTGAAGGGGAAGGAACAGTCACGTCATCGGCACACAGAAGGAAGGAGCATCACATAAAGATGAAGGGGAAGGAGTAGCCCACGGACTGGACGTACACAAATCGGACGAAAAACCACATAATACCATCATAGACAAGTAAAGGGAAGGATTCCAAATATAACACATGACATCACCTCTCACAACAACAGGGCAAGAAGGATGTTTGTAGAAGGTATCGCCACCAGACAAGCGTAGATGAAGGCCCCATGACTGGATAAGAGGAACTCATAATTAAGGGCACAACAAATGATGGCCGGAGACGATGGATACGTACCCAACTCTGACATGGCATCGTTAGATGAGGATCACAGACAGTCAACTCTCATAGGAGAGAAAGGGGCAACGGATGAGGAAGGAGAAAGACGCAAGGGGCCGTTGCTGTAGAGTACCACCGGAGACGATCGTGAGGGAAAAGGGCAACAAATGGGGAAGGAGAAAGACGCAAGGCGTCGTTGCCGTAGAGGACCATTGGAGACGGTCGGGAGGAGCGATGGGGGGGAGGGTAGGAGGGCAGATGATCGGCACGATCGGCAGAGCAGGAGGGCAGGAGCGGGCGAACAAGGTGAAAACAGCGGGCCAGGTTATGTCGTTCCACTATTTTAGTGGAATGGTTTAACCCCGTGAGTAATCCCGATATCTCTCGTAACTCCGTTTCTACTGACCCCTTTATTCTCGTGCAAAAAAAGTGAACCAAACAACAAATAAGGTCACACCACTGCCTATTGTTGTGCCTCTTAGGCACAAGCATGTGCTATGTCGCTTTGATGATAGTAATGCTATTTGGTTTTGATGATAGCAAGACAGTGAGTGCATTTGAATGCATTTGATATTATATTTTGATGATAGCAATGTTATTGTGCATTGATGATTGCAATAAACAAAGTGCATTTCTATGCATTCTTATTCTTGAGCATTGCATTGCATTGGCTAAGTATATACAACGTCAGTTTATGCATTGTCTTAGGCTAAGTGTGTACAGCGTCTTAGGCGAAGTCTGTACAGCCGTGTCATATGCTCCTAAGTCTATACATTGGTGTTGGGCATCAAAGTCTGTACATCGCCTTCAATCTTCAAGTCTACACATTGGTCTTTACTTGAAGTATATACACTGTTTCACTGTTCATCGCCTTTGGGCATCAAAGTATATACAATGGCTTTGGGTCTCCAAGTCTATACAGTCTTCTGCTTCGTCAAAGTCTGTACAGCGCACTTCATATACAAAGTCCAAGTCTGTACAGCGTGAAGTCTCACCTCGTGTTGCTTTCAGTGCCACTTGAGTCACACTTCGTGTTGTTTCCCCTTACTAACACGAAAAGATTTCGTGTCGTCTGAGCTTACGACACTTCGTGTTGATTTCCATGCTTGACAGGAAAAACTTGTATGAGGTTATACTTCGTGTCGTTTCTATTTTTATGACTTCGTGTTGTATCCTTGTTGTGGTCAGCCCGTGTCGTTTCACCTCGTGCTGTTCTCACTTAACTTCGTGTCGTGTTTCTGAGGCAGCTCGAATAGTTCTGATGAACTTCGAGTCGTTTCCCTGTAGACCTCGTGTCGTTCCTGTTTAGTAACCACACTTCGTGTCGGTTACTGTTGTTTCTTTGACTTCGTGTCATTTTCCTTGTCTTTCGTCTTCGTGTTCTTTTCAACCCGTGTCAACTTCTGTTTTCGTCTTCGTGTTGTTTTCAACCCGTGTCAACTTCTGTTTTCATCTTCGTGTTGTTTTCAACTCGTGACGGTTTCTGTTATTTCACTTCGTGTCGTTTCCGTATTATGTCTTCGTGTTGTTCTTCCTAGACCTCGTGTCTTTCGTATGTTGAAACCACACTTCGTGTTGGTTTCTGTTTTATCTTCGTGTTGTTCTCTGTGTAGTGTGTGTTTCTGTCACCTCTGCACCTCGTGTCGTTCTCGTTTCACTTCGTGCTGTCTCTGCGTCTGAGTCTTCTTTGTTATTTCTGTCTTCGTGTTGTTTCGTTCTAACCTCGTCCAGATTTCTTCTAAAACGATGTTCTTCTGATAAGTCTATACAGAGTTGTTCTTTAAACTGATGACTTATCCGATACTCTGTTTAACAGGTGCTTTGATCGTGAAGCTTAAGGAGGGCACGTGATCCGAGGTTGAAGGATTGACAGAAAGCTGACACGTGGCCAAAAGTTCTGGGCGGGAAATGTGGAAGCCACACGCGCCCAGTGCTGCCCTCCTACTAGCTGCTGTTATAAAAGGAGGTCTTCGTCCACAGATTAAGACAGATCGAATTGGCAAGAAGAAAAGCTCATACCGAGACCCACGATCCAGATAGAAAGAGAAAAGAGAAAGAAGAAGAGCAGAAGGAGAAGAAGAGAGGCAGAGAGCTCGAGAAGAGTGTGAAGAGAAGAAGAAGAAGAGAGAGAGAGAAGGAGTTCGTTCCTCAGATCTTTGGTTCAAAACCAGATCTGAAGTTGCTCATTGTTGAGCTATATTTTGTGCTTTATTACTTCAGCTTTCCGTTGCTATCTTGTTCTATTTTCATTTTCCTTTATACATTTCTTCAAGATGTTTGTCAGCGGTTTGCAGAGGTGCTGCCTCTGGACAGCAAGCTGTGTAGCTCAGCGGGCAGTGGAGGTTTCCACTGGATAGGTAAAGCTGTAATCCTCAGCTGGCGAGACTTGGTCTCGGACGGGTTAAGCTGTATTCCCCAGCGGGTTCAAGCTGTGAGTCAGCGATGGCTAAGCTGTATTGCCCAGCGGAAGCAAGCTGTGATGCTCAGCGGTTGGCAAGCTGTGAGGCCCAGCTGATTGTTGGTAAGTTGTGTTACCCAGCGGTTAGTGAAGCCACACTCGGGTTGAGTGTGGGGTGGATGTAGGTCTGGTGGACCGAACCACCTAAAAACCCTTGTGCATTGTGGTTTGGTTTATCTGCTTTTGCTTCCGCTAGATGATTACATAGGGGCGCTCTAAGCGTTTGGCTTCTGGTTGAGCAGAAGAGTGGATTAATTTTCTTAGAATAGTTTAATCTGTCAAGAGAGCGAAATTCTAGTTGAGCGACTCCTTGTCGAATTCAGCATAGTTAGCATCCTAGTGATCTCACTGTATGCTTGTTTTTGTTCTGCAACTGATTATTAGCTTTTAAGCTTGTCTAGTTTGCGAACTAGTAATTCTAGTGAGCATCATATTTTAACTGGGCGAAAGGTTTTTTAAACGGGTTATATTCATTCACCCCCCCTCTGAATACTGCACCGAACCCAACAATTGGTATCAGAGCGGGTCTCTGATCTATCAGATCTAACAATCTGAAGAGGATCCTGCTGATTTGTTTGGTGCATCTCAGAGTGTGCTTTCTGTGTTCATTGTTTAGTTTCACCGACTGAGTGCCTTGTCTTGTTCATCTGCTCTCGGTGCTTCAGTTTGTTCTGAGCTTTCAGATTGTTTGCAATGGAGCCAATCGTGCTGAAGGCTAGCTCCAGCAAAGCAAACAGATCCAGCCACAGTGGATCATCAAGCGAGAAAAGTAGCCTCTCGCGGTCTGAAATTGATGAAGACCACATGGGAATGGTGATTAGTAATTTCAGGAAAATTCTGAGAAAAAGAGAAGGAAAGCTTGACGGTAGCAACCAGCAAACAAGGTATAACTCTAATCCTGCCAAGATTACTGACACTAATGTTTGCTACAAATGCAGGAAGGCTGGCCACACGAAGGATGATTGTCCAGAGTTACAGAAAATCAAAGGAAGACCATGGAAGAAAGCGCCAAGGGGAAATGCCATGGTCAGTACATGGAGTGATGAGGAAGTAGGCACGTTGAGTACTTCCTCAGATAGTGAGAAATCAGAAAAGGACATCTGCTTGATGGCCAGGAATGGAAGAGAAGAAGAAGAAGAGTCTGATGAGGTATCATCCCCTTTCGAACATTATACTATTTCTGATTGGGAAGATGCTTATGGAGATCTGTTAGATAAAGTAAATGATATTAAGAAGGAAAACAGACACTTGAAGAAGAAAATGAATTCTCTGGTTAATGATAAAACACTTACTGATAAAGTTGCATGTTTACAATCAGAGAATGAAAAATTGAAAAGTGCATGTTCTGAGTTTGATGAATTAAAGCATGTTGTGATTGATTGTAGGAAAGAAAATGAGTTGCTGAAAAATGTCATTGATGAGCTGAAATTGTCAATTCAGAAATTTGAAAATCAAGTAAAGATTTCAACTGAAAAATATGAAGCTGTTTTGTCAGTGAATGATGAACTGAAGAAAACTGTTGAAAATTTAGAAAATGAAAATTCTGACAAACAGAAAATCATTGAAAGCATGACCCAAGGAACAGAAAATCTTAATGCCTTACTAGGGTCAAAAGTCAATTTCAGAAAAGAGGGTCTCGGTTTTAATCCCTCAGCTAAAAAGAGTTTTGAATTGAAAACCATTTCATGTGTGGGAGAAAAGAATAGAGGACCACTCATAAAAATGGTCAATGAAAAATTTGCCTTCAATAATGTTAAATCAAAAGTGTCCAGTGCTAAGGACAAGGGAAAGCAGAAAGTTGTAGAGCCTAGAGCTGCATGCTCTTCTTCCAAGGATAAGTCCAAGGCTAGGGGTCAGCCAGCTAGCACAACAAAACCCCAGCCCAAGGCTGCTAAGTCTCCATCACCATCAACTGCTCAGAAAAAGACCCAATATAAGTCAGCTCAGAAACCTAGAGGGTCAAAGGTGGCAGGGAGACCAAGTGCAGCTAGGAACCCATTTGCTCATTCCTATTTCCCTAGAGCCCAAGTCTATCATAACATTCATCCTCAACCACTTAATAGGTTTGGGTGGAACCCTGCATATATGAGGTCTGGGTATCAAAATTTCCCCACTTGGTATCAGCCATATAGACCTCAGCCAGCTAGGAGATGGGACAGTCAGTTTAGGACATGGAGTCCTAGTCATCAAGGGTTCTATGGTCAGCCTAGGACCAATTTGGAACACAATTTCCCGTACACTCTTTGGCCAAGGCACTGGCAGAAAAACAAAAACGTTTTTAATAAAATGAATGCCAGGACTACACAACAACTATCAAAGCATCAGAAAAAGAAAACTAAACCTGTTGGTGCTGAGAAAAAGAAAAATAACAAAAAGAACTCTCAAGCTGTAAAATCCACCAAACCTTCCACTTTCACACAAATGTGGATCCCTAAACAGCTTTTGTCATGTTTTCACTCTCAGTTGTCTATTTCTGTCTTGGGGCCCAAACTATCTTGGGTTCCAAAACCTGCTCCCTAAGTGTGTTAATTTGCAGGTATGCCTGGTAGCCGGGAACAAATTGATGAAACAGAAATAGCTACTTCAGGCATAGGACAAGAGGCAGGGCCAAAATTCTAAGAGCTGAAAGAAATTGGAGGCCTTGTCAACAATCTGATGCAACACCAAGGGTAAAAATAAATCAGTCAGGTAAAACAGGTAAGTGATTTAACTTCAGAATTGAATTGAGAAAGTCATGTTGAATTGGTTGTTTAAATTCTGATGTTCTCTTCTTTGCATGACTTGGATGCATAAACTTGAATTGATTGCATACTTGCCTCATATATCATTGTTGCATAGTCTGCATGTAGAACAGTCTAATGCATAGCATATCCTTGCATCATGGTGTCAGGGGGAGCTGAGAGTTCTATTCAATTCATTAAAATCCTATTCACTTCTCAGTGTTCTCATTCAAATGATTCATATTCTTTGACATCAGTTGCTCATTGAACCATATTGCTAATTGCTATCCTTTCCCCATCTTTTTCACTGAACAACAGCTTTGCATCTGGTTTAGTACATTGAGTGGTGATTATTACAATTGTTCACTTATAAGAATCACATTTACAAATTGAAAAGAACTAAAGGTTTAACCTTTATAAATTAGAGAGTTAAGTGTCTGCACTTCAGAATTTGAGATAAAAGAAAACTTTTATAGCTCTTAATCTTTATCTCATAGCTAAAATAGAAAAAGTTTTTGTAATGCCTAAATGTGTTGAACTGGATATGTCTAGAACAGGCTAATAAGAGTGTGTACTGATTTTTAAAACAATCACTCTAAAAGAATTAAGGGCAGCAGTAAATAAGATCATTAATGTTAAGAACTGAACATAGTGACAGAGCAATGGCTGATTGCACTGAGAAATTGTGATCTCCTCCAATGAAGTAGGAGAACTCATAGTCATGAAGTGCTTCAGAATATCTCTGTTCAAAAGGTCAAATCTATAGAGGGAGTTCTCACTAAGTAACTGAGGGTACTGGCCTCTAATCAAGGTGTACCCTTAATGTCAAAAGTGAAGACTATTCTTTGTGGGTTTTGATCTGAAATAGGTCTAGTAGTTTATGCCTAGTAACTGGGGGTACTTGCCTCTGATCAAGGTGTACACCTAATGTCAACAGCATAAATGCCACTGATCTATTTACTCAGTTCAGGTTCAGAAATTGAAAAATGAAAATCAAACTGCTGTAACCCTTTGAAAATCAAAAGTCTATGAGTGGAAATTATTTTTATTAATACATATTCAAGTTGCCTCTCTTGAATTTCCTTGTTTAATCACAAAAGGGTATTATGTCTGACTTATCTATTAATACCATGTGCCCTAGATTCGTTGCTATAAATGGAATCTAAAACTCTTTTTCAGGGGTCAGGTGTTTTACTCTAGATTTATCACTGTTAAACCTGAATTTTTGAAAATTGTAGGTTGATGATTCTTATACTTTAACAGTTATTTATAATCATGCTTCCTTTCTGAACCTATGATTCAGCTGTTGTCAAGTGACCCTCCTACCTTCTCTACCTTGTTTATCTGTTCATATTCCTTCTCACAGAGGGAGCTTTTATTTAGGGGGAGAAATAATTCAGGGGAGTCTTACATTCAGGGGGAGAATGTTCTAGAGGAATTTGCATGCATATTACACTTTGCACTCATATTTTTACTATTTTTCTCTTTTTGATCATGTCAAAGGGGGAGAAAATCTTGTGTGTGACTCACTGTCACATTGTGTTGCCATCATCAAAAAGGGGGAGAATGTTGTGCCTCTTAGGCACAAGCATGTGCTATGTCGCCTTGATGATAGCAATGCTATTTGGTTTTGATGATAGCAAGACAGTGAGTGCATTTGAATGCATTTGATATTGTATTTTGATGATAGCAATGTTATTGTGCATTGATGATTGCAATAAACAAAGTGCATTTCTATGCATTCTTATTCTTGAGCATTGCATTGCATTGGCTAAGTATATACAACGTCAGTTTATGCATTGTCTTAGGCTAAGTGTGTACAGCGTCTTAGGCGAAGTCTGTACAGCCGTGTCATATGCTCCTAAGTCTATACATTGGTGTTGGGCATCAAAGTCTGTACATCGCCTTCAATCTTCAAGTCTACACATTGGTCTTTACTTGAAGTATATACACTGTTTCACTGTTCATCGCCTTTGGGCATCAAAGTCTATACAATGGCTTTGGGTCTCCAAGTCTATACAGCCTTCTGCTTCGTCAAAGTATGTACAGCGCACTTCATATACAAAGTCCAAGTCTGTACAGCGTGAAGTCTCACCTCGTGTTGCTTTCAGTGCCACTTGAGTCACACTTCGTGTTGTTTCCCCTCACTAACACGAAAAGATTTCGTGTCGTCTGAGCTTACGACACTTTGTGTTGATTTCCATGCTTGACAGGAAAAACTTGTATGAGGTTATACTTCGTGTCGTTTCTGTTTTTATGACTTCGTGTTGTATCCTTGTTGTGGTCAACCCGTGTCGTTTCACCTCGTGCTGTTCTCACTTAACTTCGTGTCATGTTTCTGAGGCAGCTCGAATAGTTCTGATGAACTTCGAGTCGTTTCCCTGTAGACCTCGTGTCGTTCCTGTTTAGTAACCACACTTCGTGTCGGTTACTGTTGTTTCTTTGACTTCGTGTCGTTTTCCTTGTCTTTCGTCTTCGTGTTCTTTTCAACCCGTGTCAACTTCTGTTTTCGTCTTCGTGTTGTTTTCAACCCGTGTCAACTTCTGTTTTCGTCTTCGTGTTGTTTTCAACTCGTGACGGTTTCTGTTATTTCACTTCGTGTCGTTTCCGTATTATGTCTTCGTGTTGTTCTTCCTAGACCTCGTGTCTTTCGTATGTTGAAACCACACTTCGTGTTGGTTTCTGTTTTGTCTTCATGTTGTTCTCTGTGTAGTGTGTGTTTCTGTCACCTCTGCACCTCGTGTCGTTCTCGTTTCACTTCGTGCTGTCTCTGCGTCTGAGTCTTCTTTGTTATTTCTATCTTCGTGTTGTTTCGTTCTAACCTCGTCCAGGTTTCTTCTAAAACGCTGTTCTTCTGATAAGTCTATACAGAGTTGTTCTTTAAACTGATGACTTATCCGATACTCTGTTTAACAGGTGCTTTGATCGTGAAGCTTAAGGAGGGCACGTGATCCGAGGTTGAAGGACTGACAGAAAGCTGACACGTGGCCAAAAGTTCTGGGCGGGAAATGTGGAAGCCACACGCGCCCAGTGCTGCCCTCCTACTAGCTGCTATTATAAAAGGAGGTCTTCGTCCACAGATGAAGACAGATCGAATTGGCAAGAAGAAAAGCTCATACAGAGAGCCACGATCCAGATAGAAAGAGAAAAGAGAAAGAAGAAGAGCAGAAGGAGAAGAAGAGAGGCAGAGAGCTCGAGAAGAGTGTGAAGAGAAGAAGAAGAAGAGAGAGAGAGAAGGAGTTCGTTCCTCAGATCTTTGGTTCAAAACCAGATCTGAAGCTGCTCATTGTTGAGCTATATTTTGTGCTTTATTGCTTCAGCTTTCCGTTGCTGTCTTGTTCTATTTTCATTTTCCTTTATACATTTCTTCAAGCTGTTTGTCAGCGGTTTGCAGAGGTGCTGCCTCTGGACAGCAAGCTGTGTAGCTCAGCGGGCAGTGGAGGTTTCCACTGGACAGGTAAAGCTGTAATCCTCAGCTGGCGAGACTTAGTCTCGGACGGGTTAAGCTGTATTCCCCAGTGGGTTCAAGCTGTGAGTCAGCGATGGCTAAACTGTATTGCCCAGCGGAAGCAAGCTATGATGCTCAGCAGTTGGCAAGCTGTGAGGCCCAGCTGATTGTTGGCAAGCTGTGTTGCCCAGCGGTTAGTGAAGCCACACTCGGGTTGAGTGTGGGGTGGATGTAGGTCTGGTGGACCGAACCACCTAAAAACCCTTGTGCATTGTGGTTTGGTTTATCTGCTTTTGCTTCCGCTAGATGATTGCATAGGGGCGCTCTAAGCGTTTGGCTTCTGGTTGAGCAGAAGAGTGGATTAGTTTTCTTAGAATAGTTTAATCTGTCAAGAGGGCGAAATTCTAGTTGAGCGACTCCTTGTCTAATTCAGCCTAGTTAGCATCCTAGTGATCTCACTGTATACTTGTTTTTGTTCTGCAACTGATTATTAGCTTTTAAGCTTGTCTAGTTTGCGAACTAGTAATTCTAGTGAGCATCATATTTTAACTGGGCGAAAGGTTTTTTAAACGGGTTATATTCATTCACCCCCCCTCTGAATACTGCACCGAACCCAACACCTATCCCCAATCAAAAGTGCCGTGAGGGTACGCCAGAGGGACCTTTCGCCGCCCCAACTGACCACATAATTTCAAACAAAGTTGGTATATATGAATGCATTTAAATTAAGAATGGTACAACGGACGACTCCGTCCTAATGTTAGCTATTAATTTTTGCGGGCATGAGACAACTTGGATGAGAGAGAGAGAGATGAGCATCTCTTCACACGTTTCTCCCAAGAAAGCAAATTTCTAAACCGAGAGACAAAAGGTACAAATTGTGAACCGTAATTTAGAGTTGCTACTATAACGGAAGATCACTACCATAATTGATTTGAAGCAATGTTATCAGAATCGGATCGGCCGATCGAACCGGTTCAACCGTGAAACGGTCTAGGAACAGGTCTGAATAGGTCCAGTCCGGTCTAATGTTAAAGAATCGGACGAACCGCAGTTCAACCGGTGAACCGATCCGAATCGGTCCGACCCGATTCACCCTTCAAAAAAAATATTTAAATATTTAAATATTCAAAATGATATGTACCTGTGAATAAAAGTATCTTATTATTATTGATTTGTTATTATTTATCATTTTATTTTAGATATATTTGAAGTTTAAATATTTAAAGGAGTATAAATGCCAATTGTGAAGAGTGAACACCAATGAAATATTACAAAATTTTAAGGGTAATTTATTTAACCATGTTATTGTTGTTTTTTTACTTGTATAGTTAGTAGTTACATAATCATGACTAATAATTATACATGTATGTTTATTTATTTTGATCATTATATCTTATTTCTTATTATCTTTAAGTTATAGAATCGGGTCGGACTATATATCAATATTATGATGATATCACGGTTCAAACCGGTTCGATTGAACGGTCCAATCGGTTCGAACCGAACCAGTTCATTGCCCCGGTTCAGGCACCGGTTCGGTTCTGATAACATTAATTCGAAGAGTGCGCGCCTATACTATTAATCTTTCGTATGTGTTATCCGAAGCACATAATTATAAAAGGTAATGAGAAACTACTTTTAAAAATATTTTGGTAAGAAATATGATAGTGATATAAATATTATCTTATCATAATTAAATTGATGCTAAAGAGCGGGGATAAAATTAAATATATCAGTTCTTGCATGCCCGTGTTTGCTTATATTTTCTTAAAAGATAAAAAACATAGAGGTACGTAAATCTTCAACTCCATCGAATAGTTGTGGTTTTTTTTGAAAAATGTTATTTTTAATATATCATTTTTAATTTCATTAACAAATGGTTAAAGAAAAGAATATCAAATTGATGATGTAAATTTTCTATTTTCTATTTTATTATTTTTGAATTCTTTCTATTAATTCAAGTAAAGCTTTTTTAAACTAATGTTCATGACATCACAACAGATACTAGGTATGGGAATAGATCAATGCTGCGGAACTACACTTGTTTTCATCGCATTATAAGTTATTATATCCTCATCTTCGTCGCCCAGTCGATCACATAACCAAACGATTGAGATGGAGCTGGTTTTAAACTTGATTTTGATTTTTCTCTCCATCCAATTTTTAAATTGGGTGGGCAGAAAACAGTGTCACAAATTGACTAACATATATATATATATATATATATATATATATATTGATACCGTAGCATTGCTCATGAAAATATACGCAAATTTATGGACTTCGAGATCCGTTATGATTTTGGATGGCTAACAAAAAAGGATTTTTGATGTCCGAATCTTGATTACTATATGTGATCGATGACCCAAGTACTTCAAGTACTGAAGATTATGCAGGCGAAGAACTAAAAACAAACTCCAATGCCGACAGTACTCTCGATCGTATCAGTATTACAGCTGGACCCTCGTGATGGGAGAATCCAGACACCCCACGAGGTGTCGGCTGTAGAGCCTTATCCTTTAGACATGCATCCTCTCTATATATAATTAAGGGAAGAGACACATCTCCCCTCCTCGTCTTGCCATATATATATATATATATAGCACGCGTCTCTCAAAGCAACCTGATCCTTTGCTCCATTAATCTTCCCTCCTGCTATAGCTAGCAATCTCCGGCCATGGCGCGCGTCCGAGGGTTCCCTTCCGCCACCCTCTTCTTCCTCCTCCTGCTGCTGGCTAGCTGTCGCCACTGGTAAACTATACCCGTCCTCACTACCTTCAGATGATCATCAATACAACAGTACGGAAGGTTTTAGACAAATGAAAAACCTCCCTGCCAAGTAGACCTCCCAGGGCTAAGCCGTCTAATTAATTAATTATTTTTATTGATATCATCTCTCTTGGCTCTGGCCTCTCCATCCCTCTCTTGTTCATGTATATTCACTTTGGTTTGATCTTCTTCCTCTTCTTATTTTCTTAGTAGTCTAACTGCGCGCATGCATGCATGCTTTCTAATGTGGGTTTTGGCATGGACCTGGTAGGGCGACCTGGGGAGACGGTGGGGACGGCAACCACGTCGCCGGCGGTGGCCGAATCAAAGAGGACCTGCTCGTCTATGAGCCACAAGTACAGGGGGATCTGCCTCAGCGGCGCCAACTGCGCCAACGTCTGCAGGACCGAGAGATTCCGCAGTGGGTACTGCCGCCTCTTCCGCCGCAGCTGCGTCTGCACAAAGCCTTGCTGAGAGTGAGTCCTCCCGCGCGCGGTGGGCGCACGGGCAACTGGGTGGAATTGTCCGATACAACTGTGTGTTGTTGCCAGTTCTTTTCATGGATATCTCCCTTCTCTTGATCGATCGTCTGTCTGGTGTGTGTGAAATAAGTGTGTTATCACATGTGGTTCGACGTAGGTACGTAGATGTCTCTATCATCCGAGGATGATGGTGTACCTACCTCTACGAACGTACGTACCCAGCTACCTGGTTTCACCCGATCCATCATTCGTGGCGTACTCTGAAGTGGCCGTACGCGTATCCATGCATGCTTGGTTGGTCGCTTTTGTCTACAAATTTAAGTACGTCCAGCTACTACCCTTTGCCTGTTGAGATGATCATGTTGGTTAATTCCAATCCGACCACTTATTTGAACCATTTTATCTTGGTAATTGGTGGCTTCACTTTTGATGATCACGACTTTCGAATGTCTACCTCCGAGTGAAAAGTCGTTTGACTCAAATCACTTCTATATATATGAGGTACCAATTTGACAATGAAATCCGACCGACCGGCCCCGGGGTTGCTCAATTAATTGGATTCAACAGCGGGATCAGCACATATAAATAGACTGGTAGATATGAGATGCATGATGCTTGTATATATGCATATACGTATATGTATATATCTTGAGAAGGATCTCAACCGGACGTACGGCCACTACAAGAAAAAGTGGCTATAGCGACCGCATTAGCGACCGCTTTAATCGGTCGCTAGTCGGTCCCAAATAGAGACCAATTCGGCGACCGAAATAATCGGTCGCACATCTGAGACCTATTGGCGACCGAACTAAATTCGGTCGCTAATCGGTCGCTGATCCCGTTATACTCCCCCCCTGCGACCCCCGCCCGCCCGAGCCCCTCCCCGCCCGAGCCCTCCCTCCCGCCCTCCACCCTCCCGACCGAACTAAATTCGGTCGCTAATCGGTCGCTGATCCCGTTATACTCCCCCCTGCGACCCCCGCCCGCCCGAGCCCCTCCCCGCCCGAGCCCTCCCTCCCGCCCTCCACCCTCCGGCCCGAGCCCCCTTCCCCTGCGGCCCCCTCCCCCTGCGGCCCCCTCTCCGCCCTAGCCCCCCCTCCACCCTCCCGCCCGAGCCCCCGCCCGAGCCCCCTTCCCCTGCGGCCCCCTCCCCCTGCGGCCCCCTCTCCGCCCTAGCCCCCCTCCTCCGCCGGAGTCCCCCCTTCCCCTGCGGCCTCCCGCCCGAGCCCCCCTCCGCCGGAGCCCCCCCTCCCCCTGCGGCCTCCCGCCCGAGCCCCCCTCCTCCGCCCGAGCCCCCCTCCCCGTGCGGCCTCCCGCCCGAGGCCCCCTCCGCCGGAGCCCCCCTCCGCGCCGCTCGCCTCGCCGTCGTCGCCGCGCCGCTCGCCTCGCCGTCGCCGCTCGCCGTCGCCGTCGTCGCCGCTCGCCGTCGCCGTCGTCGCCGGCTTCCTCTCTCTCACACACAGGTACCTCTCTCTCTCTCTCTCTCTCTCTCTCTCTCTCTCTCTCTCCAACCCGCCGCGGCCCCCCCACAGGTACCCCTCTCTCTCTCTCTCTCTCTCTCTCTCTCTCTCTCTCTCTCCAACCCGCCGCTGCCCTCTCTCTCTCTCTCTCTCTCTCTCTCTCTCTCCAACCCGCCGCTGCCCCCCCCAAGGTACCTCTCTCTCTCTCTCTCTCTCTCTCTCTCTCTCTCTCCAACCCGCCGCGGCCCCCCCCCCACAGGTATCTCTCTCTCTCTCTCTCTCTCTCCAACCCCCCCCCCACAGGTACCCCTCTCTCTCTCTCTCTCTCTCTCTCTCTCTCTCCAACCCGCCGCGGCCCCCCCCCCCACAGGTACCTCTCTCTCTCTCTCTCTCCAACCCGCCCCCCCACAGGTACCCCTCTCTCTCTCTCTCTCTCTCTCTCTCTCTCTCTCTCTCTCCAACCCGCCGCGGCCCCCCCACCCCAACCCCCTGCAGGGAATTTAATGTGAAAATTTTGTTTAGGCCATGCTAATTTTTTGTTTAGGGCATTTCATAGTCCATGTTATTGTTAATATGATAGAATATTATTTTGTGCACTTTTCAGGTGTTTGGGTGCTTTATATTGCCTTTATTAACAGTCATATGGACCTTCCATTTTTTGTAGTAAAATACCAGTGCATGTAAATAGTCATTTTTGTGTGTTAGCATGATAATATATTCACAAACATGTGTTGTATTTGGATTGGCCTCACCTCTCCTTTCCTAATGATTAGTGTAAGGTTTTTAAGGGTTTAGTGTTTAGTGTTTAAGGTTTAGGGTTTTAGATTTAGGTTTTAGGTACTAGATTTAGGTTTTACTCTTTTAAGGTTTAGGATTTTTAGGGTTTAAGGTGTTTAGGGCTTTTAGGGTTTAGGGTTTAGGATTTTAAGCTTTATGGTTTAGGGTTTGGGGCTTTAGGGTTAGGATTTAAGGGTTAGGTGTTAGGGTTTAGGAAGGGTTTCAGGGCTACAGGTTTTTGGACTTCGATTTTAAGTGTGGGTTTTTCGGTTTACGGTTGCTAGGCTTAGGGTTGAGGGGCTGTTTAGTGTTTAAGGTTTAGGGCTTACGGTTTTAAGATTTAAAGTTTAAGGTTTGACAGTTTTGAGGTTTAGTAGTTTATGTATTAGGGGTGGGGTAAGGGGTTCAATGTGGGTTTAGGATTTTAGTGTTTTAAATTTTATGGTTTTTAATTATTTTAGGGTTTTACAGTTTAGGGGGTTATGAGTTTATTTTTTTATGTTTAGGGTTTAACATATAGGGTTAGGGTTTAAGGTTTAGGGTTATTTAGGGTTTAGGTTTTTGGGTTTAGGGTTAGTTGTTTGGTGTTTAGGTTTGTTTGCATTTTATATTTGGCATATGAGTTTAGGGTTTTGGATTTAGCATTTGGGGTTTTTGGTTTAGCGGTTAGGGGGGTGGATTACGGTTTTGAGAGTTTAGGCTTTAGGGGTTTTTGGTTTAGTGGGTCTAGTTTCTAAGGATTTTAGGTTTTAGGGTTTAGGGTTTTTCATGTTTTTAGGGTTTATAGTTATTACAATTTAGGATTTTTAGGGTTTAGGGTTTTTCGAGTTTTTATGGTTTATAGATATTATGGTTTCATATTTTTAAGGTTTAGGGTTTAGGGTTTAAGGTTTTCAAGATTTATGGTTTAATGTTTTGAGTTTAGGGTTTAATGTTTTTAAGGTTTAAGGTTCTTGGGGCTTTTAGGGTTTTACATATAGGTTTACATTTTTGGGTTTCTTTTATTTAGGGTTTGATGTTATTAGTGATTTTAGGGTTTATGATTTTAAATTTATGGTTTATGGTTTAGAGTTTATAGTATTAAGATTTTTGATTTTTAGGTTTAGGAGTTTTAGGGTTTAAGGTTTAGGATTTAGGGTTTTTCAGATTTAGTCTTTTATGTTTGTGGTTTTTAAGGATTTTAGAGTTTCTAGTTTTAGGGGTAACTCAAGATTTAGGGTTTTAAGGTTTAGGGTTTGGGATTTTTAGTTTGAGGGTTTGGGGTTTAGCAATCGGTGGTTTAGCAGTTTAGGAGTTTAAGGGATCGTAGTGGGGTTAGGGGTTAGGGGAGGGTTTAAGATTTATAATTTTTAAGGGTTTTATGGTTTTATGATTTAGGGGGTTCGGGGTCTGCAGTTTAGTGTTTTTAGGGGTTTTAGGGCTTACGTTTTTTTTTCTATAGGGTTTACAATTTTTACGGGTTTAGGGTTTAAGGTTTAGGGATTTGGGAATAGGTTTAGGTTTTAGGATTTTAGATTTAGGTTTGAGCAAATCGCTCAAAAGTGCAATTTGCAAATGCACTTGGTTTATAATCAAAGCCGTCGGGGTCCGGGGGTCCAGAATGTGAAATACTGATCCGATCGGCATTCCGATCATTCCAACACAACCTGGGAGGTAGACGTGACTTGTCAGAGCTGACGGATTCTAAATCGGACTACCGGTTTGAGCCCGACGCTCAAAAGTGCAATTTGCAAATGCACTTGGTTTATAATCAAAGCCGTCGGGGTCCGGGGGTCGAGAATGTGAAATACTGATCCGATCGGCATTCCGATCATTCCAACACGACCTGGGAGGTAGACGTGACTTGTCAGAGCTGACGGATTCTAAATCGGACATCCGGTTTGAGCCCGACGCTCAAAAGTGCAATTTGCAAATGCACTTGGTTTATAATCAAAGCCGTCGGGGTCCGGGGGTCCAGAATGTGAAATACTGATCCGATCGGCATTCCGATCATTCCAACACGACCTGGGAGGTAGACGTGACTTGTCAGAGCTGACGGATTCTAAATCGGACTACCGGTTTGAGCAAATCGCTCAAAAGTGCAATTTGCAAATGCACTTGGTTTATAATCAAAGCCGTCGGGGTCCGGGGGTCCAGAATGTGAAATACTGATCCGATCGGCATTCCGATCATTCCAACACAACCTGGGAGGTAGACGTGACTTGTCAGAGCTGACGGATTCTAAATCGGACATCCGGTTTGAGCCCGACGCTCAAAAGTGCAATTTGCAAATGCACTTGGTTTATAATCAAAGCCGTCGGGGTCCGGGGGTCCAGAATGTGAAATACTGATCCGATCGGCATTCCGATCATTCCAACACGACCTGGGAGGTAGACGTGACTTGTCAGAGCTGACGGATTCTAAATCGGACTACCGATTTGAGCAAAACGTTTAAAATTATCATTCGTCAATTTCACTTCAATGAAAAACATCTTGCTTTTAATTTTCAAGAATAATTGATTTCTTTATTAAAGAATTGATTTTAATTTTTTTAAATGATATACAGGATCATCCGTCGCGAGATGTTGGACGAGACGACGACCAGGATGACACATATGCGGAGGATTTGTGATTTCATTTTAGTTATTTGTATGTTGCCATTTTATTATGGATGTATGATTAATTTGTGTGTTTGTATGTGATGAATTTGAAATTTGTGGAGATTATGAGTTGTGTAGTTGATTTATATGTTTTTATGAAATTGTTATGTAACAGGTTATTTATTTTATTAAATTGTTATTTATCAGGTGATTTATAGTAGCTTTATATTAATTTTTGAAAAAAAAAATTTAATTAGCGACCGCATGGAGACCGAATAGCGACCGCTGAAAATATTAACTTGTATACAGGCCCACAAGTGCCTATACTATATACGCTTGATGAAGTCTTTCTATAGCTTTTCTATGCTGCAGATTGTTTGTTCTCTTCTTCTAGATTACTTCTTCTGTGTTAGTCTTTAATCAAGGATACTACATTAGCGAGGAAAATTTTCCTCACACAGTTACTAGCTTGCATGAACTGCAAGTGTCAGACTTCATATTCATTTGAGTCTTTGTTTATTGCAGATTGTTTGCTCATTTCTTGTCCGAGATATGGGGATTGATTGGCGAATGGGAGCTGAATGGTTTGAGAAATGTCTTTTGGACTACGATCCATGTTCTAATTATGGAAACTGGACTTATGGGGCAGGTTAAGCTCTTTTGCAGACTTCTCTATTCCATTTTTTAAATTTTCACTTCATGGGCCTTCTGTGAATTTTCATTTTTATGATGAGAGACTCAATCATAAGGTAAGGTTCACCTGAGACTAACACACCTAAGTGATACTTCAGGAATCACGGGAGATAAGCTGATTGCTTTCACATTTTTCTATGTTCATTAATTTGCTTGGTACTAACCAAATGTATTATTTATGACAGGTGTTGGAAACGACTGGGGTGTATTTTACTGCATCTTGAGGGTTCCACTTGTGAAACTTTGGCTGCTCTTAGTGGAGATGGAATTGCATTCTATGTCTTGTGGCCACATTATCCCCTTTGGATAACTTCTCATGTTGCCGTCTCCAACTGAATGAATTTTATTGCTTTCAGGTATTTTCCATGATTCCTGGTTTTAGCTCGGAGTTGATGCCGAAAGGTCGTGAACAGGAAAGCCAGGCAAAGATCAAGCGATACATGTACGTGATGGGTTCTATGACCAATGAAGGTACTCTCATGGTGTTTTCTTCTTCCATATTGTCCATTATACATGTGAATATCAATATACTCATTCTGCTGTTTATATTTGACATAGCTTTTATTTCAATCTTGGGCGTAAGACTGGATGATGATGATAGTGCTATGGTGTCATGGTGTGTACCCATCATGCATTGTGATCAATGTCCATATAAGTAAACTAGCAGAGTACAGCCCACTTCAAGTGTTTCTGGCAGTACATTATGATTATTCCACCATTTACCTGTGAATATGTATTTGATCCCGGGCGCATGAATTATTTCTCTCCACTGTTTCATGCAAGCTTTGTAAATGGGGAAGGAGATCATGAGCTCATTAACCTGAGGTGGGAATTGCTTTTGGATGAAGTATGATCATTACATCGACCGTAGTCTTGAAGTCGGGAGTGTTTAACCTTTCCAAGTCTCTCATAATCCAACAGTCATTTACCTTTCCACTTATTTGATCCACAATCCCATTAAATTTGAGGAAGTGATCCTTGTTATGACACGACCACTCCGACGGACAGAGTGACCTCTCAAGATCTCGATCCGCACAACAAGAAGGGAGGAAGAAGAAGGAACAATCACACAAGATAGGAACACATATTTACGTGGTTCGGAGGTTACCCCCTACGTCCACGGGCGACGGCGACAGTGGAACTTCACTAGATGTGGAGAAATATACAAAGAAGTCAGCACCCCAACTTGGAGGAACAAATCCTCTCACAAGAAACTCTCTCAAGCTATCCCCCCAAGACCTCTTTTAGTTTTAAAATACACTTAGTTCAAATGAACTGTTAGGACGGGGCATTTGGTTCTAAAATCTGAAATACCGGTCGGATGGCCGTGCCGATCATTCCAATACGACCGGGGAGATGAAAGTGACTTGTCAGAACTGACGGAATCCAAATCGGATGCCCGGTTTGAGCTCGGCGCTCAAACTTCATTTTTAAAATACACTTAGTTCAAATGAACTGTTAGGACGGGTCCGGGGGTCTAAAATTCGAAATACCGGTCGGATGGCCGTGCCGATCATTCCAATACGACCGGGGAGATGAAAGTGACTTGTCAGAACTGACGGAATCCAAATCGGATGCCCGGTTTGAGCTCGGCGCTCAAACTTCATTTTTAAAATACACTTAGTTCAAATGAACTGTTAGGACGGGTCCGGGGGTCTAAAATTCGAAATACCGGTCGGATGGCCGTGCCGATCATTCCAATACGACCGGGGAGATGAAAGTGACTTGTCAGAACTGACGGAATCCAAATCGGATGCCCGGTTTGAGCTCGGCGCTCAAACTTCATTTTTAAAATACACTTAGTTCAAATGAACTGTTAGGACGGGGCATTTGGTTCTAAAATCTGAAATACCGGTCGGATGGCCGTGCCGATCATTCCAATACGACCGGGGAGATGAAAGTGACTTGTCAGAACTGACGGAATCCAAATCGGATGCCCGGTTTGAGCTCGGCGCTCAAACTTCATTTTTAAAATACACTTAGTTCAAATGAACTGTTAGGACGGGTCCGGGGGTCTAAAATTCGAAATACCGGTCGGATGGCCGTGCCGATCATTCCAATACGACCGGGGAGATGAAAGTGACTTGTCAGAACTGACGGAATCCAAATCGGATGCCCGGTTTGAGCTCGGCGCTCAAACTTCATTTTTAAAATACACTTAGTTCAAATGAACTGTTAGGACGGGGCATTTGGTTCTAAAATCTGAAATACCGGTCGGATGGCCGTGCCGATCATTCCAATACGACCGGGGAGATGAAAGTGACTTGTCAGAACTGACGGAATCCAAATCGGATGCCCGGTTTGAGCTCGGCGCTCAAACTTCATTTTTAAAATACACTTAGTTCAAATGAACTGTTAGGACGGGTCCGGGGGTCTAAAATTCGAAATACCGGTCGGATGGCCGTGCCGATCATTCCAATACGACCGGGGAGATGAAAGTGACTTGTCAGAACTGACGGAATCCAAATCGGATGCCCGGTTTGAGCTCGGCGCTCAAACTTCATTTTTAAAATACAAGATGAAATTTGAACTTATATTGTGTGTGTGTATTTATATATATGAAAATGAGCTGGCTTAAACTATTGGCATACTCTTGTTAATGCTTGATTTCTTTATTAAGTCTTGTTAATGCTTGATTTCTTTATTAAAGATTTGATTATAATTTTTTTAAATGATATACAGGATCATCCGTCGCGAGATGTTGGACGAGACGACGACCAGGATGATGTTGGACGAGACGACGACCAGGATGAGACATATGTGGAGGATTTGTGATTTTATTTTAGTTGTGTATGTTGTCATTTTATTATTATGGATGTATGATTAATTTGTGATTTTATTTTAATTGTGTGTAATTTGAGGTTCGTGGAGATTGTGATCCGTGTAGTTGATTTATTATTGTTTTATGAAATTGTTATTTATCAGGTGCTTGTATGTGATGAATTTGAGATTTGTCGATATTGTTGTCTGTGTAGTTGATTTTATATTTATGTTATGAATTTGTTATTTATCAGGTAATTTATTTATCAGTTTAAATAAATTTTTAAAAAAAAAATAATGCAAAATTAGCGACCGCATGGAGACTGAATTGCGACCGAATAGCGACTATAAATTATATTTCTTTTATTAAATAATTATACTTGGCGACCGACTAGCGACCGAATTGAGACCGAATAAATCCAATAGGTTAATTTTATTTTTAAAAATACAACATAATTAGAGACCGAATAGCGACCGAATTGAGACCGGCTTAATTAGCGACCGATCAGGCGACCGATTATAATCGGTCTCTGGTAACGACTGATACTGCGACCGAATTATGTCGGTCGCTATATAGCGACTAGTATATAGCGACCGACATGTTCGGTCGCTAGATAGTCTCTGTTCGGTCGCAATTAAGATTTGCGACCGATCTACGACTGAATAGCGACCGCTAGGTCGGTCGCTATCCGCGATTTTTCTTGTAGTGGGCGTTGCAATTAAGGTTTCTTGCTTCATGCGAACTAATTAAATAAAACGTTGCGAGAGGCTTTTGCTGCACTGGCTTTGAAGCCGGCCGTGTCACATGCATGAGTTTAACCTGGACAAGGATCATAATTTTAAGATCTAGTACGACGGTCATTGGATCATTCTACTCAAAATCTTAAGACATTGAGTTAGATGTTTGAATTTAACAACTCTAATATAATATCAGAGATTAAGGTTATGAATCGACCGGACATCTCATGTTTATCAGAATCCACGTGATAAGAGTTTAGATCGGTTTGCACGTAGGGCTGTCAATGGGCATCCTCTTACCTAAGAGGATGTGTTAGAATAATTTTGTATTGAAAATAAATTTAAATAAAATATATTTAAAATAATGGGCATCCTCCTTCATTTAACACTTAAAGTTTTAAGTTGGATGGACTGATCTAATAGCTTTAATACCTAGATCAGCGTAATCTAGACTCTGAAACTACCGCACATATTCACATGAAGAGTGTTGAAAAATTTGTAAAAAACTTGCATCAAACTGAAAAAGTGTATATGGGTAGTTTGCTTCTCAGAATTTCTGGAAAAATGAAGAATCATGAAAAAAAACTTTTTCAAAAGAAAAATCCACGTAAATGATTTCAATGAAATAGAAATCCATGTTCGTACTGAAAACCCCGTGAAAATGAAAATTAATAATGTTGACGTTCAGTTCCTCCAAAGTTTTTTCCATTTGTTTTTTTTTTCCGTCAAGCTAGCATCTGCTCATCACTACACAAGTGGGTTTATCTCTTGAGACACCATCGACGCCCTCTCTCTCTCTCTCTCTCTCTCTCTCTCTCTCTCTCGTGATGGGGAATCTAGCACGGCTACGAGCATACCTCGTCGGAGAGACCATGTCTCGTTGGAGATCGGCTGAATCCGTATATAAGTTTTGTACCCATCTGTGATTTCCTCCCTTACATATTCTTTTAATTTCTCGCTTATTTAGTCGCTCTCTATTTCTTCGATATTAATTTCTAAAGTCCCACTTACCTTCCCCATCCCTCTTGGATTAGCAGAGTGGAGCCAGCGAAACAGAAGTCTTGGAAGAGATGCAAGCAGAAAAACAAATTAGGTAGCCCCTTATATGAGTTACCTACTTGTACCATACAATCTTAAATGGGATATGGTTATAAAAAAAACTGACAGTCTTTTTCCCGGAAAATTCTAACAAGATCAAAATTGACCCATTAAGGTCATTCATTATTTTATTTTATTTTTGTAAAGTATTTGATCTTAAAGGAAATGGAACGGATGGATAGTCTGCAAGTGAGTACCTAAAAACAAATCTTCTTGTTTAGAGGTGTGGGTGCGGGAGGGGTTGCACTGTCGGTGATATAACAGGTAAAACTCAATTTGCTTTGCTGGAATGAATTGAATTTCCAAGGGCCCAAGTTAACTACTCGAAGTAAGTTCATATGATTTGAGAAGCAAGTGTATATACTAGCGTGGTATACAAGAGGTTACTTCTTTTTCTTTGCATAGACAAGATTTGAGTTCAACTGTTCGATGATACATTGTGCAGAGGATGGATTTGTCTTATGAGTCTTTACAGGGATCTCTGTGTGTGTGTGTGTGTTACAGCTTCCGGCATGTAGAAGTCAAAATAATTATCTGAAGATGACAAGAGGATCACAGTGGTGTTAAAAAAGACCCTTAATTATATTATAGGAGACAAGACCGTGGATACATGTGTGCAATCTTATAGGAGCCAGAGAATCGATGAGAGAGAAGAAATTAAATCACCTAATGGATCAAAGTGAGGCGGCTTTAACGCTTGCCGCCCTTGCTGACCTTGGAAGAGTTCCAGCTAGCAATGCTGATGTGAATTATAAAGAATGGTGCAGCAAATCTGTCCTAATTAATTAGTGTATCCTGCCTATTTTATTTTGCGGACATGATAGCTTGGACGCGAAGATAAGCATCTCTTTGGTCGTTAATTTGTCTCAGGAAAGCGGATTATATATGAGAAGAGGGAGACAAGGTGTCAGATGTGATCAGTTTTTGGAGTGTCTGCAGTGGAAGGCAACCATAGTTGATCTGCAGGGTGCAGAGTAGTGTTTCCATATGCTATTCATTTATTTGTCTCATCAACACTATAAAAGTTTTATTTGAATTTAATTTGAATAAGAAATAGGGTTAATTTTCTGACAGGTATTCCTCTGTAACGTTCATTTTTTTTATATGTGAGGAGGATAAATCTGACTCGGTCCATATAACGGGCCCATCTACGACAAGCCCAACTTGGCCCAAGGACTACCAGCGCGCTCAAGGGCGCGCAACATCTGCGGCCCATGTAAGCACGGCCCAATACGACTCGGCATCGGATTCAACAGCACTGGAAAGGCTTCGGCCCAGGCGCAATGACCGCCGGAAGACCCTCCGGCGATCGACCGTTACCTCCCACGACGTTGGCTCCTATCCCGTAACAGGTGAGCACGCCTCACAAGCGCCGTAAGACTCGTCCAGGGATCGGCCGACTCCAGGGCAATCGCCCCTCAACGGAAAACTCCCGTCACGATCGCGGGAAACGTTACTCCACTACTCACGCCCTTCCCTGCTAAGGGATAGGCCTTCGACGTGAGAACAACTCCCTATAAAAGGGACCTTGACAGAGAAGAGAATATGCGGTAAAATTTCTGCCAAAACCCACACCTCCTACAACGAAAGAGTGAACCCCCTTTGCACGACCTTACTATCCAACGAGTACTCTCCGAGTGACCACTGGGAGTGGCGAACACTCGTTCAGAGGGCTTACACGTCTCTCAGAGCTCCTACAGCGACCTCCATCCTTCTCTCTCTCCCCAGCTCTTCTCTGCCCTTTTTCTTAAACCGTTGCTGACTTAAGCATCGGAGAGTTGTCCCCTGAGGTAACGCCTAGGGGTCCTTATGACCCCCTTTACTTCTGGTGTTTGCAGACTTCCACGAGTGCCAGACGATCTTTCCCAAACAATAAATAGAGAAGCGTGATACGTGACATAGGAACTATTTTCCTGCCTCTACAATATGTATTGTTAATTTACAAAAGAATTGTCAAAAATACTTCTACATATATCTAAAATATAGTTACTGTTATGTCTTCGTCATAATCCAAGTATATGTGGTTTAAATGTTGGAATAATGCATCAATGTACTTCAGGTTAAATTTCGTGGAAATTTGATTAGATGCCATGATCTTGAAAGTGTTTTTTAGTTTTAAATCTATTAATAATCTACGAAATATCTATTTAGGAATAGTCCTTCAAAGTTGATAGTGTAAGTACGGAAAGTATACGTACAAATTTAACTATTTACTTAGATATGTTTGGAGATATTATTGATAATTTATATAACTGAAGAGTACGCATACATTTAAAGATAAAATATTACTGGGGTACTTACGTATGAAAACCTTAAAATTATGCAACGAAAATAATTTGTATATATGTGTCTTAATTAAAGAATAAAAAAACCAATTTGTTATTGTCCTTGTTTACCTATTTTATATTTTTCATGGTGCCGAGTGATCCTCCGATGTTATAAACGCGTGTTCGTATCCGTCTAATTAAAAATAGAAATCTTCATTCCCATCCAAGAAAACGTGAGATTCGAGAAAAGTGAAAAATGGAAGTTCGGTCTATTATTTTATTTTTAAGATAATTTTTATATTTTATAAAAATATCTTTATAATTTTAACAAAAAAATCAAAATCACGTGTCAAAAAAATGAGCAGTGGATTTAGTTCAGGCTAAAATCGTAGAGCCAATATACGTAGCAGTAAGTTATTAAGAATAATTTAGATTAAGTATAAATTTCGATACATTAAATTCATATTCGATTCAAATATGAAATATGTATTTTATGAAATTATACTCGATCTAAATATAAAATATATATATTTAAAAATATATGTATATAAATTTATATAAATTTATTTTTATATTATCTGACCCATCATAAATCTAATGATATAAGTAATCTAAATTTACAGATATTTTTGACATCGCTACAGCATCCTCGAGTGAGAAGTGGTCAGGGAGTTACATTCTCTCTCTCTCTCTCTCTCTCTCTCGTGAGTATTAAATTAGTGTAATCACATTTGTGTCGGCACATACATCCATCATCGGAAAGTAGCTAGATGTCACAAATTAAATAATCATCTGACGAGGAGAAGAGGTCTCTCTCTCTACCTTGTGATAATTAAATTAATCACATTTGTCTCAGCACATACGCCATCGGGAAGTGGAAGTCACATATTACATAATCATCTAAATTAAGAGGACAAGAGGATCACATTCAGTGGTGTTAAAACAAATTCTAATTAAAGGGGAAAAGATTGTGAATGCATTTGTTCAATCTTATTAGCGTCAAAGATTCGATGAGAGAGAAGAAGTTAACCTGATGGATCAAAGTGGGGCGCCTTATAATTTAACGCTCGCCGCCATTATTGACCTTGGAAGAGTTCCACCAATCGATGTGATTAAATAATGGTAAAGATATGTGGAACAACTCTAGTAATTACATCCCGGTATTGCACATGTAATGCGTTTCGTTTTTTTTAATGACGTGACGTGGGAAGTACGATAAAAAAATTATCTACCCATAAATAAAAAAATTAGTGTAGACTATTTCACTATTCATAATATTAAAATTTTATTTTTACTGACTTCTACCTCACTTCATCTGATGAGGTGATTAATATATCAAATTAATTTTACGTGAAATTATTTAAAAAATAAAAAAATATTACACGTGTAACATCTCAAAGTGTAATTATCTAGAGTGTTGCACAAAATTTTACTCATTAAAGAATGATATAACAAAATCTATCTTAATTAATGATGCCTATTTTATTTTGTAGACATGATATAACTTAGAATATTGAATGAGAAGATAAGCATCTCTTTTCTTATTTCACTCAGGAAAGTTAGACTATCAGGGATGTCAACGGGTCGGATACGGTGTAAATAGTGGATTATTCGTTTTCGTATCTGATAAAGAAGAACTATATCTATTTATTGTTTGCTAAGTATTCGAAAAGTGATATATCCGAGATCGTTTTCTAGTATCCGAAGAAATACGATTAACGGTCTGATAGCGAATAGTTACTGGTCATAAGAGTAGATACAAGAATAAAATATAAGATACAAATTAATTTAATAAAATTAAAATTAAAATTAAAAATATAATTCATATGACAAACAAATACATTTTAATTTAATTCAAATATCACCATCATTTATGAGTCAACGTAGAATAAAATTAAAATTATAAAAATATATAATATTATAATATCTCTAAAGATAAGATGAAACATATAAAATAAAAATAAGAAAGTAAATTAGTTCTCTTAGATTTTAATCTCTATCTTTTTCTCATTATTTGCATATCTGGTATGAAAATAAAAAATATATTAAGTTGAGAATTAAAAAAATAAAAAATTATAATTTTGAAATATTTTACTACGACGAGAGTAAAAATGACTTAATTAATTTATGTATCTATCTCATTTTAAATGTTATTTTATTCGAGACACTCAACTATTGAAGTCAAATTCAAATTTATTTAACGAGAATGGATGGATACATACGTATTCCTATACGTTAATTTATCGGATAATTTTTTTTATCTATTTATTATTAGTTAAATTAAAAAAACGAATGATTATCTGAGTTATTGATTACTATTGACATCCGCAACGACGACGAGAAGGGAGTGACAACAAAGCGTTATAAAGGAACAATTATAGTGTCGGAACAAAACCAAATTAATTAAATTGATCCGAACGGTGTTCATGCTATTCATTTGTTTGTCTCGTCAAAAGCATAGGTCTTTGGCTTGAATTTTTTTAATAAGAAATAAGATTTTATTCTGTAACTCTCATTTTCTCTCTCTCTCTAACGACAATGTTTAAAGTTGTACTTCTCCCGGGGGCATCTCAGCGAGCACGCAGAACTTGGACGCCACGATAACGAGAAGAGAAAAAAAAGTGAGGAGAGAGAGTACGTGCGCACACAAACATATAAGTGGCTTTGGTGGAGGTTTGAACCTGTTTAAGTATCAAAGAAATAAAAATTACAAGGCGATCGACTCACGTTCTCAAATCCCCAAAGATGCTCCCCAGGACACCCAACGGTCATTTCCCAAAGCCAACACGGAGTTATCACATCCTAATTAAATTCGAAGCCGGTAGTTATATATAGCTTCGCGAAGGCAAAGGTTTCTTTAAACGGACGAGTCCCAAAACTGTCGGAAAATTTGGAGGTGACTGTCCGACAGATTAGTGTCACATTTTTAATTCGAGGGCATATTTTACAAGTTTTGCAAAGAAACAATATTTAAAGTTTGGCTTTATAATTTTGATCCGTTGAGATTCTTTTATAGTGGTTGAACATTGCATATATATATATATATCTCCATTTAGATGATAAGAAACATATAGTTCTTATCAAAGGCGTGTTATGTAAATTAGTTATAAAAGGTTTAATTATCTTGGATCATATGAGAGATCCGAGAACAACAAAATAGAAATTTTAGATCAATAAGGTAACTTTACTTTGACCATCTTTTAACTAGTTTTCAAAGACACCAACGACTTCTACCCCGTCCAATGTACATATATAGCTGTCTGATTGATCTGCGCGCACACACACACACACACACACATAATATCACATTTTTTACCACGTAATTTGTCACTGTCATCTCAGTTATCTGATTAAGTAACTAATAGTTGAGATGGAGTCAATTCTGAACTTGCAAACATTTTGAACCTAGAATCATTTTTTTCCTCCTCCTATTATCATACCAAGTAACAGCAAAAAGAATGTTATCAATCAGGTGGCAGAAAATGTAAATAACCAAATATTCAGAGAGTTGAACTATCCCATATGATCTTGGACGGCCTGAACGTATATAGATAATACACTGAGCATTACACGTTATGACTGGGCCCTTCTTGATGAAAAATCCGTACAAGGAGACAACCCATGCATGAGATTTTCTTTTGGCTGTGGAGAGCCGTATCACCTTTTGAAATACATACAAATACACACAAGGGAAGCCGCATGCATTATTTTCCTCTATATATAAGGCGCAGGTTGCCCCGCCCGTGTTGCCATAGCGCGCGCGCGCGCTCCTCTCATCAGAGAACTTCCTAATTTCTCCCCTCTCCTGCTAGCTAGCTTCGGCCATGGCGAGCGCCCGTGTTTTCTTGGTCTCCACCTTCCTCTTCCTCTTCCTCCTGCTGCTGCAGGCCATCGCCACTGGTAAGCTTCCCCACCCTACTGCCTTCAGATGATCTAAACAACAGTACCGATGGCTTCTGATATATATTTATAGCTGGCTATAAATTCTCTCTCTCTGCTCACAAGTAGTCTCCCAGGGCTAAGCCATATTCTAGCCTTCAATTCGTGGTGCCATCTCTTGGCTCTGACCTCTCCGGCCATCTCTATATATGTTCTTCATCTCTTGTGTACATCACAGTAGTCACTGTTTATTTGTTCCCTCTTAATTAACTTTATATAATTTTTATTAAGTTTTGTAAAGGCGTGCGTGGGTTGTGGTGTGCTGGGATGTAGGGCGACCTGGGGAGACGGTGGGGACGGCAACCACGTCGTCGGCGGTGGCCGAATCAAAGAGGACCTGCTCGTCTATGAGCCGCAAGTACAGGGGGATCTGCCTCAGCGGCGCCAACTGCGCCAACGTCTGCAGGACCGAGGGCTTCCGCAGTGGGTACTGCCGCCTCTTCCGCCGCAGCTGCGTCTGCACAAAGCCTTGCTGAGGCCGCGCCATATCCCACCTGCATGCGCGCGCGCCACCGCGTGGTGGCCTTGCTGCTTGCAGGCAGCTGTGTTGTTACGGCCAGTACTGATCCCTTCCGTATATAATGTCTCCCGATCTCTTGATCGTCCGGTGTGAGATTAATAATATAAAGAAGTGGTATGCCACATATATATATATGGAGCTCGACGGCCGGAGATAATCCATCATCCAAGGACCGATGATGGTCTACCTACCTCGACGAGCTATAGCTGGTTTCACCTCCTGTGGCCGTGTATGTTTTGCTTGGTCGATCGCTTTTGTCTACTATTTGAGTTAGCTTCCCTTTGTCTGTTTCTGTTAAGATATTGTTCGAAGTTAGTAACTAGGGGATGCTTGATGTTTGCTGGTTTTGTGAAAATACATAAGATTAATCATTATATATATAGATATACTCCAATAATCTTAAGTATTCTACTCTATATTACTATCTTTTGTTATTATCATGTAGACCCCTATCTTAAGAAATATTATTTTTTATACCTTTTATACTCTATTACCATCAAAGTTAACAAAATAAGTCGTTAAATACGAAAAAAATAAGAATTTTTAGAATTATATACATAATAATATTAAATGTGATAGGGACATATATGTCATGATCTTGATAATGATAAATGAACTCATGCTTTGTTTTAATCCACGTTAAATTGGGTTAAACAAATGATAAGTGATGGCAGGGATATATATAATTAATATATATATATATATATAGATAGCTTGAAATGGATTTCAAATAGACGACATCGTTTTTTTTTTGTTGAAAAAAAGAGGACCTTGTTGAAATGGGTCTAGACCGAGCGAACTGTACACAGATGGCAACTCTAGAAACCAAGACATGAGTCTGGGATGGAAAAGGCTATTTGGAACCGCGTTCCTTGACCGCAATTACGAGGGACATGTCTTAAAAAAACTATAAAACTCCTGTTTCAAATTTATAAAAGCAGATCAACAGTAAGTTCAGTCAAAAGTTCTCACGCATCCGTCAACAGTTTTATATTTTTTAATTGAATTTTAACTTTAGAATAATGATTCTTATAAAAAACATATCCTCAGTCCATAAGGTTAGTCATGCTCCCACATCCACTACATTTGGGTGGAGGCGTATATGGTCCCCTCTTATCCCAACCAAATGGTCCGTCCATACTTGGAGAGTGCTTCATAATTGTCTACCAACTGATGACAGAGTTGTTCGCTTGGGTATCCAACTATGTTCCAAATGGAATTGCTGCCTGCGCCCAAAGTAAGAATGTGCAGATCATCTTTTCTTTCATGGGGACTGGACTGTTCAAATTTGGAACTTCTTAGCCCAGTTTGGTGTTGCTCATCCCCCAATTCACTCAACTTGTTATCAGCACATCACTTCTCTTCTCATGGTTCACAGAACCTCAAACCTGTACGGCTTATTTATCCAATCTTCCATATGTGCTAGCTTGTGGGAGATTTGGAGGGCGCGGAATCACCTTAGATACGAGGGATCTGTGTATTTTGGACATACTATCAAGGCTAAAATTATTGATCAGGTTAAGTTAGTGATGTCGCATACCTCCCTGCAGTAGCATGATGGTCGGAATAGAGACTTGCTCATTTCTTTTGGCATTCATACCCCCCCATGTGCCGCGTCCCTGGCGTATTATCTATTGGCGCCGACCTCCTGCACATGTTCTGAAGCTCAACTCCGACGGAGCCTGCAAGCTTAACTATGTCTCAGGTGGAGGCGGGATCACTAGGAACTCAAAAGGGGACATCATTTTTGCTTTCTCCCACTTTTATGGCAATTGCAGCAGTCTTGTGGCTGAAGCTAGAACGCTTTTGGATGACCTCAGATATGCTCATGGTTTGTCTTACCCTCTACAGTTGATTGAGTGTGATTCAAAGTTGCTGGTTGATGTCTTAACAAATGCTATATATCCCTTGTCCTTGGAAGATTATCGCTATAATTCGGGAAATCGTCACTCTTTGTGATATTACTAAAGTTACTCATGTTTTCAGAGAAGCCAACCATGCTACCGACCGCCTCGCCAACTTTGCTTGCCTCTCTCGTTGTAACTCCTTTTTCTTCAATTGGCATTCTTTACCCTGGGATGTCCGGGGCGCGGTAAAGATGGATAAGCTAGGGATGCCTAGCATTCACATGTAATACCTTTTATTCTTGAAATAAAGCCAGTGGTGGCCCCGCCACCTCCAAAAAATATATTGATGCGAGATGGAACGCGAACTTGGGACTCTAGCTCGCGGACGTCCCTAAGTGAGGGAAACACGTGGATTTGCGCGGTTGAGAAACTGACAATGAATCTCGGGTATCGGCTTTTCCGCGTACTCGGATTGAGTCACAGGACGGGTCACACTTACTCTCTCGCAGCGATGATTGAAATGATATAACGAGCTAAATTATCCTATCACTCATGCAGCGGCATTCAAAAATATACGAGTAAAGCAAATGCCAAGAGGGGAGCGGAAACGATACCTCCAAGCTCCGGACGTGGGGAAGGCGATCCCGGCCAAGACTCGTACTCCCGACACACAGTAATTAAATAATTACAGCAATGATTTTATGGCCCACTCCACGCAGGGAGGTAAAGGGCGAAAACAATAACTCGGGAATACCAAGCATTTGGGTTGACGGGCAGCAATTTAGAACGCTCTCTGGCCGGAGACGGGCTGCTGGTCCGACTCGGTTCTGTGGGGCCCGTGGATAGCAGGCGGGTCGGGCTACTGGGATGGCGGTAGGTGCCCGGGCGTCTCCTTGCTGCGGCGGCTGGCTGGGACGCTGCTGGGGGGTTGCCGATCTATCTTCTGGAGCGGCGGTCGCCGAAGCTATCCCGGCGTATTTTTGCTAGAGTTATCCGGTGACTGCTTTGCTGGCCTGTTCTCAGATCAGAAATGCGCGCCTCCACGAAAAGAATTTTTACGCCCAGATCCAGTGTTGGATCGATGCAAAATTGGTACCGATGGATAGAGGATTCAAAGGGATACAACATATAATTATTTCAGATCTATCCAGTAGACGGATTAGAAATAAAAACGAATGTTCCAAAGGTTTTTTAATTGACTCGGATTACAGAGTGTTAGGATAGAACATGATCTGCCTAAGACTGAATTTTGACCGACCTAAAAATGATGGATATAGACTCTGGGAAAATTATGGGTGGAAGAGGGGGATGCGAGGAACACGTATGATATTTTTGAGAATTTTTAGAGAAGACTAAGGGTGGGGAAAAATACGACAACAGGACACTATCCCGCAGATCTACTAATAGGCAGACTGTTAGGGGTGGAACTAAAATTACGGGAAAAATACTAAATGAAGGCGAAATGACATAAAATTTGAACTAGGGTTGGGGAATGATAATAGGAACAAACCCTCAAAATTGGAGCTCAAACAGATCTCCTGATTGGGAGCTAAAATTTCGGCTTCAACCTTTTGTCCAGGGGTGGAGAGAACTCCGACGAGACGGCGGTGGTGGTGCGATGGCGGCTAGAGGGCGGCGGCGGCGGCGGTGCTGAGCTTCTCACTCAGAGAGCGGATAATTGAGAGGCTTCACACCTCTGAAATTCGGAGCTATCACAGCTCTAAGGGGGGGAGAGAGGAGATAGAGGGCTGCGCCTTTGGGATTGAGCAACAAATGAAATTTTCTCTTCATTAATTGCTAAGGAATTCACAAAATACATGGGTTATATAGAAATGTAAAAAAGACATAAACTACCCTCAGATCTAGGGTTAGGGAGGGGCAAATAAGGGATAGGATAATTAATCCCCCATGTGGTCAAATGACCAAATTAAATAAAATACAACATGAATAAACTATAAGAAAGGGGGGGCGCCCTTTGACTAAGGGGTAAGCAAATTTGAATTTTTCTCTTCTTGTCCCCCCTCGGTCCAAGTCCAATCTTGGACTTTGAACTAGCCCCACATGTCACGCCCCGAACCGATGGCAGCGGGAAGTGATGCTCGGAACGTGGCAAGAGACAAGTCATGATAACAAGAGCGGAAGATACATAATCACAATAAAATACAAAGAGGCCAGACACACATTTTGAGAAAATACGAACTCTTATTAATTTAAAAAGATATATTTTGACACCACTTACAATAAAAGATTCAAAATAAATAACAAAAAGAAATAACTAAACTAGCTAGACTCAAGAAAATGAAAGAGCAGACTCCAACTCTAGGTTCCAGGTTCCACTCGATCACACTGATCCATTTCCCAATGCACGTACCGATACTCGCATAACCTGAAAAGGGTTGGAAGTAGGGGTGAGCAAAAAGCTCAGTAGGAATTATACTCTATCATCAGGCATAGTTTAAGTGATTAGCAAGTAAATTACAGTTTCATATGCCATGGTAATAAGAGAAATAAATGACGATATAAAGAAACAACAATAATAAAACAGATCTTGCAAGGTCAAGAAATATAAAGGAACAGAATGGTAATACTGAAGAGGAATAGCAAAGACAAGAATTTACTGCAGGAGATAACAATAAAGAGTTGGCCATATCGAGACAATTCAAGTTATGTCAAGCACGTATGTAATTTCATTTCCACGTCCAAGTAACAGCAAGTAAAGTAACAACAAGTAGAGTATAGAACAGTGAAGAGTGGAAAGTGCAACGTAGTAGAGAGTAGTGGAGAGTAGTGGACAGTCCTAGATTTAACTCATGTCATAGTACTGGTGCCAAATACCACACCTAGTCAATCACCTCCCCGGAGGTACACGTAGTGTTCGGGCGCTCCTCCCAGGACTAGACCGAGCCCTTAATTATTTGCCAGGCATTGATTTCTTTGGATCAAAGATCCCACGAATCTAGACTTCCACAATTTATGGCCAGAATTCTAAGGTTTGAACTATGTAGCAATAACAATTTCAAGTAGGAAGAAGATTCATTTCAGAATTTCAAGGTAAGCACAATCATCAAGAAGATTGAAAACCAAGTCACAATAAGAGTTAATCGTGATGCGCTACTGTAGTGCAGCAGCTATCCAGCAAGCTAATCAACATATTAATCCTAATTACCAAGTTAGTATGTCAAAGATTATCCATTATCATTTGCATTAAGCATAAGCCAAAAGAAGATTCAAGATGATAAGGTAAAGAACAAGCTCACAGGAATGAAGTAGCATGCATTAACAGAAATTTAGTTACACAGTTAACCACTAATTATGTGAGTTTCTATTTAACCAATGTATGCGTCGAAATGAAGATGGTAAACGGTATGTTTTTACACTATGTTTGCAAGTAGGAACCAACGTAAATTGAAATCATAAGGTTTCCAGAATAGGTCACTGGTTCTTCAAAAGTATAGTTTTCAATTGGTCTAAGTTCAATGGGTCGATCCCCTAATGATCCGGATCGATCCTCGGGTCGAAAAATGACAAAAATCGAGTTTCTGGTACATGGGTCGACCCCTGGGGTCGACCCCTGTAAAAATGGGGTCTGCCTGCTGGATGGGTCGACCCTTCGGGTCGACCCCACAATTTCTGAAGATGGGTCGACCCCAAGGGTCGACCCCCACACTTTCTGCAGATGGGTCGACCCCAGGGGTCGACCCCTTGCAGGGACAGAATGGGTCGACCCCAGGGGTCGACCCTCGGGCCTACCAGAATACCCAGAAAACGGGTCGACCCCAGGGGTCGACCCCTGCAAGAACAAAAACGCCGAAAACGTATAAACTCACCCAATTGAGATCCAATTGAGTTGGGATCTGAACCACATGATCTAGGGTTGTTAATATACATACTAGGGTCATTAAGCAAGCGATTTGAAACACTAATTCTAACAGAAATCAATTAAATCTTAACCTATTCTATGAAGAACACATGAAGACCTAATTCGTGACATGCTGTTACTAAATCTTAAAATTCTCCCAACATACATAACTAAATTTGGGACTTATGGTGTCAAAAGAAAGCTAACTTGATGCTGAATCCAACCATGTATTATAAGCTATATGTGGATCAAGTTATCTAACTCAAAATCAGCCCGCAATACATGCTTTTACTTGAAGAACACACCCAAAGCTAGGTCTAGACATGCTGTTACTCCGAACAGAAATTCTCTAGACATGTTGAAAGGAATTTAGGGCTTTTATAATCAATGGAAAGAGCACGAAAAACTCTACAAAATGCATGGATCAATTTCATAATTACACCTTGAAATTAGAACTTAATCGAAGAAGGAACAATGTTAACCCTAATCTAACATGCTTCTAACATGCTTCTACTAAACCTCGAAATACTCGCAGGATACTACATGATATTTGGGGCTTTATATATCAAAAGAAAGAGGACTTCATACTGAACATTTTGATATATGATTTGCTATTTGAGCCCGAGAGAACCTACCTCAATTTGATGAAGAACAAGGAAGAACAAAGAAGGAAGAAAGAAAGAAGGAAGCCGACACCCACGCACTCAACGCGAGATATCTCCCAGATCTGAAAACTTCAGCAACTGCCGCGGCAACCAAACGAAAATAGACTGGAAGGGCTTCATTTTGATAGTTTATACACGTTTTGGGATGGTCTGTGGAGAGAGGAATCGACGCCACAAGAGGCGTGTTGGACAAGGCGCCGCCAAGCAAGACCAAGTCAAAACACGACCAACCGCCTCAATTAGGGTTAGGGTTTCGAGCAATTTTTAGAGGGCTATTGAAGTTAAGATCATGGCCTTTAATTTGACACCAATTTCAGATCAAATGGTTGAGTATTAAGGTCGAATTTTATGTTTGAAGTCAAGGTTAGGTAAAGGTTGAAAAGTGTGGATTTTTCACTTAAAACATTAAATAGATCTTGCTACGGATTTTCACTGGGTTAATCCCAGAAGACAAATTTGTTACATACACTTCCAGAAACATAATTACCATTTTTATAGATTTTTATCAAGTAGAAGAATTTTCGATGGTAGTATTCCAAGGAATAAAATATTATTTAATGAAACTCTCTTAAACGATAAATAGATCTAATTACAGATTTTTACTGATAAAACTCAAGAAGGCAAAGTTGTTTCATAAATCATTCTCTATCAATTTACTATTTTTCTAGATTTTTGTAAGAAAGTCAAAATTACGCTAGCACTATTCACTGAGGAATATAATATAAATTTCTGAAATTCATTTATCTAAATTAAAAATTCACTATTTCAATTAAATTTTAGATTTTAAAAATCGGGATGTTACACCACATGGGTCCTAGATCCTAGGTGGACCAATGGGAAATAAGGTGGGGGTCCCTGCTGGACCTACTGGCATTTTACATAGAAACCCAAAGGCCCTTTTTACAAAGAAACCCAAATATTCTTAATGACTAACCCTTTGGCTTATAATGCCTTACAATTGTAAATCCAATTAGCCAAGAATATAAATACAAATAAAATGATACAAATGTAAAAATAAAATATTAGTGCTCGGTGTTGATTCCCATCAATTCTCCCCGGGTGGAAAGAACTCGACCCCGTCGAATAAGGGGTGTGGCTGCTCATGTGGCTCCTGCGGATCTGTCACCGACCAAGTAGCACGGAGTACGATCCACTCCAAGTAATCGTCACCTGCTCATCCCGTATATATTCGATATGCAGATGCTGCTGTGGGAATGAAGCTAGTGGTGGACACTCCGGGGTGGGGTCACTCTCAAAGGACGGAGACGGCTCAATCACTCACTAGGAATCACCGCTGGGTCCCTTTATGTGACTAGATCTGAGACATAGAATGGTAGAGCCGATCCCAAATTTCGGCAAGTCTACAACGTACGCATTAGACCCGACTTGCTTCACACTCGAAAGGGACCGACATCACGAGCTGACATGAGACCGACTATGCGACTCCTAATATGCTCGACACATGCATGTACGGACTCACTATGCACTCAACAATCTTGCCAAACTGGACAAATAAAGAAAAACACGGACTCACACATGACCCTAGACAAACCTACTGTTAGACCGACCCATACATATGTAATGGTAGACCAGGACATCCGAATGTGTGCCATGCATACACAAGACGCAACCAAATGTAGGTGGCATCATGGAATCCTAGATATCCCAAATTGCACCATGCATGCAAGGGCTCCCTATTGAACTGGGGAGGTTTGGATGGGCCTGGGGAGTTGAATGCACCTTTTTCATCACCCCTATATGTATGTATATCTCGCCAGTTGTAGCGACCCGGATTCCGGATACCAGATGCACCCGGTAGGACTACCGAATACACGTGATACCGCATGGAACCCGCGAGGCCTCCCAAGAGTAGGAAAGCTCCGAAGGAAAAAAGGCATGTGTAGAGTACATTGAAGCCACAGAGATAGTATAGTAAGTAATTAAATTTCATTAGATCGGGTTGCTAAAGTAGTAGAAATAAAATTACTTTTTAATTAACAGATTTTATCAATTATACACTAGAGTCAAGTCCAAAGGAAAGACAATAAGTCTACCCAGTACAGTCAACAGAAAAGAAAGCCGTACCAGAGAGTCGGGGGAAGCCCGATGAAGGTACCAGCTGGCCACAACAGCAAGCAGCGAGCACGCGCTCCAGGAACCACGTGGAAGCAGAACGAACAACGTCACCCCACCTGAAAAGCTGAGGTGAGCCACGTGTCACTGGCTCAGTAGGGGTCACGCGGATCCCTACTGAAAAACACGCAGTAAGACGGAACAACAACAAAGACAGCAGGTGTAGTAAAGCAGGAAAACTACACTACAAAGCTGCAAAGTTACTCTAAAACAGTAGTGAACAGACGGGTAGTAAGAGTAGGGAACAAGTAAGAAAGGGGAAGAACCCACGCTAGACAAGTGGCGGCCGAACTAACCTCGGCATCCCAAACTACTCCAAGCAGCAACAGAAGGGTGACTCTGATCTAACAATGTCAGAAGTTACCCATATGCGGACCCAACACCAGGTCTAAGGCAAAGACCTGCAAGAACAGACAAGAGGTCTAGAAAAGACCCACACAAACGACCGATAGGCTCAATCACACACGCACAACTAGAACGTCGTGCACACTGTCTCACGCACGACCAGAACATCGTGCATGTGACAGAACACTGACCTCGGGCACAGCCACGGAAAGGCCAACCCAAAAAGGTCGCGACGTACAAGAAACGTCGAGAATCACAGGCCAAGCGATAGGAGCACCCTCCCACTAGAAGAATAGCCAGATGCGTCCACTGACGTCTTACACTGCGCCACAAGTGTCACGTCTACAAGCTCGTCCTGAGGACGACAGAGACTGAACACAACACAAACCAGGTCCAAGAAACAACAGTCCCAAGGAAGAACGGTAACTACGGACACAGGACCGCAGTACCACATCTATGAGTGACTAGTCAGGGTCGCGCTCGTCAGCGCAAGTCCTCAGCCCCTGACCACGTGAGCACACACTGACCACTACCTAGGTCAGGCCTCTAGCTAGTATTCCCCTCGGTAGGACGCTACCATTGACCAGGGCCCACGGAACTAGCTTAAAAACCGTATAACAGGAAACACCCCTCCACCACTCCCGGTGGGTCGGCACTCAAAGACCTAGGGCTACGACTAGTGGAGGCTCACAAGGCACAAACTCTGAAGCACAGGTGCTAGAGTACAGACAGTCTAATAAAGTCCTGTCACGCGTACTGCAAAGCACCAAACAGCCAACCAACTGTCACCCAGACTCAGGACAAGGCAACTAGACCTACCGTGTAACGATCCCGAGTCGAACGACTCAAGGGCAAGATCGTCACAGACAGCGGAACAAGTCGCCAATCGGTCTAATCCTAAGCCAGAGGAAACAACACTCCGTAGAAAACGACTCGCGGAGGCCTGAGGGAACACCGAGGACCCTTAGACACGCCTGGACAAGCAAACTGAGGTAACACAGCACCTCTAGACATCCAGAACCAGTGTCTCGGACTGGACAGAACCGCCAAGACACCCACACAAGGTCGCCTGTCAACCACTGGGTCACCCCGGGTTGACCGGAACCCAACAAGAACTCACAAAAGTAGGATAGAGGATCCTACCACAAGCAAGAAGACTCCTGGCCATCTCACAACGTAGTCTTAGCCCTCATAGGATGTCAAGAAACATCCACGGGAAGATGGGCAGACCACAAGAGTAAGCCAAGACAAGCAGAAACCGAACCGACAGAAATTGGAGTAGCAGGATTGTAACGCACCACCCCTAGACCGCTACACGAACGTGACGGTCTAGCTCTAGGCCGTTACACTCCAACCGTGACGGTCTAACGCAGACGCGTCACACACACGTGACGGTCACAGGGGAATCGTCACACACTCACCGCCCTAACCAACCTCAAAACGCACAAGGCACGTAACGGCCTGCACCAGGCGCGTTACACCGCTCTGATGCGCCCGACCCGGGCCGTCAGGGCCAACAAACCTGAAACTCAAACGACACTCGAACCACGTAACGCACGATACCAAGCGCGTTACACCGTCTAATGCATCAGGGCAGACGCGTCAGGACCAACGGGCTCAAGTCGAGAAAACCACTGGCTGAGAGGCACGTAACGGTCCATCGCGGACGCGTTACAGACACCTAACGCAGGGGAGCATGGCCGTTAAAGCCAACGGCACCACCACCCAGTCAGCCAGAACAGCATGTAACGGCCTGGGGCAGGTGCGTCACACTGCTGTGAAGCACGGGGACACCACCGTTACACGAACCGACTCAACGGTCAAAACACCAAAATAAACACAACGTAACGGCCTACACCAGGCGCGTTACACCCACCTGACGCACAGGGGCAGGCGCGTCAGGGGAACCGATTTAACCCAAAACACTAAACGACAAACTAAGCGTAACGCATCTCACCGGACGCGTTAGAGGGCTGTGATGCGCCACCCCTGGGCCGTCACACTCCCAAAATCCCGAAGAACAAAAATCACCCAGGCACTGTGACGGTCTATCATGGGTCCGTCAGAGGCCTCTGGCGGTCACTGAAACGGCCGCCACACCAATCACGGTGGGAAAACAGAGGGTTGGCCAAATCGGGCCGAACCACGCCCAATTCACGCCGAAGCACAGGGGAAACAAACCTAGATGATGAAAAACCAACTCTGGAGGCTAAAAAGCCCACATGAAAGCATCAAAACGCAAGATCGGGGCGATTTCCTCAAATCGACCCTAAAAGAGTCACCGAAGTTCCCGGACTCCTACCGACCTCGAATGACCACCGATCAACACAAAGCTAGCATGGATGGAATCCAGACATCCCAGCGGTCAATTTAACACTAACCAAACTACAAATGGTTGCCATTTTCTGGCAAACCCTACAAAACCCAAAAATCACGGTTTAGGCTAAACAAGCCCAAACTCAGGCATTTCCGCGCCAAACGACGTGCAATGGCAGGGAAAATGAGCAGGAGGAAGTGAGGAACCGTCACCCTACCTCCACCGAAGAAACCGTGCCCCGAAGGGACTAAACCGCGCCGAAAACCACGCCGTGAGCTCAAACGTCGGCTTTGAATCCACCGTTCGGGATCGCGCCAAAACCACTCCATCTTCGCTCCGTCGCGCACCCAGGAATTTCCACAGCATCCCCATCACGTGCCCCAAGGCCCTCCGTCTGCAGCCGGAGTCGAGGAGGCTCGAGAGGAGAGAAAACGGGAGAGAGAGACGGCGGCGGCGAAATGAGAAGGAAGAGAGAGGAAAAGGAAAGAAAAAGGAAAAGAAATTAGGAATTTTCCTAATTTCTGAAAAATCCGATTTCTGACCCTATCTCCGAAAAATACGTAAAAATAGCCGAAACGACTGGGTCGGAGAGTACATCATCGCTGCAGCATTCATGAGTCGAGGAACTAACAAACAAACTCACCGTAGGGTTCCGTAGCTAGTACGAGATAAAAACCCACACGACTCGTAAAACTCAACTCGGAAGCCACAAAAGTGAACCGAAACTCACCGAAACCAATCCAAAAGATCCAATGAAGATCGAGCAAGACCTACCAAGGATCTAGGGCATTACATCCTCCCCTCCTTTAAGAAATTTCACCCTCGAAATTAAGGACTAACAAAGGAGAAGCAGGGAAGAACAACCCAACAACATAATCACGGAAACAACACAAATCTCGAAAAGCACAGCTTAGAGGAACATTGTCAGACCACCATCACGAGCACATGCTCTAGATCGAGCATGACACAAGTGGACACAAGTCTGACACCTCCGAAATAGGGCAACGTCGCTTACGTCTCACATGGAAAGAGACACGACTGCCACAACAATAAATAGCCGACCGAGAAACACAACGACAACACGGCAAGCGGCAGCTTACACGAGGAGACACATTCCTCTCAACTGACAGCTCGACCACATCATCAGCTCCAGTGCCAAAGGCAACAGGGAACACCTGGCATACAGAACGCCAACGACAATAGCACTGGACCACGAGCATAATCAAGTCAGTCCTCACTCAAATATCACATCTGATCGAGTCGCGAGCTAACTCTAGGGAAAAAGAGTACATCAAAGCTAACCGGCAAGACAGTGGTCCAAGGCAGAGTCACAAAATCATAGAGAAACAGCGCTCACAGAAACAACACAACGACAGCACCTGCAGGATTCCGACTCCGCACAACACACAGGGCCACGGAACACCACTGCAAGCAGGGCCACATCAAGGCACAAGAACGGCTGAGCACATGACCACAAGGGACGGGTCACGCATTAGACTGCCCACCAAGGAAAAGACTCACAACAACGAGAAACGACAATAATCTCGGGGAACACATCTCAAGGACTACAAGCACGCCTCGAGAGCACAACGCTCAAGAAAAAGAATGCCGAGCAGAGGGTACTCAATCAGCAAGGAATGCCGACAAATCCCCCAACACTCGCAAATGCCGATGCCAACACAGAAACGCATCCAATAACAGCACGGCAACAGGCGACATCGAGGCACAGGAAGCCAAGACGAAGTCACATCGAGAAGAAGCAAATCTCTCGACCAGTGGGTAGCCAACCCACATGCTTCAGCTACGTACTCAACAACGCACAGGTAACTTGAAACATCTCGATATCCGCATCTCAACACACACCAAGCGCCATCGCAATCAATGAAGATCGCAAATAACACGCCACGAGTATGGATTTCGCGAGCAACCGATCACAAGGAGCCTAAGTGCAAAGAAGAAGAGTATCAACTTCAGCACAAAGCACAAGGAAAAGCGTTAATCTCAGCTTACCTTCACGTCCCGAAAATGATAAATGAGCCTTCACAATACATCGGCCGTTGGACATGGCACGACAAATACGGTACACAACAGCTCTTAACACCATTATGGAGTCCAAAGCCAAGCAACCGTATAGCAGAGAGCAGATCAGGCTCAAAACGAAGCTATCCACACTTAAGCAGACACAGGACAAAGGCATCACTAAGACAGCAATTCCAAGGTAAATCTCGAAAAGATTCCACCAGAAGGGACGAGAAGCAATTAGCTCAACCACAGAAGCTCACCAGGAAGGGAAAATTCTAGCTTGCCTAAGCAACTTCTCAAACACGGAATCTAATCAAGCACTTCAACAGAAGCGAGACACATCAGGAGCTGAACATACTCAAGCCGGGATGACCAGAAAAACGTAAGAACGTGTACAGTCATCTGACCAAGGCCAAAGGTCAACAGCAACCTGAACAACACACGGAGAAAACCTCGAACAACGTACTGCAGATTCAAACCTTTCGGCGAACACTGCCAAGTACAACATGATCGAAACAAACACAACAACGAGAAGAAACACCTCGTCACATCCTGACGAGAGCAGGACCATCTCGTACAGTGCCAAAACAGCACGCACAAGACAACATACAAAGAAAACAACGCGATAAATCATCGCAACACCAAGGCCAGCTGAAGACTGTACTGGACTTTCACGACTCTGGATACTGTATATCTCAGATTTCCATGTACTTCACACAACAATGCTCTGACAACTCAGAAAAGAACTCCAAACATCTCAGAACATGGCTCTGATACCACTCTGTAGTGACCCAGATTCCGGATACCAGATGCACCCGGTAGGACTACTGAATACACGTGATACCGCATGGCACCCGCGAGGCCTCCCAAGAGCGGGAAAGCTCCAAAGGGAAAAAGGCATGTGTAGAGTACATTGAAGCCACAGAGATAGTACAGTAACTAATTAAATTTCATTAGATCGGGTTGCTAAAGTAGTAGAAATAAAATTACTTTTTAATTAACAGATTTTATCAATTATACACCAGAGTCAAGTCCAAAGGAAAGACAACAAGTCTACCCAGTACAGTCGACAGAAAAGAAAGCCATACCAGAGAGTCGGGGGAAGCCAGACGAAGGTACCAGCAGGCCACAACAGCAAGCAACGAGCACGCACTCCAGGAACCACGCGGAAGCAGAACGAACAACGTCACCCCACCTGAAAAGCAGGGGTGAGCCATGTGTCACTGGTTCAATAGGGGTCACGCGGATCCCCACTGAAAAATACGCAGTAACACGGAACAACAACAAAGACAGCAGGTGTAGTAAAGCAGGAAAACTACACTAAAAAGCTGCAAAGCTACTCTAAAACAGTAGTGAACAGACGGGTAGTAGGAGTAGGGAACAAGTAAGAAAGGGGAAGAACCCACGCCAGACAAGTGGCCGCCGAACTAACCTCGGCACCCCAAACTACTCCAAGCAGCAACAGAAGGGCGACTCTGATCTAACAGAGTCAGAAGTTACCCATCTGCGGACCCAACACCAGGTCTAAGGCAAAGACCTGTAAGAACAGACAAGAGGTCTAGAAAAGACCCACACAGACGATCGACAGGCTCAATCACACACGCACAACTAGAACGTCGTGCACACTGTCTCACGCATGACCAGAACATCATGCATGTGACAGAACACTGACCTCGGGCACAACCACAGAAAAGCCAACCCAAAAAGGTCACGACGCACAAGAAATACCGAGAATCACAGGCCAAGCGATAGGAGCACCTTCCCACTAGAAGAACAGCCAGATGCGTCCACTGATGTCTTACACTGCGTCACAAGTGTCACGTCTACAAGCTCGTCCCGAGGATGACAGAGACTGAACACACCACGAACCAGGTCCAAGGAACAACAGTCCCAAGGAAGAACGATAACTACGGACACAAGACCGCAGTACCACAACTACGAGTGACAAGTCAGGGTCGCGCTCGTCAGCGCAAGTCCTCAGCCCCTGACTATGTGTGCACACACTGACCACTACCTTGGTCATGCCTCTAGCTAGTATTCCCCTCGGTAGGACGCTACCGTTGGCTGGGGCCCATGGAACTAACTTAAAAATCGTATAACGGGAAACACCCCTCCACCACTCCCGGTGGGTCGGCACTCAAAGACCTAGGGCTACGACTAGTGGAGGCTCACAAGGCACAAACTCTGAAGCACAGGTGCTAGAGTACAGACAGTCTAATAAAGCCCTGTCACGCGTACAGCAAAGCACCAAGCAGCCAACCAACTGTCACCCAGACTCAGGACAAGGCAACTAGACCTACCGTGTAACGATCCCGAGTCGAACGACTCAAGGGCAAGATTGTCACAGATAGTGGAACAAGCCGCCAATCGGTCTAATCCTAAGGCAGAGGAAACAACACTCCGCAGAAAATGACTCGCGGAGGCCTGAGGGAACATCGAGGACCCTCAGACACGCCTGGACACGCAAACCGAGGTAACACAGCACCTCTAGGCATCCAGAACCAGTGTCTCGGACTGGACAGAACCGCCAAGACACCCACACAAGGTCGCCTGTCAACCACTGGGTCACCCCGGGTTGACCGGAACCCAACAAGAACTCACAAAAGTAGGATAGAGGATCCTACCACAAGCAAGAAGAGTCCTGGCCATCTCACAACGTAGTCTTAGCCCTCATAGGATGTCAAGAAACATCCACGGGAAGACGAGCAGACCACAAGACTAAGCCAAGATAAGCAGAAATCGAACCGACAGAAATCGGAGCAGAAGGATTGTAACACACTACCCCTAGACCGCTACACGAACGTGACGGTCTAGCTCTAGGCCGTTACACTCCAACTATGATGGTCTAACGCAGACGCGTCACACACACGTGACGGTCACAGGGGAACCATCACACACTCACCGCCCTAACCAACCTCAAAATGCACAAGACACGTAACGGCCTGCACTAGGCGCGTTACACCGCTCTGACGCGCCCGACCGGGGCCGTCAGGGCCAACAAACTTGAAACTCAAACAACACTCGAACCACGTAACGCACAAGACCAAGCGTGTTACACCGCCTAACGCATCAGGGCAGACGCGTCAGGACCAACGGGCTCAAGTTGAGAAAACCACCGACTGAGAGGCACGTAACGGTCCATCGCAGACGCGTTACAGACACCTAACTCATGGGAGCATGGCCGTTAAAGCCAATGGCACCACCACCCAGTCAGCCAGAACAGCACGTAACGGCCTGGGGCAGGCGCATTACACTGTTGTGACGCACAGGGACACCACCATTACACGAACCAACTCAACGGTCAAAACACTAAAATAAACACAACGTAACGGCCTACACCAGGCTCGTTACACCCACCTGACGCACAGGGGCAGGCGCGTCAGGGGAACCGACTTAACCCAAAACACTAAACGACAAACTAAGCGTAACGCATCTCACCGGATGCGTTAGAGGGCTGTGACGCGCCACCCCTGGGCCGTCACACTCCCAAAACCCCGAAGAACAAAAATAACCCAGGCACTGTGACGGTCTATCGTGGGGCCGTCAGAGACCTCTGGCGGTCACTGAAACGGCCGCGACACCAATCACGGCGGGAAAATAGAGGGTTGGCCAAATCGGGCCGAACCACGCCCCATTCACGCCGAAGCCTAGGGGAAACAAACCTAGATGATGAAAAACCAACTCTGGAGGCTAAAAAGCCCACATGCAAGCATCAAAACGCAAGATCGGGGCGATTTCCTCAAATCGACCCTAAAAGAGTCACCGAAGTTCCCGGACTCCTACCGGCCTCGAATGACCACCGATCAACACAAAGCTAGCATGGGCGGGATCCAGACATCCCAGCGGTCAATTTAACACTAACCAAGCTAAAAATGGTTGCCGTTTTCTGGCAAACCCTACAAAACCCGAAAATCACGGTTTAGGCTAAACAAGCCCAAACTCGGCCGTTTCTACGCCAAACGACGTGCAATGGCAGGGAAAACGAGCAGGAGGAAGTGAGGAATCGTCACCGTACCTCCATCAAAGAAACCGTGCCCCGAAGGGACTAAACCATGCCGAAAACCACGCCGCGAGCTCAAACGTCAGCTTTGAATCCACCGTTCGGGATCGCGCCAAAACCACTCCATCTTCGCTCCGTCGCGCACCAAGGCAACTCCACAGCATCCCCAGCACGTGCCCCAAGGCCCTTCGTCTGCAGTCGGAGCTGAGGAGGCTCGAGAAGAGAGAAAATGGGAGAGAGAGACGGCGACGGCGAAATGAGAAGGAAGAGAGAGGAAAAGGAAAGAAAAAGGAAAAGAAATTAGGAATTTTCCTAATTTATGAAAATTCCGATTTCTGGCCATATCTCCGAAAAATACGTAAAAATAGCCGAAATGACCGACTCGGAGAGTACATCGTCGCTGCAGCATTCACGAGTCGAGGAACTGACAAACAAACTCACCGTAGGGTTCCGTAGCTAGTACGAGAGAAAAACCCACACGGCTCGTAAAACTCAACTCGGAAGCCACAAAAGCAAACCGAAACTCACCGAAACCAATCCAAAAGATTCAATGAAGATCCAGCAAGACCTACCAAGGATCCAGGGCATTACACCAGTGAACGGACTTGATGGGTGTAGATGGCTCGACCCACGGGGAAGGGGTGTGATAGTGGACTCCCTTGAAAAAGTGGAGTAGATGTGGTGGGTCAAGGGGTTGACTAGGGAAGGGGTCGAAGGGATCAAAGAATGTGTGACCCCTTGAGCTGCGTTCCCATAGGTCACTGTCCCACGTTTAGAATTCTTGAAGGTGTAGGTGGTCACCTTCATGCACTGGGGTAGATGGGACGGTGGTCTCATATAGTAGATATGGTTCCTCCCTCAGGAAAACTAGAATGAAATCCAGCTCATCAGGAATGGGGACGAGCAAAAGGATCTCCGTGGTGACATGACCCGTGGTGCACATGTGGTAGTGGTTCCAGATCCCCAGTCCCGAGCATTTCTCCTGGAAGGCCGTGCTCGCGAACTGTCTGCCATTGTCGGTTGTGAGAATCCTTAGTATCCCAAAGTGGCAGATGATGCTTCGCAGTATGAACTTCCAAATTGCTTCACTCATGATCTTCCCCAATGGTTCTGCTTCGATCCACTTGGTGAAGTAGTCTATGGCGACTATGTGCAATTTTTTCCTCCCTTGTGCCTCGGGGAAGGGACCTAGTATGTCCACCCCCCACCGAGCGAATGGGCGAGGCTCCATCAAGGTGTGAAGTTGTGTAGCTAGCTGGTGGTGTAGGTGTGAATATTTCTGGCACTGTGGGCACCTCCGGACATACTCGAGGAAGTCTTGTTGTAAGGTGGGTCACCAGTATCCTTGTCGAATAAGTGTTCGAGCAATTGCTCATCCTCCTACGTGGCTCCCGCAGAGTCCATCGTGGACCTCTTGGATGGCTTGGTTGGCTTCCGTGGGGAAAAAGCACTTAAGTAATGGAGTTGAGAGGGACCGGCGGAATAATCGGCCGTTCACCAATGTGACGTGGGCTACTCTTGCACACATGCGCCAGGCCTCGGTGCAGTCGCTCGGGAGCTATTGCCGAAGGAGGAAGTCCAAGAGAGGGTCTATCCAGGAGGGCTCGTAGTCGATTGCGTTTACCTCGGGTGTTGGCTCGTCTATGCTCGGCGTCGATAATTTCTCTATCAGGACCAACCTTGAGTTGGAGATCGCGGTGGCTGACGCCAGGCGAGACAGGGCGTCTGCTCAGATATTTTCTCCCCGTGGGATGTGGACCACCTCGAAGTGGGAGAATTCCTTTGCTGTTGCCTTGGACTTCTCCAGGTATTTGATCATGGTTGTTTCGTGCACCTCGAACTCTCCTCGGACCTGGTTGGCAATAAGCATGGAGTCGTTGTACGCTCGTACGCTGGATGCCCCCAAATGTTTCACCATGCGCAGTCCTGAGAGGAGTGCCTCGTACTTGGCCACATTGTTCGTGGTCGGGAAGTTGAATTGCAAGACGTACTGGAGTTCTAATCCTTCAGGTGAGAGCAAAACCAATCCCACTCCGCTGCCCGCTACATAGGATGATCCGTCAATGTATAGTTTCCATGTAGGTCTTGAAGATTGCTCGAGCGAGTCCTCGGCAGGTATGGTGCATTCGGCGACTAAGTCGGCGAGGGCCTGAGCTTTGATCACGATCCTTGGGTGGAACTTGACGTCGAACTCTCCTAACTCGATCGCCCATTTGATCAGCCTTCCCGAGGCGTCGGGGTTCTGGAGAATTTGTCACAGTGCCTGGTCGGTGAGGACGATGATAGAGTGAGCTAAGAAGTACAGCCGCAGCTTGCGAGCGGCCGAAATAAGTGTCAGGGCGAACTTTTCAGTTCACGAGTACCAGAACTCTATTCCTTATAATGCTCAGCTAACATAATAGAGGGTCTTCATGACACCCGCCACTTCCCGCGTGAGTATGACGCTCATTGCGTTTGGCGCAACCAACAGGTACAGGAGCAGCTGTTCTCCTTGTTACGGTTTGGCGAGGACAGGAGGGGTTGCTAGGTAGCACTTGAGTTCTTCAAACGCCTGCTTGCATTCTTGGTCCCAGTCTATCTGGCCTTTCTTCTCTGGCACTTAATTAGCTTGCTTAATTAGTCGGAACAAGGGGAGGCACCGCTCGGCGGCTCTAGACAAGAACCGAGCAAGGGCGGCGACGTGCCCGGTGAGGCACTATACATCCCTTACTTGCCCTGGCCGCTTCATCTCTAGCACTACTCGAATCTGGTCGGGATTCGCTTCGATCCTTCGGTGGGTGATGAGGAAACCGAGGAACTTTCGTGACCGCACTCCGAATGCACATTTGGCCAGGTTGAGCTTCATGTTGTACCTTCTAAGCATAGCGAAGGTCTCCGCCAAGTCTCCCAAGTGTTCAGTGGCCTGGAGGCTCTTCACGAGCATGTCGTCGATGTAGACCTCCATGTTGCGGCCGATCTGTGAGTCGAACATGTGGTTGACGAGGCGCTGGTACGTTGCTCCCACATTCTTCAATCCAAATGGCATGCAGGTGTAGCAAGGGAGGCCATGGTCGGTGACGAAGGCCATTTTGTCTTGGTCGGGCTTGTGTATGCTGATCTGATGATAGCCAGAGTAGGCATCTAAGAAGCTTAGCATTTCATGCCCGACCGTGGCTTCGACCAGTTGGTCGATCCGTGACATGGGAAAGCTATCTTTGGGCGTAGCTTTGTTGAGGTCGGTGTAGTCCATGTACATCCGCTACTTCCCACTGCTCTTGGGGACCAGGACAACGTTGGCTACCCAGTCTGGGTATTGAGTGGGCCTGAGCAGCCTTGAGCGTAGCTTCTCACTTACCTGCTCTCTGATGATGGCCTATCGCTTGGGGTTGCAATGCCGTTGGCGCTGCTGTATCGGGCAGCAAGTAGGGCCCAACCTAAGTTGGTGGGTGATGACCTCTGGTGGGATCCCAGGTAGCTTGTCCTCGGACCAAGCGAACACATCCTGGTTAGTTGTGAGGAAGCGTGCATAGGCTTGCTTGTCCTGCTCGGACAGAGCAGCACCGATCTTTAGTCTCCTGTTGGGATCGCCCCCCACCTAAATGAGGTACAAGTCTTTGTGGACACCAAAAATTGCACACCCAAATATCACGCCCGGCCTCACGTCAACAACAGCGCCGAGTGAAGAAGCCCGGGAGAGACTGTTCACCCGGGCTCCCCGAGTATGCATACTGCTGTGAAACCGTCTCCGGAGTCACGACATTGAAGAGAAACCAATCACCAAGAGTCCCACAATCCATGGGCCTCGAAGAAAATTAAATGTGCCACGACTCGTGCTCACAACTGGCTCAAAATCGCCCCCAATGGCCTTCAGCGGCACGCCCTCAATGGCCTTTAGCGACACGCCCTTCAGGCCTTCAGTGGCACGCCCTTCAGGGGCTTCAGCGGCACGCCCCAATGGCCTTCAGCGGCACGCCCTTCAGGGGCTTCAGCGGCACGCCCTTCAGGGGCTTCAGCGGCACGCCCCAATGGCCTTCAGCGGCACGCCCTCAATGGCCTTCAGCGGCATGCCCCCAATGGCCTTCAGCGGCACGCCCTCAATGGCCTTCAGCGGCACGCCCTTCAGGGGCTTCAGCGGCACGCCCTTCAGGCCTTCAGCGGCACGCCCTTCAGGGGCTTCAGCAGCACGCCCTTCAGGCCGCTCAGCGGCACGCCCTTCAGGAGCTTCAGCGGCACGCCCATTAGAGTCTTCAACAGCACGCCCATTTGGACTCCCAGCGGTACGCCTGTCGGCTCTTCTGCGGCACGCTTGTTCAGCCCGCCAGCGGCACAGCGTAAGGCGTTTTCAACGGCAGACGACGTGGTGCCCATGCCCTACGCATTCTTGGAGCGCAGCAAGCCGTCCGAGGTGGCAGTCGATGACTGGGCCACGTAGCCTACCCCACTGACAGCCAGGACAGGAGCAGGTCAAACCCATCAACACAGCCGGCTTCCCGCCTTCGACAGCCGTGCTCGAAGTCCCCGGTGGCTGGTGGTATAAAAGGCCTCCTGTTCGACAAAGGAAGGGGTTCCCTCGAAAGAAAAGGAGCACACAAACAGAAGGCACAGAGGAATACACACAGAGAAGAGAGAAGAGAAGAAGAAGAAGAGGCATCCCGGCATGAGCTTCCTCCGACGGCCACCAGGAAGAGAGAGAGTAAGAGAGTGGGAGAGTTAGATGTAGCGGGGGGGAAGCAGAGAAGGAGGGTGGACGATCGTCCCCACTTCAGCTCCGTTCTCTCCCCTTCCATGGGTTTCCCCATTCTCCTCCTCCTGTTCTGTCTTTCTTCGGGGTTTCCCCCTTGCCCACAGCCCCGTATTGGGCACTTGCTTTTGTAATCTGTTTGTAGGGCCACGGCCCTTGGTCTCCCACGGATGAAAATAATCGCCCTCCTTGGGCCTTTCCTGCTATTTCTGTTGGTTTGCTCCCGCCTTCACAATGCATGCAGTGTGTTGCCCGTGTTCTCCGTTCTCCGGTTTCTTTCGAGTCACCGTATCAATGTGACGCCTCCCCTTCGAAGCCTGGCCTTGTGGGTCCTTCACTCGTCTCCTGTAGACCCTTCCTCCTTTTCTTGAACAACCTGCGAGCCCCCACACATTTAGCCCTTTTGATCCTCCGGCGATGCGCCCGATTGGCCCTTGGCCGGTACACCCAATTGCCCCTCAGCGGCACGCCCCAATTGGCCCTCAGCGGCACACCCATGGCGGCCCCTTTGCCGACACACCCTTTGAGGCCCTTAGCCGACACACCCATGCTCCCTTCAACGGCACGCCTTGGCCAACCCTCAGCTCACCCTGTCCAGTATTAGAAGTCTTCCGTTCATTTTCCGCTCCGGGCTTTTCGAGATTCCATAAAGGTGTTGTTGCCCCCGGGCGCCCACCTCCAGTTGTCGGGTTCCGCCACTCCATGTGGGCGCGTTCCCTTTATCTCCCTTACGCCCCGGGTCAAGGGGAGATGCTGACGAAATTTTGTGAGAAAATAACAAAACATTAAAGAGGCAAAAGGAAGCAACAAATGAACAGAATAATCAATGAACCTTCCAACTAATCAAGCCACTGCCGGCACCATGACGAGAACTGAACTGATTAACTGCCCGGCACCCCGAACGTCCGCCTCGCAAGAAAAGAGACTGAACCGAGCAAAATGGAAACAGGGGGGAAGTTTATATAAAATTACATGGAAATTAAAACAAGAAGAAAAGAAAAGCCTTAAGATAAAAAAATTGAAGACTGACTGAACCTCCACCATCACGCCCTGATTGGCCCTTATGTAGATTATGAAATTAGAACTACCCCCGAATTGATAAATAACGAAGATTTTGGACAAGATATAGAACTAAATTAATGATACAAGAGGGGGTGCTCACATGCAACAATTAAGATCCGTGATCGCCACTGAGGCCAGAAACATGCCGAATAATAAAGAGATTAGGATAGGGGCATGTTACATACCTCAGAAATTCATGAGGGGCAGCCGTAGGCCTGGAGATTAACGTGCTATATCGTCCTAGCGTGTTCTTCAGGTCGCGCTATCTTCGTATAGCGCGATATCAGACAGGAAGCGGGGTTTATTTGGATTCGTTCCTTCCTTGCTCCAAGGCCGGCCAAGGTGGAAGGGCTCCACGTATCAATCTTCTAGTGCCTGCAAACAATCATAAACAACAAACAGAAGGCCCATTAGATCGAGATTTGAGTAGAATCTGCCCCTATTCTTAATCAAAAGCATGTAAAAAGGGGGGCTCGATTACCTGGGGGTTTGGTTTTTTTTAAACCCCTATATTAGGGCCAAAAGATGGGTGTGACGTGTGTGAATGCATGTATTTTACAAAACGAGAATTTTGAAATCAATATGCTATGTATGCAGAGATTAAACTCAACGAGTTGAGGAAGAAAAGAAGAACAGGGAAGAACACAAGCATAGCCCTTAAATACTCCCTTAGATGTGCGAGAAGCAAGGGATTATTGATCTGGAATTAGGAGCATCCTTCTCCTCGTTAATGCCCTGAGTTGCATCCCTCACAAACGACGGCCAAAGGGTTCAATTAAAGGAGGAAGATCGAACACAAACCCTAGGTCGGAGTTTGATTCAATCCGATGATTTGGCGGCTCAAATCGAGGTAATCTTGCCGATTAAGGAGGGGAAAAGGTTCCTGCTAGGTTTAGAAACCTTCCTGGATAAGAAACACAATCAGCAACTTACCAAATAAGGACTCTGGATCGAAAGAAGGAAGTCCGGTTTGGAAAGGGACTCTGCCTGATAACGCGCTATACAACCATAGCGCGTTCATGAAGAACGCGCTATGACGATATAGCGCGATAACTAAAGGCCCATTAAATGATTAAAAAGAAGAAGAAATATCCTTTGGGCAGCCATTAATCAAATGTTGAGTGAGAAAAACATCCAAAGTGGATGCTAAAATGATCAAACGTCAAGAAATAACAACTGCTCAAATGACAACTCCAATTAGATCCACAACGCGCTATGAACGAGAAAGCGATAAGAGCGGGTAGCGCGGGAAATCCAAGCTCGAGACGAGATCCAAGGTATGGAATTGAAATGTTGGGCCAAGAATGGGGAGAAATCCCAGAAAATCAACCAACTAAGGATCAATTGGGGCATTAACTAGGAGAACAAAGAAAATGCTCAATTTATAGGCCAAAATTGGGTGTCTACAGATGCCCCTCCTTGATATCCGCTTTGCAGGGGAGCGAAACGGAGGTGAAACGGAGGCAAAACGGAGACGACATGGAGTGGTAGTGACGGAGAGATGAAGTGAAAATGCAGGGGAACGGACTGATAAGTGGATATCAAGGAGAAAAAGACACCCATCTCAACCGACAAATGATAGAAATAATCCAGAAAACTCCAAGCTAACCGCAAGGTCAAGCTAGCATCGGTGACTCCTGCCTAGAATGATAGGCACGGAACAAAGAAAAGGGGGCTGATCAACCTCTTGCACAAAAGAGGCATCCGCAGCACATAGCAACTACGAATTTCACTCAATTAGTGGAATTGACGCGAGCCCGGCGGATCCATTGGGGCATTAACTAGGAGAACAAAGGGGCCCAATTTTGGCCCAAAGGAAGGTATGGAATTGAAATGTTGGGCCAAGAATGGGGAGAAATCCCAGAAAATCAACCAACTAAGGATCAATTGGGGCATTAACTAGGAGAACAAAGAAAATGCTCAATTTATAGGCCAAAATTGGGTGTCTACAGATGCCCCTCCTTGATATCCGCTTTGCAAGGGAGCGAAACGGAGGTGAAACGGAGGCAAAACGAAGATGACACGGAGTGGTAGTGACGGAGAGATGAAGTGAAAATGCAGGGGAGCGGACTGATAAGTGGATATCAAGGAGAAAAAGACACCCATCTCAACCGACAAATGATAGAAATAATCCAGAAAACTCCAAGCTAACCGCAAGGTCAAGCTAGCATCGGTGACTCCTGCCTAGAATGATAGGCACGGAACAAAGAAAAGGGGGCTGATCAACCTCTTGCACAAAAGAGGCATCCGCAGCACATAGCATCTACGAATTTCACTCAATTAGTGGAATAGACGTGAGCCCGGCGGATCCATCGACGCCATCGTGCGGTTCACAGCTAATGAGTGGATCAGAAGAAGGAAGGTAAGTTGAATGGGATCGAAAGGGGATTAGCAAATTCCAGGCAAGGGTCACATCGACCAGCAAGATCCAGTGCTCAACTTGGAGCAATCCTTCGAATTCGGAATGGAATTGAATTTCTTTGTTCAAGGACATAAGCATATTGATCCTTAATTGAGAAGAAAACTGGAAATCTGTGGATGTAAAAATGACATGATGCGTGCAGGGTTAAAAATAAAATAAAAGAAATCATTAAAACAAATGTCAAGAAAAGATAAAATATAAGATACTCAAGGATAATATTGTTAAATCAAACAGACTCGGGTCAAGAGTTATTCGCAACCACGGCGTGCGAGATGAAGTCCATCGTCCCCAAATGTGTCTGACCTAACGGCCTATCCGACGATTAATTGCATGTTTCTAGATCATCACTATTTTTGGTAGAGGAGAACTCAAATCCTGAAACATACAGAAAACCAGCCGGTCCTCGAGATGATATAATAATGTAAAATAGCATATAGTAATGCAATAAAGGAAGGGATAAGGAAATACTTACCTGATGGCGTGCCACTTCATTTTTTCTTCTTTTCTTTTCCTGAAATACAATGTTAAGCACAAGTAGAACAACTTCAAGTACGTGTAAGCAGGAGAATGTAAATTTTTATTCACCCACAAGCTGCATTTTCTTTTATTTTATCCCCCCCCCCTTTTTACTTTGATTATCGCGCTATATATACATAGCGCGACATTGTCGCGCTATGAACATATAGCCCGTCATCTACCCGCAGGTTTTCAAAAACCGCCCCCCCTTCTATTATTTCGAACTCACTCTTTTCCCTCTCCCTACTCCCTCTCTCGCCCTCTCGCCCTCTCACCAGCCCATCCCCCATTTGCATCAATCCGATGGAGGGAGACGCTCCCCGACGCTCCAAACGGCGCGCCACCCGTGGCCGCCAAAGATCACACGTGGAAGAAGAACGGGCGCCCTCTCCCGTAGAAGAACACACCGATTCGGAGGCCACGGTCTCGGCTAGGCTCGAGGGAGACGAAATGGACATTCCCAATGACGAGGCCCAGGAAGTTGAGGGTGCCCCGGCGGTCGAGGAAGGAGCAACAGAGCCGATTGGAGGCAGGGCGGCCCGAAAGCGGCGAGTGGTAAGGAACCCTCCTAATCTTGTTTTCTTTTGATTTTTCTTATCTTTTTCTTTCAAATGGATGAAAACGGAAGGGGAGCCACCCCCCTAAATCAAAATGTAGGGCAGAATGCCCATGGATAGAAATTGGGGAATGAGGGGTCGCCCCCTACCTACAGAAGATGAACGCGCTATATCTTCATAGCATATTCTTGAAGAACGCGCTATGTCGATATAGCGCGACAAAGAACAGCATGCTAGTTTTTTCTGTTTCTGACTTTTTCTTTTGTTTGATGAACACAAAATGATGCCTTCTTGCTTTTATGTTGTGCGCAGGGTGTGGAGGGTGCAGTCCGTGCCCGGATTTCATGGACATTGGTTCGGGCCGCCTACTCCGCACTACCGGAGTTTCAACGGGCCCGCCTCCGCCGAATGGGCTTCGGGGAGTTCCTAGAGATCGAGGTGCTGAGAGTGGACATGGGGCTGATCAGGGCTCTGAAAGCCAGATGGGACACAGGGTGCAAGGCCTTCCTTTTCCCCTGGGGTCATATGATCCCGACTCTAGAGGACGTCACGCGCATCACCGGGCTGCGTGTGCATGGATCGGCAGTGACGGGTTACACTTACCCCGACTACCGGGAGATGGCGCGCAGACTGCTAGGCTTGGAGCTGGAGGGGACTGGCCGGACCTCGCTAGTGTCGAGGATCGTCTTGCAGGAGAGTCTCGGCATGTTCCACACACAGAGGGAGGTGGGGGAGACTTCGACAGCTCATGAGAAGAGGTTAGAGGCTGGAGCCAGAGAGAGTTTTACGACTGAGGCAGGCCCACAGGCAGACATGGAGTTGAGGAGGTTCCTTATTCTGCTGATCGGAAAGCTGCTTCTAGCGACCCAGGGTGACGCAGTGAGCTGCCGATTTCTACCCTTACTGGAGGACCTAGATAGAGTCAGACGGTATGCTTGGGGTGCGGCAGTCATTGCCCACTTGTTTGACAGCTTCGACATCTCCTCACTCCAGTCTTCACTCGGGGGATTCTACCCTCTACTTCAGGTATCTCTCTAAGCCTTAAACTCCAATGATTAAGTTATGCACTTTCCTCTTATATTGATCACATGAGCTTCATTTCAGGTTTGAAGTTATCTATATCTTCCTACCCTCAGGCGCGCTTGGGAGGATCGGGGAGATTTACTGCCCTTGGCCAGACGATGGACCCCTACACGAGATGGCTGATCTCTGAAGGACCAGGTCACCCATATTCAGGAGACGCTAGGCATGATGCCCCATATAGAGGTAAGATTTAATTTTGACATTAAATTGAATTATGAGTGGAATCGAGGGCAATGATAAATTGAATTTTGCAGGTGGACTGGACTCCCTACCAGAGGGACATCGGGGTGATGCCTTGGGTGGAGGCGGCCATCCCATACTTTGGGAGAGAGATCTGGTTACATGCCCTCAACCTGGTCGAGCCCCTATATCATAGACTGATCATGAGGACACTAGGGCTCCACCAGGCGGTAGTAGAGTTCCCGACCCAGGCGACGGACCCACGACCAGGGTGACGTTTTCGAGGCCTCCAGGGGACAGATGACTGGCGGCAGCGGGCTCGAGAGCAGTTGGCAGATTGGAAGAGGCGCGGCCGAGCAGTCCCTACGGGAGCGGATTCAGATGATGCCTATCTCCAGGCCTACTCCCAGGCATACGGCAGCCGAGTCTATCAGAGCGCTCGCGGACAGGTATGCCTTTAAATTCTGTTGCTCTTGATTCATTCAATATGTGATTAACATGTATTTATTGCAGTTCGACATAGAGGGGAGACTGGCCATGGTACAGGGACTCCTCGATTCCACGATCTGACAGCACGAGGACCTCCAGCGTACCGTCGATGAGCTGGTAAGAACTTGTAATTTTCAGAATGATTTGGATTTGAATTTCAATTAATGGTAATGCTTTCTTATCAGCGCGAGGAGCTGGAGGTAGTCTGATCCTCGCACGACGCGTCATCCTCTACTCAGTCCGTCTGCGACCACACCGAGCTAGAGAGCCAGCTCGCCAATGTAGTGGCTCGGGCAGAGGCAGCCGAGGCCTCCCTTCAGGAGAGAGTAAGCAATCTTGTTCTTTTAATCTTAGTCTTGGAGTTTTATCAATTATCAATTATTGATCAAGATTTTGGATGCAGGAGCAGGAGCTGCGGACAGCGGAAGCAGAGCTGAGGCGCCGTGATGTGGAGGAGCTTCCTCGAGATGTGGCAAAGCTGTGCCTTCTCCTCGGGGTGGAGAGGAGTGAGCGGCAGAGAGAGAGGGAGGATCGGGACAGAGAGAGGGAGAGATGGGAGAAAGAGAGAGTGGAGCGGGAGCTAGAGAGAGTGGAACTACGTACTCGATTAGGGATCACCGAGCAGCGGGCGAAGGATGCGGAGGATCACTACCGGCGGGGGCGTGAGCGGGCCCAGCGCGAGGGATACTCCCGAGCTTACTCGAGCACAGATTACTTAGTTACCTCCTCTGAGCACCAGAGGAGGGAAGATGCTGAGAGGGGAGCACATGGTGACAGGGTTTCAGCTTCCCGGGTACAGATGGCTCCTCCTAGGTCTTTGCGGGGAGGACAGGAGGAGGCTGAGAATTCACGTAGAGGGGGAGACCAGGAGGGTCGAGGGGAGAGCTGAGACTTTGTTGTATCCATCTCATTTTGTACTCTTGTGACATGTTATAGTGGAATGAGACAGTTCTTGGTACTTGTTGCAACTTGTGTGATTGCTTTTCATTTTGCGTGCCTCTTCAAAAGGATGCCATCAGAAATAGAATGCAAAATTTTTTTTTGGAATTTTTAAAAATATGCAAATTTTTGTAAGTTTTTTGAAAAGAATATTTGAATTTTTGTTTCGGAAATATATGATTTTTTTTGGAATTCTTGATAATGTTCAATTTTTTTTAGAATTTTAGCAATATTCAAATTTTTATGTGGAATTTTTGGCCATATTCAAATTTTTATGGAGTTTTTGGCTATATTCAAATTTTTATGGAGTTTTTGGCTTAGACCTTTGCTAATGCAGCATCAATGGATGTTTTAAACCACTGGCTAGGGGTTCTTGTTCCTTCCCCTTTTGCTTAAAACTGCCCAAAGCCGGGCGTGCATTGAAGGGTGGCGCCCTATAACTGACTGCCCTTGATTAACGGTGCCCCTACCAAGGCCATACCTGAGAAACATTCGGTCTTAGAGGGAGAAGAGAAGAATAATTGGAGATAAGCTTTATGCAGGATGGGAGATGTCGGGACTTAAATTCCTTCCAAGGTGTTTCCCCTCAAAGAGGTAGTCTGTTGTGCCGGGGCTTTGTGCCTTTGATTTTTAGACCCTTGACATGCATACGACCAGGGTTTTCCCTGCGGGGACTTTGCCACTCTTGTCATGTCATAATTCACAATTTTACTTTTATCAAAATTTTGACTTGATTTTCATAATAGCCCTTTTGACGAGATGTATATCATGAAAACTCATATGAAAACTCATATTGATTTTTGGGTCAAGACTGTCCCTATTTGAGACTCCTCTCCTATTGGGGATTACCCTGGGTGGGTCATCTCACCCGTCGACCTCTTGCCCCTGCACGCGGCCGAGTAAAGAAGAGAAAAAGACTTTCAAGAATTCTCATGGCATGGCCAAAGTAGAGACGGTGTTTAACCAAAGGAGTCGGCTAAGGACGCCGTGAAGTGTGTGGAATGCCCAGCTAAGGGTTGCTCTTAACAAGCGGGGAGAGAATGTTGAATCCCCAGCGCGGGGTTCTTTTAACCAAAGTGCTGCATAGCAAGCCTAAAGACTCTTTTGAGAATGATTTAATTAAGATAAAGGTTTAAAACACCACTTTTGATCTTGTTAAGAAGCACTTTATTTTTAAAATCATGCGTGAAGCAATGAGATAATGATATCATGAAATGAGTACTTACGCCAGTATGTTACCTTGCAACCTTTATAGAAGCAGCTGTCAGAGGCAAGGTTGATCATCGTGGGATAGTCATCTTTGGCAGTCAAAAGGATTGGAAGCAAAGGGTTTGAAAGTGGCTTAACAAGAAGGAGTGGTGCCAAGACCAGACTCAGACGAATAAGGAAAAAAGGAAGAGAGGCGAGGGTTAGAACTCCCTCACTAAGGTGTGGAGACCCTGATCACATGAAAGGTCTACAGAAGAAGCGGAGAATTAGAAGGAGGAGTGAGGACTAAAGCCTCGAAAGCAGTGAGAGAATGGGCAGATGCCCAAGACAGTGGATGTGGAAGAAGTTGGGTCGGACCCAGGATCAGGAGGAATTAGAAGAAGAAATTGGTAGATGGAAAGAGGTAGAGCCGGAAGGTCCGGAGGCAGTGGAGGAGAATCGTGATAGGAGGAATCCGGAGGCTCCGGAGGGATAAAATATCGGGGGAGGCGGTGCCCTGGGAAGAAATAGGGAAAAAGATGATGAAAAAGGAAGAGGAGGACAAAGGATGTAATATCCTGGAGGAGCAAGAAGATGAAACGGATGAAAGATGGGGGGTCCGGAGGTTTCGGAAGAATGGAATTAGAAAGGTCGGGATGCCCCGAAAGAAGATAGAAAGAATAAGATGGAGAATCCGGAGGTTCCAAAGGAAGAGAACCCGAAAGGGCGCGATGCCCTGGGAGGAAGGAAAGAGAGTCCGGCGGTTCTAGAGGGGGAAGGTACCATGGGACGCGATGCCCAAGGAGAAGAGAAAGATCCGGAGGTTCCGGAGGAAGAAGAAGGAAAGGGGCACGATGCCCAAGGGATAAAGAGAGGGGTGAAAGATCCGGAGGGAGAAGATAGAAAAGGGCGCGATGCCCTGGGAGAATGTCCGGAGGTTCCGGAGGGAGAAGATAGAAAAGGGCGTCGTACCCTGAGAGGAGGGAAAAAACACCTGGAGGTTTCAAGGAAATAGCAGGAAAGGGGACGCGATGCCCCAGGGAGAGTGGATTAGAAGAGGATGAGGATGAATAAGCTGGGAAATGCGGAATATCCGGAGGTTCCGAAAGCGGGGAAGATACGGGTCCGGGAACCCAGGGAGAAAGAGGTGCAAATGTATGTGAATGCAATAGAATGGATGCGATGAATGCATGAATGTGATAGAATGCATGAGATGCGAAGAATATGAAGAACATGGAGGGTGGTGGGATGAGACCCTCCTCCTTACCCTTGGGGTGGCCCATGAAGAAAACGTGATAGACAAGAAGGTGGATGAAATAGCGGAAGGCCTTTTGGCACCAAGATAACCGCCCTTCCATGGCAGTGAAAGTGTATAGCCAATTGGCCCGACGGATAAAGCACAAACCCATGACGAAGCTTCAATAGTAAATGACAACTCCCTTGGAGAGTGAAAAGTGATAGTGTGAGGGAGTTGAAAGGTTGGGATAGGAAGTGTCGCCATGCCCAAGGATTGTGGCATATAAAGGGTGTTGAATAGAATAGTCATTTGCCCCCTGTATGGAAGGAAGGGTTCAAGCTTCGGAAGTTGGAACAAGGGGTGCCCTGCCCGGCCCTTACACAGCATCAATGCTTGGCATTCTCTTCTCTTGGCAAGCAGTGGCGGGGACTCGGCCCCTTTGATCATGCTTGGCATAATAACCCGGATTGGCATCCGGCAAATAAGTTCTTGCATCTTGAATAGCATGGTCGTGGTCAAATCTTTCTTTCCCGGCTCTTGATCATCCTCGGCACAAGTATTTGCGGAAGGACGCCCGTTCCGAGTAGTAAAGGGGGGTGAAGCGGAGGCGGAAGGTTCCATGGATGGTGGAGGTGAAAGGGTGAGTGGAAGCCAAGGTTCAAACACGTCGAGCTTCTCCCTTTGCTCGGAAGCAGTCGGGGTTGGCTCGAGTGCAAAAGGGGGTGGATCCTGCTCAGGATTAACCATTGTAGACCGTGATAAATCCACACACGGACATGGGGAGTTTTAAATATAAGAAAGATATTTGGGGAGATGATGATATGAAAAAAAAAGCCAATAAGCACGTGGTGCTATAAGGGAGAGTGATCGCCAGAGGGGTTACCTCAAAAATAAAGGAAATTGATCGCGAATACCTGGTGGAAAATAGAACGCGGGATGGATTGTGAATTCCTCCTCCTCCTTCAATCGGCCGGCCGATGAAGGGGGTTTTCCTTTATTGATTACCCTTGCAAAAAGAAGACAAAACAAACAAACAGTGGATCAGCCAAGTGCACGTAGCATCAATCCCAAAGATGATATGAAGATAAGAAAGTAACAAAACATGCGCACCTTGTTTTTTGTTTTAAAAACCCCTAAAGAAATAGGGAAAGAGGAGATGTGATGAAGCTAACGTAAAAGAGAAAAAAGACACAGTGATGATGATCGGTTGATGAAGCTAATGTAAAAAAAAGAAAAACACACAGTGATGATGATCGGTTGACGAAGACAAAGCAACACAAACAGTATAGAAGAAAACCCTGCTATCCCTGACGATAGTAAAGGGAAACCAAGGTGGACGCGGTTGACCGGATGAAGAGGAAGCAGAGGAAGCAGAGCTCTAAACGATCGCACAGGAGGAAGATGAAGCTCTGTAACTCTGTCTAACTCTCCGTCAACTTCTCTAACTCTGTCTAACTTGTGAACTCTCTGACCCGTCAACCTCTGTCTAGATTGACCAGAGCATCCTTTTATAGGATTTCAATCGAAGATAAGCTCAAATTTGGGAAGATAAGGATAGGCAATGATCAAAGAAGGCAGGACTCTAGCTCCAATTCGAGCAAGGAGACTAACGGAGGTAGGGAACTCTTCGGGAAAGAGGAGTTTAAGCAGGACACGAAAGGGAAAACACGACCTTGAGAAAGGCGTCAAATCTTGAATTGACGACCTACATAAAGACGTTAATCAAAACACGACCCCAACAAAGGCGTCAATTCCTGGATTTAAATTTGGAAATAAAACTTTATTTATTTGAAATTTATGAGAAGACGCCTGAGATAACGGAAATAGCGTAGAATACCATATAGTAAAAAAATGCGTACAGGAAATAAATACAAGATGATGAGCGCGATGTTACTTCCACGAGCAACCCAAGCGTCTCGAAACCTGCACTCTTCTGTACTTGAAACTCATTAGTCCTCACATGATTAAAAATAATCCTCAATTTCCAAAAAATGATCATAAGTGCTTAATTAAAACAATTTCAATAAAATAAAAGCACTTAAGTTCATCAAATCATATATAGAGAACCAAATTCATAAACTCAAAAAAACACGCCTGGACGTCACGGCGTCAAAATCATGAAAGGCGCATGTCATCAAGGCGTCAAAAAAAATGAAACACGCCCTTCACCAAGGCGTGAACAGCGACGAGAGGCCAAGAAGACAACGACCCACTCAAGGGCGTTACATAAAACACGACCCCCGACAGGTCGTCAATTTAAGAAATAGACGCCCCCACAAAAGGCGTTAATCAACCTCAGGCTTCCGTTTCCAAATCGAAAGCAAAACCCAGTCCTAATAGCCATCAACCTTCTAACTCCGAATAGCCTTAAGGTTCCGAACTTTTATAAAAGAAGGGAGCTCTGCTCAAGAATCAATCAATCCAATCTCCCTCAGAGTTTCTGCTATCTTCCTCGCTTCTGTAGTTCTGTCCTTCTGCAGCCACCGTCTGAGCTCCTTCCTGCAAACCGAAGATGGAGAGAATGCTTAAGAGGTCAAAATTATCTACCCCTCGTCTTACCGATATCAATGGGCATATAAGCAGCAGGATTTCCATGAACCAGGTAATGTATCTTCTTTCTGTTCTACTCTTACCTTCTCCGAACCAAAATCCGTTTTAAACTGTTCTGCTGTTTCTCTGCATGCTCACTTGCTCTTCTGTCCGTGCATTCTTTCTATTCTTTTCTTCCACAGGACTATCCATCGGTGCCAGGAGCTAGGAGATTTACAAAAAACAAGTGGCTCCCCCTTATCCTTTCCAAGTTTTCTTCAGACATGAGAATTTATCTTGCAAGATGGCACCTTTTGGGCCTAATTACCCATGCCAAACATCATGACCAAATCTATTTAGATTGGGCTGCCATAGGAGCCCTACTTGAAATATGGCACCCTTCCACTCATACCTTTCTCTTTTCATCTTTTGAAGCCACTATCTTATTAGAGGAATTGGAGATCATCTTGGGTTTGAAGAGAATGAAGCAAGGAGATGAAATAAAGATGGCCATCATGCCAAAACCAATCTCTTCTCATGAACTATTAACAAGCTTGATTCCTAGCCCCAACCTAGTGCACCAAATCAAAGCTACCAAAGACATCAACCTTCTAAAGCTCGCTTCATGGGTGTACAAGAGAGCAGATCAAGCCAAAGAAGATGAGGAGATAGAGCGGGTAGCAAAGGCCTTCGTGGTGTACTTAGCAGGAGCGATCTTATTCCCATCCATGGAGGACTTTCTAGAAGAGGCCCAATTAAGCGCCATAGTGAGCTTAAGGGAAGGAGATAGAGTTGGACCGGCTATTCTAGCATATCTCTATAGTGGGCTCACCTCGGCGGCGATGGGAATGCCCATCTACGGATGCATGCTAACTGATGCGGGACGGACACGGGAGACGACACTATACAGTGCCACCCTCGGACTCTAGATGAAGACGCGACCAACAATACACACCAGGGAGACACTAAGCCCGACACTACGAGCTCCTAGTGGCAAAACGTCGCTAACAGAAGTACAAGCTCACTCGGCGTCCCATGCGAGGGAAAGCGTGGATCGTGCGCGGTTAAGGAACCGGCAGAGTTCAAGGTAGTCAGACTCACTTCCGGACTCGGATCGAGTCGCGGGACGGGTCACTCTCACGCTCACAGCGGTGACATGGACACACGGGCTAGGAACCTACACTCTCGGCAGCGGCCTAAGACCGTATACTAGCTAAGCAATGTAACGCCAAGAAGTTAAGACCTTTACCTCCACGCACCCGGCGTGGCGAAGACACCCCGGCTGACTTACGGACCCCCGGTTAACATAATTCACAGCAGTACAAAAGGATTCGACCCACTCCACGCAGGGAGGTAAAAGGTCACATGTGGGCCCCGGGGATCACGCAAATCAGGTTGACAGGCAGCATCTTGATGTCGACTCGACGCGCCGAACTCTGCGTTTTCGTGCTTCCCGAACGGCGGGTTCTGCGGGCCCGTGGGGCCCACGGATGGCGCTGTCCTCCGGATCTGCGGAGGTGGGTCCCACTATGATGGAGACCCCTGGTGGCGCGCCTCCACGGACGGCGGTTGGCCGGAGACACCGATTGGTGGCCGGTCGGGTCCGATCTTCAGGTTGTGGAATGGCTGCCCACGGATTTCAGTTCTGTTTTCCCTGCGCGCACTCCGGCGAAAACAGCCGCTGCGGTCGGCCCCGTCGCCGGAATGCGACGAGACCAGCGCCGTTGGAAAGAGGACTCAAAATCTTCCAACCTAGGGCCAGTGGAATCTTCTGAACCTCTTCGGAGCTGGACCTTAACTAATTTTCAATTCTCTGTTACACAGTTCTAGAACTCTCAGATCAGTACCTTAGTTCCCTGTAAACGGCCGTTGACCGCCTACTTACAGTGGGATTCAGACATCAAGCTCTTCTTCTAAGTGATTGATATTTAAACCACGAAGCTGGAACAATTTTTGGAATTGGATTCCGAGGTGGTGGTGATTTGATAGGAGTTTTAGAGTGTCTGGTGGTCAGATCTGGGAACTGGCAGAAAGTACTGTAGCTAGGGAAGAACTCGATTTTTGTAAAATATAAGCTGGACTCAAAAAAATTCAAGAAAATTTGGGGATAGAGGAGATAGTGGACAGAATTCCCAGTAAAATTGGGCGAACTAAAAAAAATCAAAAAGTGGACCTAAGACTTAAAACGCAGGGCGGGTGGAAATGGAAACAGATAGGAGACAGATCTGGAAACTGGGATTGGACGAAAATAAAAAAATACCAAATGAGCTCTTTATGACCAACCAGGATGTTCTGGACACCTCTGGAACATCCAGTAAAATTCCCAGCTCGATCTGAGGCCGTGGCTGAGACTGAAATTTCGTAGAAGCTGCTGTGGTACTGCGCGGACAGAACTCCGGCGGTGGCGATGGCGGCTCGTGGCGGCAGCGGCGGCGACCGGAACTGATAGGGTGGAGTCACACCACCAAGAGGCAGCCTTCACAGCTGCAAGGGGGAGAGGGAGAGAGGAAGGGGGCGGCCTAGGCCTTGCTCCAACATTAAGTTTGATTCAAATGGCATTAATTCCACTAAAATGAAAAAATACAACTCTTTATAGGTTACATGCCAAATCCAATATCCACCCTTAGATCTAGGTATGGGGGAATGGATGGCTTGGATTGGATGTGACCAACCACAAAAAGAAATATTTAAAAGAAACCAATTCATAATTTTATCCCATGTGGTCAAAGAAGGAGAGGAAAGAAAAGAAAAAAAACTAACCTAGCCTAATAAGGCCAAAAGAGGGGGCGCCCCAAGCTTGGACCCTTCTTGGGCCAAATTGCTTCAAGTCTCATAAGGCCTTCCACAAGTCCATATTACTCCAATCTAGGAGGCCCATGTGGAGGGGAGGCTTAATTGGGCCTTAAGTGGCTTAAGAACCCAATATGAAGCCTAATGAGGCCTTATTACCCAATATGGTAATTAACCCTAAATGGACCCTAAAGGACTCACCCATTTGGCACCCATTTGGCTTATTAAGAGCCTTACATTGAACCCAATATGAAAAACCCACATAAAACACTCATTACAACCCAA